>JBBMEG010000022.1:1573932-1610021 GCA_037832605.1 Cyclanthera cordifolia | reverse complement strand
GTACTCGAATTAATTTAATGCGTGTTACATATCCGTCCACCAAACATAATTTTGGGGAGTTAATTTAACCCGGCTAAATTTAAACCTCCCACCAAACGTACCGTTGAAATGTTCTTTAATTGCATTATCATTCATTGGTGGGTATTGCTATATGGAATAACTTGAACCAGTATGCATATGAGTTGGTTGGCTTTTCAGTTTAGCTCGAAAATATTTGTTAAGGATGTGATATCTGTTTACTTCATTAGGCTATGTTTGTTTTTTTGTGGAAAATAAATCGTAAACCACTATTTTTTTTAAAATCACTTCTTTGTATTTTGTAGCAAACAATCACCTTATAATCCTACATCAAATCCTCTATTAAGTCACTCCATCAAATTTCAACATTAAATATATCACTCAAGCATTACTCCGATTTACTAACACATAATTAATTTCTTAACCACTACAAATATTAATCACCAAACAAGTATTCAACTATCATTGACTCCTTGATTCATTTCTACTCCACTATTTTCTACCAAAAAAACCAAACACACTAAAGTTGTAAAAGAAAGAAACGATATGCTTATTTAATAATATCAGTGACTAGGTATTTATCAAGAGTTTTTCACCGAAAAAATGGCACAAAAACGACTTCAAACCCCGCTACTTTTCAATTCAAGTTGAGAGGAAGAAATCGATCATTCGTGAGGAAGAAATTGGAAGAATCGAGAGGAAGATTGGTTGATGTTGCTGAAGAAACAAAAATCAGAAAAAAAACAAATATGCGAATGAATCAAACTTAGTTGATTAGTCCCTCTTTTGTTGTAGACATAAAACACATTCAGTATCTCATTCAATAATTGCTGCAAAGACAAGGAAAAGAAAATTGTTATGAGGATTCTGATCATTTTATAAAAAATCCAATAATAAATATGAAGAACACTTGCAAATTTTGGAGTTGGGAGGAAGGAAAGATGAATTCTGAAAGTTGAATAAAGGAAAGGAGATTGGAAAAAAAAAAGTGAAGAAGACGTGGGAACCAGGGACAAAAAGGAATTTCATCAAAAATAATTAAAAATGTGTTATAAATGAATTTTAGAAAATGAGTGCTATAACTATAATGGGCATAAAAAAAAATGCTACCAACATCAAATTTCCTTTCAACTATTACTCAAACTTAAAAAATGTAATTTAGTTTTAAAAATATTAGAAATATCATCTCAATAAATATTAGAAATATGTTCACATTTTGATCTTAAAATATATTGAATGTTTTAATGTTACTGATTTAGTTTAGATCAATATTATTTTCAAATTTATCAAACCAAGAGGAAGCATTTTTTAAAGTACAAGAAAAATTAGGTTTTTGAAGATTTAAGACATGGAAAAAAACATCCAAAATTCAAAGACTAAAATTAAGCTTTAAAAAAATCAAACAAAAATAGAACAAACTTGATAATATTTTAATCTTTATGAACAATGAAATAAAACAGAAGACAAGTACAACATTATAATATTTTTTACCAATTAAATACTATAAAATAAAAATAATCTAGGAATTATACGAAGCAGACATTATCTAATTATTTATTGTACACAACCAGAGTTTTAAGCCTGTATTCATGGGGCCAGCAGTGAGCTCACCGACGATTATTCTACTTAAATATGAGGATGGGGAACAAAGTAGAGAGTTCATTAATCTAACAGAAAATACTGTTACTGTTACATTACAAAGATCAAGTGAGAAAATGTGCCGGCCGGCCTAATATCGCCTCCATGCTAGCTCTTGAACAGCTGCGGGAAGGTCACGCTCCTTCTGCACGCTCTCCACCCACCTTGAGTTGATGTGAACACGCTCGATACTCTGCTTCAGACTTCGGGCCATCGATGGCTTAGCTCGACTTGCAAAGAACTCCTCAACTTCCTTGGCTTTGTCATAAGAGGCAAACTGTAATCACAAGGTGTAAAATAAAGGGTAGGTTGGTGGCTATGGTCAAGAATTTAACTGTTGATGGAGAAACTAATGGTTGAATTATATTATATCAATGATCAATCCATAAAAGTCAATTTAATTATTATCAACCAACATTATCCCTCGGTATTTAATTATTATCAACCAACATTGTCCCTCGGTTGAAGGGTTGAAGCTTAAAATTTTGAGAAACGTCCTCGTAGAATTCAATTATAATTGGGGAGGAAAATCACTTGAATATATGTAAGGCGGAAGCCCCAAAAATGGTTGGTCAAAAGAGGCAATCCCCTCTGTTTTTAGCTCGATGAGCTACTTGAGTTTCCAAAAAACGCATAAACCCCGAAATTTTTGCAAGGTCCATAGTTCAATGCGTGACATTATCAAAGAACATCGGCAGAAAGACTCTTCAAATCGACCATAAATCCCGTATTTTGAGAAGTAAACTCAATGAAGCTGCTTTGGTTCCTTTCCCAAAGATCATAAAGGAGAGAAGCTACTTTCCCTTGTTTAAATGAAGTAGTTCTCTCTTTATCCCGAATTTCGGGCTGAAAGAAAGAAATCAAGTATGAGATGCCCTTCTTTTACTATCAGACTATTAGCTATTAGATGACTGAGATTGACATATAGTGCGACTTGTCAGATATATTGAGTCATATGGTATTTCCCGGTCTCTGCTTTAAGCGAGGTAGGAGAGGCATCCAAGAAAAGAGGGAAGCCTTAAAGAAGATCCCAGTAGATAGAAAGTGAGTCAGTAAAAGGAAACTTAAACGTAAGGCCTCCTACTCTTATTCCACGTTAAATTATTTTAAATTACTAATCAATCCAAAAACTTAGACGGATGAATTGGAATAAATTTAATTATATCAACCAATAAAATATAGATACAAAAGAGAGCTGTACAAACCGGGGAGACTGCAGCACTGACAAAGCGTCCAATCAGAAACCCAGAGTCGAATATTTTTGAGATATCTTCCCACCTAGCCTGCATCCACGAAGAAGGAACCGAGCACAAGATATGAATAATGCCAAAACAGCCTACCATAAGGACTTTTAAAGTCCTGTTATATATATTATTATATTATATTATATTATATTATAGGAAATCATAGGAAACGAAAATGTAAGGTATCCAATACCTTCTTGTTCTCAAATCAGTGCCAAATACAAAATAAAATGGAGAAAAGGTGCAAACAGTAATGAAACTTCAAGGAACAAGAACAACAAGAAACTTCATTACAGAAAATGATAAGGAATGAAACTGAACAATGTTGTCAAAATAATGCATCTCTTCCTCTTCTACCCAAAGCTTTATTTATAATCCCCTCCCTCTTACAAGGATAAACCCTCTATGAAATTTCCATAATTTCCCCTACTAGAACATTTAATGAGAATTGAGGGTTTTAAGGAAAATCTTTGTTACAAAGACCTATAAAAAAGTGATATAGAATAGGGAAGGAGGGATCTTGAGTGATATAAAGGTCTGTATAACTATTGTAATAACAGAGAGTCGGACCTTCACAGTTCACACTACGTATCTCGAGACACCCAAATATGTCTCAAAGCCCAAACTTGAGACATAATATAGAATTTTACAATTAAGCTCACTCGTGAGTTTCAAAATTAGAACCTCCAAGGGAGCATATTACCTTAGGAGGTGTTTGTTTGCAAAATTGTGGAGCGATTATTTTGAGTAATTAAAAATGAGGAGTTATGAAGAAGAAATTGTAGTAATAGCTCGTTTGGATAAAATTTTTAGTGTGGTTATAAAAGCTCATTCTTAATAGCTCCATAAAAACTTCAAATAAATGGCCCCTTTAGGAACCCCAAGCCTATGCAAATGAGCCGCCTTTGGAGACATCGGCTCCTTTTAGTTTCCAAAATTGCCTTCTAAACGTTTTTAAAAGTAAAGTAATAAAGCATGTGAACTTACACGTGAAAATAGAGACTATAAAAAGCTTGATTTTCAAAAACTATCGAACTGTGTCTAAAATGTCAAAAAAACAAAACGCAACAATAATACATTGTGCTCACTTCCCCTAAACACCCCGATTGTAAGAACTTTCTGATAGATATGCAGACAGGATAAATATTATCAAGAAGAGTTAAATCACATACTAATTTTAATGTGCTTCCTAATGGAATGGATTGAGTATATTTACCTTCAACCACGTCCAAGCTGTTTCACGTGCTTTCCAATTAACACCAAGTCCAAAAATAACATCTTGACTTCGAACCTAAACAAGTGATAACAAAATCAGTATTTTGAGACTCAAATGCAAAAGGTTTACATGGGCATAAAGAGAAACTAGAGTACCTCAGACGATAACAAAAAGTTGAGAACTTCAAGAATGATATCAGGATCTGGACAAGATGCTAAGGAACCTAAAATGAAACAGAAGTAACCATATGAATAGTACACACAAACTAATTAGTTGACCAAAAATGAAAAGTTATTTACTTAAAATGCGTGTTTTCTCCTGGCTAAGATCAGTCTCTCTATAGATTCTTAAGAGTGATTCGTAATCAGATCTGTTTGAATTATTGACTGTCTGCATCACAGCCACATACGCTGCCTGAAACATCATAATAAAGAAAGCATGAGTTTTTTTAAAAGGAATGACTTGATTTTTGTTTTTGTTAATCAGGGAATCAAAACTTCGCTCCACTACATACACGGCACCTGCGTTTGTCCCAAAGCCCATATCCGAAATAGAACAAGAGGATTTGCAGTTAAAATCTCTCACAAATTTCAAACATGAAACCTCCAACAGAGGATATATTGGAGACCTCAAGTTTCTACAGGCCGCCTTTGAAGACGGAAAAAACATGAATAGATTAAGAGCATAAGATGGTTTGATAAGTTTCTTGTGCCATATTATGTTCCCCCAACGTACCTTTCTGATATCAGGTGGGAGAAGTGGTGTACTTCTGTCATCTAAGAATGTATGGAATCGCCTATTTGCTTCTTTTATAGTCGGTTCATGACTGAAGAGGGCAAGAGCTGTCAAAATTTCTCCTCTCAACATTGCATCAAGATGGCTTTCGTCTGGTTTGGCCTCCCAACCAAGTTTTCTACAAATAAATTTGCTTATATAATTAAAAAAGATTGCTAGATAATTTACCTTGAACATGCCTTTTATATAGTTCTGTATTTGTACACATTTGACATTGGTTACTATAATCGGAAAACATAACTTCAACAAAAATTTAAATGGTACACCTTACCCTTTTGGCCATATATTGAATACATTAAATTAAATATCATCAAACATTTACTAAATCTAAGGCATTTACTAAACCTAACAAGAAACCACATCATTCATAGATCAAGCTACAGCTACCACACTGCCATATTTTTGAAACAAGAGACAAAACTATTTATTAAGAAAATGAAAAGAGCAAAGCTTTCGGATACAAAACCTTAGAAGGGAAAAAAAAGAAAGAAATAAAAAAAATAAAATAAAAAGTACGTGTTGATGACATAATTCTCACAAGAAATGTTTATGAAGAAATCATTCATATCGAGAAAATGCTTTCAACAAAATTTGAAGACACTTGAGATATTTCCTAAGCCATGTTTTTAAAGGTGTAACGACACTTTGGAGCCTAAGGCACACAAAAGGCGCAAAATTTTTATTTTCCAAGGCACACCATGAATAGAAAAAAAAAAAAAAAAAAAACATATACATGTGTATACACAAAACATACATATTAAGAATTTTAACATATGTCAATTCTAAATAAAAATATAAAGTCCTAAAAATAAAACTTATGGTCGCTGAACATATTCATCTGCATCCACTCCATCATTGGCGATAAGTAGAAAGAACAGAGAAGCAGTTGACAATTAGGTTTTAATTATATTTTTTTTAAATAAAACTTTTGCGAGCTGAGGGCCCTTAAGGTGCAGGACTTGCACACCTGAGGGCCTTGTAAAAGGCGCGTACCTTTTGCGAGTTTTTCTATCGGTGCCTCGCCTTGAACCAACATCGTAACTGAGACTTTTTTTATGCATGAGGCACTCCTTTTGGGACTTTGAGGTAGCTAGGTCAACTGAAGGGATTTTCTATAACTCAACGAAAGTATACACTAGATCTCTTGAAAGAAACTTGTAGGAGCGGCTGCAAACCAAAAGACACACCTATGGACGCAAATACCAAGCTAGGAATAAACCCTAAAGATGATATTGTTGATTGTGGCAAATATAAACTTAACTCATACTCGACCATATATTAGCATTGCAGTAAGTGTGGTAAGTCAATTTTTGAACAAACCGTCAAAAGAGCATATGAAAGTTATGCATAGAATCTTTTGATACACAAAAGCAGACTAGGGCCATTGATTGGAAATCAACTTCAGGGTACATTCTTGTGTGGAGAAATTTGGTCACCTGGCGAAGCAAGAAACAATGATTTGTAGCTAGAAGCAATGTCGAAGTTGAGTTTCGCACACTAGCCAATGGAATATGTGAAGGGATTTGGCTAAAACGTCTTCGCACATAATTAAAGAGGGAGATAGAAGGCTTCATAGAAGTTTTATTAATATTAATCTCCTATAGCTATTGCAAAAAATTTGATGCATCGTGATCGAATGAAGCATGTTTCGATCGACCGTCACTTCATCAGTGAAAAGATCAAGGCTAATATCATTACACTGAAATATGTGTCATCACAACAAGTTGCAAATATATTGACCAAGGCACTTCATAGATCCAGTGTTGGAATATCCAAGCTTGGCATGCAAAGCATATATAATCTAAGCTTGAGGGAGAGCACTGTTTTGAAAGGTGCACCCAGGCGGCACAAGGCGCAACTTATGCGCCTCACCTTGGAAAGGCGCAGCGCGTGTAATAAGGCGAGCGCCTTGGGGTCTTTAGTATTTTTTGTAGCACAAGATAAGTTTTATAAAATATCAAAATGTCTTGATTCACTTATGCGTGTTTATACATCACTTTTTATTCAAACTTCATTTCTTTCTATGAAATGAAGGTTTATAATTGAGTTTATATATGATTTATATATTTTCCTCAATTAAACTTCATTTCTACCCATGAAATGAAGGTTAATATTTGAATCTTATGTTTGTTTTGTATAGTATTCTTGGTTAAAACTTTGTTTTTCTTCCTGAAAAGTGTTTTGATTGTGCATATATTCGTGTATATATATTTTAATGTCTTTTTATATAGTGCGCCTTAAGTAAAAAAACTCGCGCCTTAAGGTGCGCCTTGCACCTCAGGCCCCAAAGGGCCATTGCGCCTTAGTGCGCCTTGGTCTTTTTAAAACACTGAGGGAGAGTGTAGAAAGTTAAGCTAGTTATGATGTATCCCTTGGGTTTCTCTAACTTGAGTCCTTGTATTTCTCGAACTTAATTTAGTTAGTTTAACTCCTATTATTAGAGAAGTTAGTTTATATTCTATTAATAAGAAGGTTAGTTTAGAACTCTCTTGTATAAATATGTATGTTACTTCCCATGAACGAATAAAAAAGAATACATATTATTCTCATACATAGCTTCACAACTAATTCAATTGAAGCATCAAGAAGCTGTATTGATATCCCAACATGAAGCAAAAAACTCATTTTTAAACATGGAGAACAATCTCTTTGCAACAGACCACTTGACCTGAAAACTGGTCCAAGAACTAATCTTCATTAGATTGGGATATAAGTGAGACAAAATCAAGAGCTTGCTTTACAAGGAATAGACTTTGTTTGAAAGCTGCAAGCATCAATAATATAAGAGAAATTATCTGGAATTTCAAAGCATGGGATCATATTCTGATCTGGTTTAGCCAGTAAGGGAGCTAAGGCCTATTCTGCTATATCTGAAGGAGAGATATTATCATCAATTGGAGCGTAGTTGTCAACTTCTGATACTAATTCAAAACTACTAAACACTTATAGCAGAATCATCATCCGAGTTTTCATCGAGAAAACGATGTTCATCATTGATGAGCTTGGAGAGATGCTGATGAAGAACAACTCATTTTATCATGGAGGAGCCTGGATTTGAAGATGAAAATTCAGAGCTAAGCATACTGACTTGAAAGAGTGTGGCATATGATTTATGGTCGGGGAATGTGCATCCAAAAATATTGACCTTTCAACTCCCTTGCAATTCTGGTATAAAGAAAAGGAAACAGGGAAATGAGAGAGCTTGGGGTGAGAGGATGGTCTAGTTGAATTTTTCGAGGTGGAAGAAGTTAAGATGTTGGGGCGAATGAAGAAATTAAGGGAGTGAGAGAAGATGAGAAAGCTGAATTATCTTGAATTGGAGAAGGTGAGAAGGCTGATATATCTTGAATTGGAGTGATGAATTGAGAATATGAGAAATACGGCTGATTAATATGAGAGATAAGAGGGCAAGATGGTAACATAAGAACATCAGTTACTGATTAACTCTGCTCAAGATGAAATATATGTTGTGGCGCTTCATATGAAGCATCAGTGGCGGGATCTTTAAGAAATAAATCATGTGGGGGCAGAATACGAAGCATCAGGGTCGATATTCTCAAATGAATAGCAGAAATCAGAATTTAATTCTAATAGGATTATATTCGGGGAGTATTGGAATTCGAATGGGCTGGCAGTTAGTGAAGGGATAGAAGTGGAGAGGATTCCAGCAGGCCATCAAAAAATGAAAAGAAATAATTCATGCATAATATAAAAGTGCATTTTATGTTGATTGAACAACAATAAATAATTCACGCATCTTAAACAAGACATCTACAAGATAATATTCATCATAAGTAATGACATCAGATTTAGGCTAAGCAAACACCTTATTTTGATCATGGACAAAAAAGACTACATAGACAATTATAAGGAATGAAAACAACACACAGATTCACAAGACATGAAATGTCTTACTCAGCTGCAAATTGAAAATTGTTGATGAGAAATAGTCTGATGTTGTCCAGTAACTCAGGAACTGCATCAGCCACAATTTTTTCTAGTTTATAGCTTATCTGTAAATGAGTTTCCCAGAAAAAGCTCTCTAAGCATGACTATAAAAACTGCAGGAGGAAAAAAAGAATCTAGGTGGAAATCATTACACTGATCAAATTTGATAACACAGTATAGTCAAGTTCCTCTCTATAAGCACCCATCAAGGTTAGCAAAGAGGTAACAGATTGCTGGCAAGCCATAGAAAGGGCAAATGCATCATCCAGTATACCTGTAGAACGAATAAGCATAACTGCTCCGAATTACTAACATCAAATTGACAAAGCTAAGGTGTTAGTTACCAAATCTGTCAGTTGCAGTCAAAAGATTTTTCGTGATTGCATTTCTTAGCTTAGCGGCAAGTTCTTCGTCATACTTCACCCGGTAGAAACCAGTCTGATCCACATTAAGTTTAATCCAATCACAACATTTATCATTTCCACCACTGCATTTGCTGATGGAACAACCGAGGAACTCCTTGATGTCAAGGGATTCTATCTTTGTTTGCAGCAGAAAGTTCTTGTGTACGTCATAGGAGCCACAACACAATGTAATGGGAACAATCCATTGCCCCTCTCCACAGGAACCATCCAACAAAAATCTTGACTGCCAATTACAATATCCATAAATAGGGTAATCACAAAATAAAAAGAAAACTCTGAAAGTTAAAACTGAGCATAGGCAATCATAACTTAATTTGATCAAATGATAGAAAACAACACAAAAATAGACCTGCTCAAACACCAATTTCTCATCTATCACTTTGACCGTGACAACAGGATATCCTTGTTGCTTGGTCCAGGAACTCATTAACTTGTTCACGGGTTCACCGGACCCCTCCTCAAGTGCAGCCCATAAGTCTTCAGTTTTCGCATTTGAACAGCTGTGCTTTTTAATGTACGAAGCAAGGGATTTCTGATCACATTAAAAAACCCACTTCAACAAGTTACATCAATAGGAAGAAAACGATTCAATTAGACAAGGAATAGAAGCACTAAAAAACCTGAAAGCAAGTGGCACCGAGATAACTTTGTAACATTCGAATAATTGATGCACCCTTTCTGTAGCTAATTGCATCAAATATTTCATCAACCTCACAGGCATGATTTATCTCAACCTGAAAGGGAAAATATGCTTCTTTAACTTGAACACGAAACAACTAGAATGACCATTTCTTAAGATAACCAGAAGATAATGAAAAAGGAAAAGGCTACGCCTGTCAGCTGCTAGTAAGAGGTGTACCTCAATAGGATGTGATTCAGCAAGACCATCCAATGTAAGACCATGATTTGATTCTTCAAGAAATTGATTCCACACTTTCCACTCAGGAAACAAGCTGTCAGTAGCTAAATAACTCACCTACACAAATGAGATAAAAAGAAGATCAATTATAAGCATTTCCTCCGACTGATTAAAAACCAAGACAAGTTGAATGAAAGTGGGGATACCCATGTAGCAAATCCCTCATTCAGCCACAAATGTGTCCACCACTCCATAGTTACAAGGTTGCCAAACCATTGGTGAGCAAGTTCATGAGCCACAACAGTTGCCACCTTAATAATGAGAAAACAAAGATTAAAAAAAATCAGGGGACTAGAGACTACAACCTTTCAATTAAAAGTATAATAAAATTTGTTTGTTAAATAGTTTGGACATGCAGTTCACCCTCTGTTTGTTAACAGCTGCTGAGTGCTGATCATCGTAAAGTAAAGCAGTCTCACGGTAGGTAACTAAACCATAGTTTTCCATGGCTCCAGCAGCAAAGTCAGGAATTGCAATCATGTCTAGTTTTGGCAGAGAGTATGGCACAGCAAAATATCTGCAGAAATTACACCATTTTTTATGTAGTAGATAAAGTGACTGTCTTAACAGGATCAAATAATACCGAGTGTGAATCAACATACTCCTTGTATAGGTCAAGAGTCTTAACAGCAACATGTAATGCAAATTTTCCTTGATTTGTCTTGCCAACTTGACAGTATACACGAACTTTGACCCCTGTTTACATGCAAATTCTTGTTATTATTAACAGTACCCACAGTAAAGCATACTGAACTCTGCTTTATGATTTTACCATCAGTTGTATAGTCTTCGACGTAATCAAATACACCAACAACAATGGCCACCAAATATGTGGACATAATTGGTGATTCTTGATATGAAACCGTCTTTAGATCCCCATTCACTTTTTCTTCAATAATTGGCATGTTGGAAAGTGCTATAAGTTCCGTTGGTACATCTAACGTAATCTTGAATGTAGCCTGCTTATCAACAATGAACGAATTAAAGCAATGACTAGGCAGGAGTTTTGAGGGTAGAAATAAGCTAAAGCTCTAAAAATCATTCCAGCCTCTCAATTTTGACATAATCCTTTTAAATTAAAATTATTCCAATTAGTTCTTAATTTTCATCAAAAGTCAAAATTACTCTCAATAATTTATTTCATTGTTCATTTACCAAATTAGAAGTAATAAGAGGAACATAAATCATTTGACAGACAAAATTTCAACAACTTGGTTACTGTACAAAAACGCAATTCAAATTGTTTTCTCTCTTTTTTTATATAATTGTGAAACCTGCTTCCTTGACAGCAATTCTCCACCTTGTTACCACCTCTAACAACATTTTTTTTAAAAATATCTGTGAGTGTCCAAGTAACTTATGCGAACATACTGTCTAAACCTACAACATTTAGATGTAAAGAAAATCCGTGGAAAATTAATTCCTAGATAGATCGTGGCTACCATGGATGGAACCAATCACCTGTTAGTTACTTAAGGTCCTCTTGACCACTAGGCCACTCCACTCCATGATGTTTTCACCTCTAACAATATTAAAAACATAACAAAATAATTACTCTACTTTGAATCTTCTAAGCAACTTGATAGCCAAAAAAGATCTTAAAAAAAGGGAAAATTGCACAAACACCCCCAAACTATGATGTTTGTAACAATTACACCTCTAAACTTTTAATTTGATCAATTACCTCCCCTCAAGTTTAATAAGTGTTGCAATTAGCCCCCAAGTCTAAGGATAAAATTGACATTTGGAAAAAAAATTGTCTCTACCTTTTCTACCTATGTCTTCTTCTTCAATCTCCATTTTTTAATCTCATCCTCAAATTGATTTTGATAAATCACCTGATGCACAATTTGGAACCTAGAAAGTTAGCTCCGTTGATGCACAATTTGGATTTCAAGGTTGGTTTTCCAATACTTATTATTTTATTTACTCAATACCTTATACATACGAAGTTCCGACAAAGAGTTTCTTTCTATCGCCCTTTTCTGTTTCATACTTTCATCAGGTGAACTTGGGAGGAATTGTTTGGCGATGTGCTTCTGTGCGTTTTGTTCCGTCTGTATTTGACTTTCCAGTTGTGAATATGTTTTCCATTTTGTTATCTTGTTTTGAATTTATCCCTAGGAATTACACTTTTTTCAATTTTTGTTTACCTCATGGTGCTTGATTGATGTAATTAATGTTCAGGTTCATAATTCGTTGAAGGAGATTCAACTCGGGTATTAATCTCTCAACCGCTTCCAAATTCAATTGCAAGTTTGTGATTAAATGTTGTCCAGGAAATGAAAGGAAAAACTAGGATTTCAAATTGTTGGTATTTGTGAGAAAACTTTTGATTACCAAGTACCTTGGTCGTTCATTACCTTCGTGCTTATATATATGTTGACCAGACGAATTTTTGGAGAGTTGTAGTGATTCCTATTGCTTTGAAACAGGTGTTTTAGGGTGGTTTGGTAAGTGTTGGGCTAACATTTATCAAAATCAATTTAAGGAAGATGAGATTAAGAAAGGGAGATTGAGGAAGAAAACATAGGTAGAGGAGGTAGAGACAATTTTTTTTCTAAATGAAAATTTTATCCTTTCAGATCTAACTTAAATTAGAGGTAATTGATCAAATTCAAAGTTTAGAAGTATAATTTTTCCGTGGATTGAATACGTCACCTTATGCACCCTAAGACCCTATTTGACCACTACGCCACCCCATGGTGGTTTTAGGAGTATAATTGTTACAAATACTATAGTTTATGGGTGGTTTGTGCAATTTTCCCTAAAAATGTTAATAGCACAGAAGAAATATCATATTTCATAAAAGATGGAAAGTATATTTGAACAATTGAACACTTATGGACCAAAATGGCAACCAGGTTAAAATTCAAGAAACAAAAAAAGAACCAAAATTAACACCAAATTTGGCAGTGCTACTACTGAGTCCCTTCAAAATGGTGTAGGGCATAGACCCGTTAAACTTTACTAAGTGGATCAACTACAGGTGGTTTAGATTTTTATAGATGGAGGAAGGGAGGGAGATGGAGAAAAAAGATGCTAACACCTTAAATGCCGGTTCATCCCAGCAAGGGAAGCAGCGTCTAGCATCAACTGGTTCAAATTGTGTAACAGCCATGTTTTTCTTCTCACCATTGTGCTCATAAGTGCTAAACGACAAAGAGAACATACATATTAATAAGTACATATAGTCACCGTGAAATTGGGGCAACAGAAGAAATGAAATTAATGGCAATTAGTCCATATAAGCCAGCGGTCCATTGCAGTATACTACCACATAGGAAATAACTTCAAAGTACAATAAAATCCCAACCAGTTTATTATTCTTGAAGTTTCATTACTCTAAATGTTGAAATATTTTTCTTTTTGCAGGACTTCTCTCTAATTTTGCTGAAAATTAGGAATTCCTAACCATCCTGTGAAAACTTAACCAAATTTACAAAATGTAGCTTCTCTTGCATTTTGTTTTCCTACAACTTGGGCTAGTCTTGTTTATATTTATTGGGCTAATGTTATGATCACTATATATCAAACCTCATGAGGATTTGGATGAGAAAGAAAAGATTAAGAAAAATAAATCTTATAAACTAGAAATTGCCTAATTGCTTGAACCTTCACATTCATCAAAACTTCTTTTTCTTTTCTTTTTTTCTTGAAAATCAGAAAATCAAAACTTTGCTCGACTATATCCGAGGTAACCTCGTCCATCCTTATGTCAGGCACCGGGAGACATTGAAGGAATGGAGACACGGGAGGCGTCTACAAATTAATGTCTAAGACTCACTTGTGATTCTCGAACTTGGGACTTTGAGGCATTTGTCAAAATTAAGTAGCCTGTGTAAGTCATGCTAAAGATTTCTTATGAGTTTAAAAGGCACACATAAAAGTTACAACTTATTAAGATAACCAGTGACACCTTTGCCGTTAACAAACTTCCCAAGTAGCCCTTTTACATAAGGCCATCATTTTTTCCCAAACAATTTTTAAACTCTCCCAGATGCAAAAAAACTACCTTCTATAGAATCCTTTCATTTTATCATTCAAGATTCCTTCAAAGCCGATACTCAACGTTCCAGACCCAATCGGTAGTGTCTCTGCGAACTCCAAAACTAAGATTTGGTTCTCTTCACACGCTTTAGTACATGAAGGCTGTAGAACCTGCCCCAACAATTGATTGTCCAGTTAAAAACTATTTCCAAATAATTTAAGATAAAATAGAAATTGCATAAAAAAACTTATAAACGCTTTCCAATTCTCATAGTAAATGCAACAAAACTACAATATCAAGTATACAACTCAATAAGCTGCGAGAAAATCATTACTGATACCAGTTTCGAAATGCTCAAAGGAAAAATAAATATCATCCATTGGCTACCATGAAATTTCAGAAGTAACACAATCAATACCGGAAGCTCAGACTCAATCATTTACTCCGAAATCTAACGCCGAGAAAATCCATTTCCATCTCAATATCTGAGAATGGAGAAAAACAAAAAATAGAAACAAATCGAAAATGGAATCGAGAACATGCACCAAATAATCCACGACATTTCCCTCCATTCATCCACTTATTTTTCTTACAATCCTCATAAAACTCCTAAGATGGAATCTCAAGCGATAAATAAAGAACGATTCAATACCTTAGAGGATGAGTTCCGATCGGTGAAGGAGACAGAAGAATCATCGACATGAAGATCGGCGGCATTGAGCACTAGAAATCGAGTGTCGGAAAGAATATCGACATCGATTGCAACAAAACCAGAGAATTTGCAGAGGCAAAGGTCCGGTTTCAGACTGATTTCGTAGCGTTTCGGAACGGCGAATTTGGGGAGGCGAGGTTGACCTTTGAATTGATCCATTGGAGAATTGAAACTGAAAATCGAAGAACTCTGATGCTGAAGACGACGAATGTGCTGTTAATATATAAGTAAAAATAATACCTTTGTCCCTTTTTCTTTCCCCCCTTTTTTTTTTGTTGGTTCGGTTTTTTCGATATCCAATTTTACTACGTGAACTTTAAAAAAGAAACAACCCTTTTAATTCTCTATTTCAACTGTGACGCTTTTTACATAAATGCTTCATCCATTTGAAGCAATTGAAGACATAGGTTACATTCAAACCAAATTTTCTTGTATGTATAGATTTCTTAATTTATTGCAAAAACGATAATAACTCAGCCGACATTAGTGAAACATTAGTATTCACTTAATCAAAGATTTATAGTTCATTTTCAAGATCGAATCGGTGATGTGGATATTAAATTATATTACCATCAAATAATGAAATTAACGTACAACTGATCTTTCAATTTTAGTATTTGAAATTAAGTTCTAATTTACTTATAAAACCTGACATTTCAATAATGGCATTCTTAGTGTTTTGCTATGTTTATTTATTTGCTTTTTATTTGTTATTTTAAAAAAATTAAGTGGAAACTAAAATAATATTTAATCAACATATTAAAATGTAAAATCAGTCTATAAGTCAAAATTATGTTATGTAACCACGTTTTAATTATCTATTAACTACAAATAAGCATTATTGATATATCATCAATAAATATGTTCACTTTTGAAATTCACCGTTCAAATTGAAACTATAAATCCAAACTATTAACTAAAAATGCCTTGTTAATATTTCTTTATAGAAATTTAAAAAAAAAAAAAAAAAAAAAAAAAAAAAAAAAAAACTAATTCTTTCTTTCTCAAAAATGTTGGGTATTCCGGGGAGAGAATGTTAAAATTTTGCTCCTCAAGATCAGTAATTAGAATTTGAGCAATCTCCTTTGAGGTGAAATTCGAGTCTGTTTGAGATTTTAATACAATTCTCTCTTTTCCCTCAGGATTGGCAATTGGGCTCATCGGAATCAAAATTACTATCATCTTCCCCTCTAAATAACCAATCCATTGACTTAACTTTTAGTTCAAAGTCTTTAGTCTTTATGAGTTAAAAATATACTTCAATTCTTATGATTTGAAAAAATTTATAATTTAATATCGGCCATTCGAAAAATTATAATCAAATCTCAAAAGTTTGATAAAATATAAAAAATAGTTTATGCCTCCATAATTATTGGTGAATTAAATATATAAAAGTTAATTATATTTATGTGGTTGATGACGGAGTGTGAGACGAATAATTTATGAAACAAAAAACACATAATTTATACATTATAAGTTACATCTGCCTACTTGATTCCACTTTGATTTACAAATAATATTGACTATTTGTTTTAAGTTCTATAAAATCATTGGGACTAAATTCTATTTTTCAAGCACTGAACTAAATTCTATATTTTTCTAAACCATAGGCACTAAAATTTATATTTCTCTAAACCATAGAAATAAAAATACAACTTTTTGGATAACTAAATTATATTTTTCAAGTCATTCAACTAATTTACACTTATGCTTAAGATTTTCTCACATTTAATACAAGATTTTATAGGAATTGGTGGAAAATTAGTTAGATATGTTAGGGGATTCTCTCGATTAGATATTTTATATATATATATATATATATATAGAGAGAGAGAGAGAGAGAGAGAGAGAGAGAGAGAGAGAGAGAGAGAGAGAGAGAGAGATTAATGAACCAGCAATTCTCAAAGTTTATTAATACAAACAATTAATCACCCAATTACCAACAAAGGACTGATAAAATGGTCATAGTTACGGTCACCTCATGGTGCCAACAATCTAGCGCAGATTCAACAGTGTAACTGACTAACCAAACAAATATCAGCACCTCTACTCTGCAATAATACGAATATTATAATGAGCAGATATACTATAATCACAAAATAACTATAAATGTAGATAAATTTTTAAACATTTATTAATGTGTTTCAGTACTTTATTATAAATAATCTGATACCAATATTATGTATTATAACCACTTATTACAAAATGTAGACATTCATCCCAAAATCAATTGGTTGTGAGAGGAGTAAGCCTACTTATCTTAGACTAGACAGTAAAATTTTTAAGGCTTCACCAAATTTAGTAGTTCAAAGGAAAGAAACCGAACCAAGTGCATAAAACTCGCACCTTGTTCCAAATGGTCGCTTGGATTATTTGAGCTTTGGTGCTTGCATCATTTCTTCTTGAATAGGAAATGGCAAACCATCCATTCTTCCCCATTGTTGTACCCAAATAACTCAGCCACTGCAATAAAGAATGTTCTCCAATAAACAGTCCACTTTACAGCTGAATCCTTACCATAAGTAGTTTCCATGATTGGCTTTATTGAACCTATATTCTTGTCCATTCTTTTCAGCCACTCTTCACTGCAGTACGTTTAAATTATATTAGTATAAGCTCTTCTCATAAAGTAATTATAAATCTAAGTAAATTTTACGGTATTTACCTTCATAATCATTAATACGTTTTAATGTTATATTATAAATACTCATTAACAATATTGACTGATAAAGATGATTATATTTATCTGTAATTTTTTTTCGAAAATAGCGTATTTATAATTATTTTCTAAATTTGACTAGCTGTTTAAGTTTCACAAATATAAAAGCAAATATGACCGATAGTTTTTTTTTCAGGAACCCTCCTTTGAAAATGGAGAGATCTCATGACATGAAAAACTCAAACGGGTATTTAGTAAAAAAAAAAAAAAAAAAAAAAACAGAAATGCGCTTTTAAATGTGTGCGTAGTTATATTTTATAATACTGTTACAGTACCGAGAATCAATAAAATAGTTCGGAGTTACCTTGTCTGAGAATAGTGTTTTCCATTCACAAGCCAATGATCTACAATTGACACGTCATCCTGTATGAAACGAGCAAAAATAATATTAATCAATTTGAAGCTTCTCGTGGTTTTACTATAAAGTTCTCGCATCTGCTGGAATGACAATGGTTCTCATTATTAACAGAGTATAATTTCTTAAACGAATGATCTATTTGTACACCTTCAGACACTCTTAAATGATAAGTTAGGTAGTTTTTTGACAACCTCCTGACTTACTTTGATTGTCCATGTTGAAAATTCAGGACTCCTAGTTGAACCAGAGAACAAAACTCATACCGGTGTTATATAAAATTAAAAATAATTCTATGGAAGTAACTTCATCAATTGAATTTAAAAAAAGTTATTAGATAGTATGGAGTTGCCCTCAAAATCAATTGGTAGTGAGGGAATAGCTCACCTATCATAAAAATGTGTTGAAAATTTTTCACATTTTCAATTTGGGACAAAGGTCACAAAAGTGGGTTTCTCCAACATACCCCTCAATGACGCCATTTAGGAAAGGTCATTTTGGATTGGATTTAAATTTGTGGACTAAAACACTAATTTTAGCTTACTTGCTTGGGTCGGATTCGGACTTTTAGAATCAAATATCCACTTAAGTTTTTTCTGCTTGAGTGGGATCCTCAAAATTTTGGGGTCAATAATCACCTGAAGCTTTTATACCATATTAGATAATATAGAGCTCCACTTCAAAACTAATTAATAATGAAGAGAGTAGTCCACAAATCATATAAATGTATTGAATATTTCACACCTTTTCAATGTGAGACAAAATATCACAGAGTGAGTTTCTCCAACAAAAAAATCCTAAACACTCAATAATTTACACTCTTACCATCAGATTAATAATGATTGATAGGTTATGTGGTTCACTTTTGATTTATGAACTTAGCGTAAAAGAGGGATGTACGTTGATTACTCTCATGAAAGACACTTCATTTCATTTTGCGTTCGTTCAAAATTAGATGCACACTTTCTCTGCAACTTCATATTTTGTACATGTCCTGCACATTTATTTAACTTCCCCTTTTCTTTTCTTATCGTCCGTTTTGTACAAAGTTGAAATTATACGCTTAGCCCTCGAATTTTTGAGGTTTGTGTCTATTAGTCCATAAACTATCACAAGTGTCAAATAGGTTCTAAACTTTTATTTTTTGTATCTAATAGGTCTTTGATACAGTCAAAAAATTTAAAAATAAGACCCATTTGATGACCCATTTAAGTTTATTGTTTTTATTTTTTGAAGTTTAAGCTTGTATTTACTCAAAATTTTTAAGAAAAATTACACAAACCACCCTTAAAATATGATGTCTGTAACAATTAAATCTTAAACTTTCAATTTGAGCAATTACCTTCCCTAAAGTTTGAAAAATGTTGCAATTAACACCTTAAAGTTAATTTTAAGAGATTTCCACATTTGTGAAGAAGGTAAACTTTCCAAAAAGTATTTAGTCTTTATTTTCTCTCTCGAAAAGCCTATAACTAAAGAAACTCATAACTTCTTACCTCTTATAAACTTATAATGAAAAATTTGTAAGCTAATGGATTTTTTTAAATGTGTCAATTTGTAAATTAATTGATTTTTTAATATCATAATAATATTTGCGTTTAAAAATATTTAGTCTAGGCTAAAGATTTACATTAATCCTCAAATCACTGTCGAAGGAAAACTCAGAAGTATATAAAGACAATCGATCTCAAACATGGTAGAAAATTTGATTGTAATGGTGGGATTGAGAGAAGGCAGAGGATAAAAAATGAAAGTTGGAGAGAAATAGGAAGACAATTGCATGGGTTAGTGTGGGTTTTTGAGGACGATCCATAGATAAAATAGTTTTTTTTAGTTTATGATTTTTTTAGATTAGAGAGAGGAATTTATAGGAGAATTTTGGAAAAAAAAGTTTGGGCTTGTATACAAAATGTTGAATTTACATAACAATATAAGTAAAACTCAGAAGTGTGTGTGTATATATATATATAGAGAGATAATGTATCTCAAACACGAGAGAAAATTTGATTGCAATAGGAGTAATATAAAATTTTAGCAACTGAACTAAATATTTTTAAACACAAACATTACTATGATACTAAAAAAATCAATTAATTTACAAATTGACACGTTTAAAAAGTTCATTAGTTCACAAATTTTTTATTATAAATATATAAGAAGTAAGAAGTTATGAATTTATCTAGTTATAGGTTTTTAGAGAAAAAAGAAAGACTAAATATTTTTTTGACAATTTTACCCTCTTCACACATGTTAAAATCCCTTAAAATAACTTAAGAGTGTTAATTGCAACACTTTTCAAACTTTAGGGGAGGTGATTGCTCAAATTGAAAGTTTAAGACTTAATTGTTACATACTTGAACGATGGTTTGTGCAATTTTCCCAAATTTTTACTTATGTTTCATCTTTTTTCATCGTGAATCTTAATCAAATTTCATAAATCAAAACAAGTATTTAAAAGCTATTTTTAAAAAAATTAATTTTTAAAAACACAAATAAAATGGATGAGTGTAGAAATAGTAGTTATGGACTTAAATTTCAAAAACAAAAAACAAAAAATAAAAAATCAAATGATTATATCTAAAATAACAAATTTATGAAATATAAATTTGAATTTTATATATATATATATATATATATATTTTTTTTTTTTTTTTTTATTATTATTATTTTTTTGAGGATATGAGTTTTATATTTTACAGAGCCCTAAGATTTGAATTTTGTGTCGATCTGTGAATTTAAAAAAGTTCAAAAATATATAGACTAAATCTGTAATTTTGGAAGTTCAAACACCAAAAGGACATAAATTTTTTAATTTAACCTTTAAAGTTTCGACTATCATTTCTAAACAGTTCAAGCAACTGCTTATCTTTAAGGAACTACAAATAAAAATAAATTAGAGAATAATTATAGGGAAAAGTGAGGTCTGGCGGGGGAAGAAGGCTTATCACCTGGAAATAGAGAAGTAGATTTGCAGAAGGCATTGTACCACCTTCGAAGAAGTATCTAGTAATCCAATCATCTTCATTTACATCCTGAATAATATAAGGCCAAAAGTGGTTATCACTGCATATCATTGCCTGTTATGAAGATTTCTACTGCATACAAATGGACGGCACTGAATCGAACCGATTTTCAAGGTTTATATATATATATATATATATATTTTTATTTTTATTTTTTATTTGACAATAATTGGAGTGTGGAGATTCAGAACTTGTAACCTCTTAGTTACTAAGTCATATAAGATGTCATTAAAACTCTTATTTTGCCAAATAATAAGGGTCCTGGCCTTGAAGAAATATGGAAACATATATATTATTTATTGTTGAATTATAGTGAACAAACCATCAATTAATCTAAAAGCTAAAGCTGATAGATTGGAGTAAATGTAATTATATCGATCAACACTCTCCTCGTTATACGCTTAGAAATTTGAGAAATGCTACTACGAGAAGAATTCAATTTTAATTAGGAAGAAAACGACTAGAAGAGATTCGAATTTAAGATCTTACCAACTTAAATTCTAGGGAAGATGAATAATCTTTTATCATATTTCTGTGATTTACAATTAAAGGGTGATGAACCTTTTAGAGAGAAAACCTAATGAATAAGATAACATGCGAATCTTCTTAAAATAAGAATTATAAAATATAATGAGATAATAAATATGAAATAACAAATATGTATATAAAAATCAGAATCAACTATACCTCAAAGTGATAGGCAAAAACTTTGTGGCAAAAATGATGAACAAAGAGGAGACTATCCTGCTTCATCCAGCCTGATATTTTCTTGAGAAGATCTTCATAGTTTTTCATATGCTGCTCTCGGTTAAAAACAACTAAAGTTTTGAACCATGTTGTGATGCGAGTAAAGAAATGGAACTAATTTAGAAAGTTGGTTACCTCAAACATTTCAATAGAGAATATTCTATCATATTCAGCTTCCATTTCAAAGGTGCTGATGTCTGCAACTACAATGTTGACATTATGTAGTTGGAGATCCCTGAAACCACATACCAATATAAACGGTTAGATTCTGCCACATCTGCTATGGCTCAAAAAATGCCAACTCAACTTCATTAGAGTACTTAACAAATATCTGGAAAAAAATTCAAGGTACACAAAACAAAACTAATTACCGACACTGCTCTTCAATGTAATCTTTCTGCGTGGTTGAATTGCAAATTCCAGTCACCCTGCAATTCTTGTAATTTTGCGCAATATACAATGAGAGCGACCCCCAGCCACAGCCAACATCAAGAACAGAGTGGCCATCCTTCAGTTGTGACCTTTTACAATACATTTGTAGCATTGCCTCCTCGGCATCCTCCAATGTACTTGACTTGTCTTTGAAGTAACAAGAACTGCAACAACAGATCATGTAAGGGGCTAGTAAATTGTTAAAATTATGAAAATTTGAAGCTCGTGTTGTCATGCAAGAAGAATTTGAAGCTCTTAATGTTGTTTCTCTGTGCTTCTTGATCAAAATAATCTGCAAAATTCTATGTAATATACACACTAGATCTTTCAATTTAAAAACCAATCATTCCATGCAGAGATGATAGAATATAAAAGGACCTAAAAATGGAAGTCCAAAAAGGAGAAAACATCTGGCCTAACAAACAACAAAGGCTACAATGCGCTCTATAAATGCCTAAATGTCTGTCACTTGAGAAAAGTATGACATCACAAATAAAAAATATCCATCCTCTCGCTCATATACATAGCTACAAGTTCATACAACATTTTTTTTTTTAATATATTCGTGAGTATCCGAATCAATCACAACATTTTGGTGACAACAAATTTTGCAGGAAATTCTATTGATTGTATTTGATAGTATCCCCAATGAAACCAATTGGTAATAAGGAAAAAACACACATATCATATAAATGTGTTAAAAACTCCTCACATTTCTAACGTTGGACAAAAGCCACAAGTGAGTATCTCTAACGGGTTGGGACTCATCCCTCTTAATTATTCAAGGCCCTCCTTCACCACTAACTAGAGTTCAAAATCAATCTACTATCGAACATAAATTTCAAGAAACTTATTGCATCCTAACCATGTACTAAAATACATTTATACATCATAGATACAAATAATTAAAGCCTAATTCGAGTCTGCGTTTACATGTTATCTCAACGCAAGTAAAAACACGCATTCAAAATATTAGTAGCGTGAATAAAAAGTAGATTCTCCCAATCGCTTTGTAAGAACTTCCAGGTATTACACTACCTGTACTTGAGATTCTTCCCCAAAACCAACTTGAAGAAGGAGGTAGGTAGTTCGTAATGTTGAGCTTTTGGCTTATCAGTCTTAATAGCTATGGGCATTCTCCTCAAAGCTGCAAAAACAGGCACAATTAATCGCTATCGACACAATCTCTCTTTCAACTAACTCGATTCCAAGTGCAATCTCTTCCAAATTGGAAGTACGCATGCTCCTATTTCAATAAATCACACATAAATCAAGAGTTCAAACTTACAGTGCACAAATTGAAGTAAATCGGAGAGTTGAAGTTGAGAGGAAGGTTTGTAACCGGAGCGAAGACGAGAAGCAAGTAACAAGCGAGTGAACCTTCTTATGACGGCGTCCGGCAACAAATTCCGTTCGAGTGAAGCCAGTGCAAGACGGACAGTGGCGTCGTAAGGCTTCTGAACAAGCTCCATGGCAATGTGGCTGAAGCTCTTGATTCGAAGATCGAAATGATCGGCACAAGGTTTCTAACCTTAGCTCTTCCAGTCGTTTCCAACCACCACAGCTTCAATCTATTCTTTATTCAAGCTATAAATTAGCTTCAATCCTTCAACTTGTCAAAGTCCAATTTTTCTTTTCTTTTTTTTTTTTTCTTTTTTTTTTATTTTCAGATAAGTCCGGCAAATTGATTCCTTCGAGAAAATAACAATACAGAAAGAACTTAGACCAGCAAAAATTGATTCAACAATTCTGAAACGTGAATCGCTACCCGATTTTTATAAACTTTTTTTTTTTTTTTAAACAAAAAACGATAAAAATTATCAAAATAATCATTTATCTTTTTAATATTTTAATTCGAAAGTGTTTGGAAGCCGTTCATAATTTATTATTCTTTTCTATTAAATTCAAATATTTGTGGAGTTAAATTATTTAAATAATTTAAGTTATAAGTTTATTTCATCAAATAAAAAAAATGATAGGTTATCATTAAAGTCAATAAATTTATATCCCAGCCTACTTGATTTCAATTTTCAAACTTATCTTAACAATGTTGAATAAAAAAAAACATCACAATAACAATTTACTCTTTTTCTATTTGATTAATCAAATCATGGTTAAGGTCATGAATTTTGAATTTTTTGAACTTAGTTAATCAAATTATGATTACGATCTTTCAAATTATATATATTTATCGTCATATGAAAAAATATATAAAGTGAGAAAGAAGAAAAATCCGCTCATGCTCCCGCCCAAGGTTTTGCAGCGACCGTCGTGCCTTCCTACTCATCGGGGCCTGGTACTTGCTCCGACGGCCGGGTATAGGTCACGCGCTTCAGCGCCATCCATTTTCAGGGCTAGTTGATTTGGTAGGTGAGTTGTTACATACTCCTTAGCGGATTTCGACTTCCATGACCACCGTCCTACTGTCTTAATCGACCAACACCTTTTATGAGATCTAGGTTAGCGAGCAGTTAGCCACCGTAACCCGGCTTCTAGTTCATCCCGCATCGCCATTTGAACAAACAAATTTAACATTTTTCATTCAAGACATAACTGTTAATGTGTTTTTTCATAGTTTTTAAAATCAATGGTACTTTTTAAACTGGTTAAAATTTAAAAACATTTTTTAAATCGAATTTTAACAAATTTTATTCAATAGATATTTTTTAAACATTTCAAAAAGGTAAGAGCGACAAAAAACCTATGAGCTACTCATTTGTGTGTTTTATAGAGCTATTAAACATGAGTTTTTTATAATAACTTTGTATATACTTTATACAAACGAGCTATTACAATTTATTATTTAAAATCGCTTAAAATAACATCTTGTTTATAATAATTCGAAATAATAACTTCACAATTATCATTCATACGTCTTCCTAAGTTCATGAGACATATTTGATCATTTCACCTAAAATTAATATAATAATTTATTAGATATGATTAAATTGTCGTGTAACTAAATATATAAATATATCGGGTTAAAAAAACAAATAAATATATATTATTTATAATTATTTTATAGAGTTGTCTCGTAAGTTTTTTTTTTTACCATTATTAAAGTATAATTTAAATGATGAATTCTGTTTGGTTCAGCAATATTAACAGTTGTGCGAATTAATATCCTCTTGGTTCACGTTAAACTATTGCTTTTGTGGCGTAAAAATATGTTACTATAATTATATTTATGTTGCCACTTAAATCTTTGTCCTATGCAACATTTTTGTTGAGGATTTCAAATATCTCACATCGATAAGGTGACGAGTCTTCTAACCACATATAATACAAGGTGGACTACTCCTCCCATTGTCAATTGATTTTGAGAGAGATGCCCACACTTTCTAACCGTTTTTATTTTGTTGTCAATTAAGCCTTTATTTGGCGATTAAATATTTGCCATATCTAAAATTTAATGTCAACCGTGAAAATGAGCAATTGTGTGTTCAGACTTTATTTAAGAAAATAAAGTTTTTTTTTTTAGTATAGTAATATTTTGAGGTGGGATGTTTCGAACCCGAAGTTTCTTAAGGGTGTTTGGATTTTAGGGCTGAGAGAAGATGGGGGAAGAAGAGAAAATATAATAATTGAAAATATGAAATATTTGTTTGCAAATCAGTGTTTTAAAGAGGAGATGCTGGGACTTGTTCTTTTTGAATTTGGATTTAGGAAAGAAAATATTTGTTTTAGATGAAATTTGATATAAAACTTAATTTGAAATTTGATAAGATTTTGAAGAGAAGATGATGACAGGTCAAAGAGAGGTTGAAAATAAGTTGTAATTCTAAAAACAAACAACAAGTTCAACTACTATTATTGTATAAATGAATAAATAAATATAATTCTGTATATATAATTGCAATATTTAAACATATTAATTATTACATAGGCAAATAGTTTATAATTTACTTATAATTATTTTGGGAGAATAGTTAATCCAATAAAAAAAATAAAAAAAAAGGGGGGAAAAAGAAGACTGGGCTTGGCCCAAGACTTTTTTCATACGATAGGACGTCATTTCAACTTGGGCTTAGATTATTATCTTCACAAGGTCCTGACTGGAGTTTGGAGTTTGCTTTCTGCGTAGCCATGAGGCGCGTCGACAACAGAACCAAGGGATCGGCGGCGGGAACCGCCGGAAAATCAGAAAACCGGCGGATGAGCAACGCCGAGCGTTCGGACTATTTCGCTAGAAGAGAGGCGGCGAAGATATTGCGGCGTGTTCTTGAAGGAGATGCTCAACGTCGAGCCGTCGCTTCCATAAAGTCGCTCGTTTATGCTCCATCTGTTAGGAATAAGAAGGGGACCTACGCTCTTGTTTGCAAGACGCTCAAATGTAAGTTCTTTCATATCAAAGTCTCTTTCATGCTACCGAAAGAAAATTATGTGCTACAGGAAACAGTTCGTCGTGTCGGGCGTTAAATGTTGAAAATTGTTTTCATCCGATTCTTGTGTACCTGTTGATTGAATTCTTTGTTTTAGTGGCACATTTTGCTTTGCTTTTGGATATGAACTTATTGATATAGATATGCAGCGGTTTCAACTTTGGAACTACGAACTGAATAGAAAGCATATCAATTAATTGAATGGAAAGTTGGAACTCATATTTATTTGACGTGAATTATTATATTGTAAGCTTGGGGAGTTAGTTTTTTCTTCTGAAATGTGGTTATAAAGCTAGCTAAAAGTTCGTTTTTTCAGTTTTGTTTTAAATGAAAACCTTATTTTGCTTTGTTTGGATTGCTAGACCTCCCTGTAATCAAAGATGTACTGGATACTGCTGAATTATTGAGCAATAAATGGAAGGTACTCGTGCATTTTCTTTGTAGCTGCTCTTGAATCTGGTCTGATGTGATGACGGTCTTTTTACTGTTATCGTTTGCAGTTCATTTGGTTTATACAGTTTTTCTCAAGTTTTGGCTAATTCAGTCTGAATAGCTTCTCGCTCACTACAAATATACCATAACATTAACCTAATTTTGTTGCAGAGGCAGAAGGAATTAATTTATGTCATCCTGTATGATATCCTCCTAGGCCAGGTATTTTATTCACGTGCTTATTTCAACTTTTAAGGCTGCCTCCGAGAACATTTTATGATAGTCGTGCAAATGAAAGAAGGAAATATTAGTATTCATATCCTGTGGCGATCACTGGGATTGGGATAAATTTTTTTACTCGAAATCAGTTTTATACTTCACCAATAATAACTTAATTGGCATGGTTTTGAGCCTTTGAACATAATTAAAAGTTATATCATCCAGAGTTACTGGGCTTTCTAGGAGTTCGGGGATCAGCTCATGTAGTTCAATGCATGTCAACGAAGTAAAAATGTACTTAGATAAGTTACTGTTACAGTATAGCGTCTAATGAACTTGTAGCTACTGCAGCTTGGTTATTTACATTTGGAGCTGATTGGTAACGTTTTATTGGAACCATGCGTAGAAAACTCCTTCCTTTGGTGATGCAGAGAAGTTTCTCATGCGACAGCAAAGTGCCTTAGATTCTGTGGTTGCAAAGCTCTTGTCAAAGAGAAAAGTAAATAATATCGAAGACTTAATAGTTCGTGGTGAAAATCCTGGTAAATGTTTTTTTTTTTTTGGATAAGAAACAATTTCTTTAAAATATGCAATTCATGGGTTACAAAGTACAAAAGTCTCTAAACGATTTAAAGTTACATTAGTGATACCCAGTTGTTGTGGAGGGAAGTATAGCTTAGCTGTAGTCTTTAAACGTAGGATATTGTTTAATCCAAGATACAATCTATGAATCAAGTAGGTTATTAAGCCCATTCAGCTCTGAGAAGGTAATCTTAAATGCAGGCATTTCAAGGCCTCGCTTTATCCGCGTGAATACTTTGAAGATGGATGCTCGCTCTGTAATAAGCGAATTAGGCAAAAAATATGCGGTGAGTTCCAAGGTCTTTCCTAACTGTTGTTTGTGTGTATGCCAGTAGAGTAGAGTTCAAAATAGGCACAAGAAGAATATCTTCACCTATTTATTTAAGTGCATCCTAGTCATGCCTTCAATCTTTAAAGTATGCATAATGGATTTGGTGATAAAGTCTGTCCCGAGTTTTTTCATTGGTTAGGTTTATAATTATATTCCCTCATGATGCTTTAAAAGAATTCCTTAATGGCGCTGGGTGTTTTTTTTAATTGGTGGAATAGGTACAGAAGGATGACGTGGTCCCTGATCTCTTGGTACTCCCTCCAGGCACTGATTTACACGGTCATCCTCTGGTTGCTAATGGGAGTATCTTCATGCAAGTAAGTCTCTAGTTTTTATCCAGTCCATCTTATCATAAATCACGTATTTAAGATCAAGGATAGTTTTTCTATTTTTAATGTTTAAAAACAAGAGGATATTGGTGTTTGCAGGGGAAAGCTAGTTCTATGGTTGCAGTTGCTCTTGATCCTAAGCCAGGATGGGAAGTAAGATCATCTCACTTGTATTACCATTCAGTCTCCTTGAAATTTGGATCACTTTCTATGGTTTTTCAGCTTTTATATTTAGTCTCCTATTTCTACCTTTAATTGAAATTTTATATCGAACAACATACCATTTTACAAAGAAATCCTAGGATAGGACTTCTGAGTCAAAGGAAAAACATATTTGGTCTTTTTTTTTTGTAGTTTTCTTTTCCTTGTCCTATCTTGGTGTAGATTGAATTCTCTATTTTCCTCATTTAGTTTTCTTCACTTTTGATCAATTGGAGATATTTATTGTAGTTACTTTTGTTTGAGGATTTCTTCCCCTTGAGTTTGGAGTATCAAGCTCATACTTTCTTATTGATTCCCTTGCGTTCACCTCTTTTTCTCATGTTCTTGTTCTGTCTATGCTCAGTGTAGCATAATTACTTGGGTAGTAATTCTTTCCATTTTGATATTTTGTATTATTGTAGGTTCTTGATGCATGTTCAGCTCCGGGTAACAAAACTGTTCACCTTGCCTCTCTCATGAAAGGAAAAGGAAGGATCATAGCATGTGAATTGAATGACAACAGAGTTAAACGTTTACAGGATACTATCAAACTATCTGGAGCTTCTAGTATCCTTTTTAGTCTTGTGGCATACGGGTGTTGTATAAATCAACTCTCTATCTGCAATCATAAATTGGATTATTTTCTCTATTTGTCTATCGCCTTGCATATGAGCCTGTCATTTTAATGGGTTGAGGACTGAAACATTCCCAGCTATTTTCCTGTATAATATTTTTTATTCTGAATCCAATATTTTCCTGTAACTTTATTAACCTTAACCTTGGTTTAAGATATAGAAGTTTTGCATGGGGATTTCCTTAATCTGAATCCAGAAGATCCTTCATTTTCCAAAGTAAATTCTGCTCAGCTTCTCAGGGGATGTTGTTTGAAATTTTAAGAGTATATAGAATTAGTATTTAGAATGATTGATTTATTTTGAATATTTAGAAGTAATGATTGCAGCCCAAAATTTGTTTGAATATAGTTTTTAAAAGTATTTAGAATGAAATTTATTTTGAGTATTTAGAAGTAATGATTGCCGTCTAAAAGCTTGTTTGGATGTAGCTTTTAAGAGTATTTAGAATGAGAATTTATTTTGAGTATTTAAAAGTAATGATTGCCGTCCAAAAGCTTATTTGGATGTAGTTTTTAAGAGTATTTAGAATTAGTATTTAGATTGAGGCTTTATTTTGAGTATTTAGAATTAATGATTGCACTAAAAAGCTCGTTTGGATGTAGTTTTTCTTAGGAGTAAATACACCTTCTAAATACTCATTAAATACTCATTCCTAACGACCCCAGTGATTATCTTTTCTTCTAACCTTATAATAAATAACTAAAAATACTGCCATTGTGGTCAGAGTAACCCTTTCCTTTTTTCTTTAAATAAAAAAAAATAATTAATGATGACCACTTATGGGAACAAAGCTCCGATTACCAATTACCAAAAATAAAATGATGACAGCTTAAATGGGGTTGGATTAGCCGAGCATTATAGCTTTCAGCCCTTACAAGGCAATCCCATTGCTTACTGGGTTTTGACAGAACGATGGAAATAATAAATTAATTATATTGGCCGTGGCCACCATTGCTTAGAGATTGGATTCCGTTGCAATTTCTAATTGGCTTAAGTAGGTGGAGGACCGGCGTACTGATATTCAGCAAGTAAATGTTGTTGACATCGTCCTCTTTTACTTTTTTAAGGTCCGTGCCATTCTTTTGGATCCTTCCTGCTCTGGATCGGGTACTGCAGGTGCTAGATTAGATCATTTGCTCCCATCACATCTTGAAGGTAAATCCTAGCCGTGTATTGATCGGCATGATATGTAATTTTTTTTTGATATCTGCAAGTGTTGGAGCTAGCTTATACACATATGCACTATTCTCACGAAAAATACCATTTGTTCCTATAATATTTTGATATCAAAAAAGTCGTATAACAACCATGAATTGAACTCATCATCTTTTAGTTTTTCACGGCTCTCTCGACTACTAGACTTGTCCATGATGGTTAAATGTAATTTATTATATGCTATATCATCTTCTGATGAATTGTGTAGGGAAGGCCTCTGAGGATGATGACCTTGAACGACTGAACAAACTTGCTGCCTTTCAGCGAAAGGCTCTAGCACATGCATTTTCCTGTAAGTTCAACCAGTTGTACTTTTCTTTATTAAGCTGAAAAGAAAGTAGAGTTAGCATTTAGAGAAAACATGGTAAAATCTCAGAGATGTTCAAAAGGTAGGTGTAAGGTGGATAATACCAATTACCAAATACTTAACCACTCATAAACAATTAATATGAAAAAATAATGGCCAAAATAGAGATGAACTTACAATAATCAACCGATAATACTTCATTAACCATAACAAAAAAGGAATTACAAACTGAATTATAGATACGAACAATAACAAAAAAATAAGGGATAACAACAAGTTAACCGGTGAATTTAAGAGCACCAGAACCTTTCCTCTCGATCCTATAACTTAGCCTCCAAAATAAGACCTCCTTCCTACCACCCATTAGCCCAGAATTCCTCTAACCAATACCCAACCTAATAATTCTCATACAACTCCCAATAAGGCTCTTACCCATTCGGTTTCTATTATATAAATATATTAAGCAGGCCTGGTTAGGCCTCGTTGATAGAAATTTTGGGTGTCTCAAGATCTATTCTTTTAGAAATCCCACATTCAAAAAGACGAAATTACTAGTGAATTTAGTTGTAAAATCTCTGGTTATCTCTCAGGTTTGGCAATCCACAAGATTATAGTGGCACAATATTACATTGCCTGTTCCCTGAACAACACTCCTTAAGAAGTTGGGTCTATTTCACCTTTTGCTGTATTCATCATCTTCTTTTTCCAGATAGAATTAACGAGGTTCAATTATTAAAGACGTCGTTTAAAAAGAGAAGTTGACGAGAAAGCAATGCAAATACAGATCGTTTCTTATGAGCAATGTATAATCCTATAACATAAACCTTTGTATCGGCTGCCTGTGACCTATGTCATCTCATTGCAGTTCCAGCTGTGGAAAGAATCGTCTACAGCACTTGTTCCGTTCATCAAGTTGAGAACGAAGATGTCGTCCAGTCATTATTACCTCTTGCTGAGTCGCATGGTTTTCACCTGGAAACTCCGTTCCCACAGTGGCAGCGGCGAGGTCTCCCAGTTTTCGCTGGCGGTAAGAATCAACAGATTGTTTTGCGTTTAGGTTTGAAGAAAGTTACAATTTAGTTCTTATAATTTGAAGAAAGTTAAAATTTATTTCTTATAATGCGAAAAAAAGTTAGTATAGATTTTATATACTTTTAAAGTTAAAATTTAATTTTTATGGTTTGAAAAAAAAGTTAGAATGTAGTTCAAGTTCTCGAAAAAAGTGAAAATCTAGTTCTATAATTTTAAAAGTTAAAATTTAGTTCTTATGATTGGAAGAAAAATAAAAATTAGTTTTTATAGTTTCAAAAACTAAAATTTAATTCTTATAATTTGATAAAATCTAAAAATAGTCCATCTTTTTCATATAACTGGCAAATTCAATACGTGTAGTTAACCATCTATGTGTACAAGATATGATTTTTGTCCAATCACTTAGCTCACGTTTATTGTTACACATAAATAGTCAACTTCTATATATTTAATATGACAACGATTACAAACGACAATAATATTTTTAAGTTTTATCGAATTATATGGAGTAAATACTAACTTTCTTCCCACCTTTGGAACTAAATTCTAGTTTTTAAAATTTTAGTTATTCAATTCTAACCATTTATTCTAAAACCATATCACGATAAAAATTCTAAACATGTTATCATTTTGCAGCCAACCATTTACTTCGAACCGATCCTATCGAAGACAAAGAAGGATTCTTTATAGCTCTATTTAAGAAGCAAGAGACGACGCAACCATTTCATCGAGCTTCAAGTAGACATAAAAGCTCGAATAACCGCGGTACAAATGTCAGAAGCAGTCGAATAGTAGCATGCCCTTCTACCAGGATGTTCAAAATGTGGTTGTATGCACATTCAACAAGTACACGAGCAAAAAAGAATCATACTCAATAAAAAACCAGAATAAAAATTTGATTATTTTCAAAACAGAACAAAGTAGAATTAATCGTTAAATTTCAGTTTATTGTAAAAGATTTTATTTAACTGATGAGGAATTGCAGCATAGCCTTTCCAGTTCCTCGGAGAGCATTAAATTGGAGAAGATGTTCCTCCACAGCTCCCGGTTGGAACCTGTAGGAACGATCGACAGTACAAATATTAGTTGGTGTGCTTCAACATCTCTGCTCAGGTTAGTAGAAATTAACATTTGAGATAATTAAGATATAATTAAATTTGCTTTCATTTGTTGAGCATTCTGCTTAAAATTTTAAGTTATAGATCTTGTATACGAAGTTTGTGAAGTTATTCTCTCGGTTGATATTTATTTTTCAGGAAAAAAAAAAGAAATTTATGTGAAGTTCATGTTTAGCTCCTTTATTTCAAAATCAAAGGAAATAATTCTTGTAATTGTGTATTAGATTTTTTTTTGTTTTATATTTTATTTTAAAACTTTAAAATTAGTCATTAACCTAAAATAATCACAGGTTAAAATTAATCTAATTATATATAAATTCGGTTTTGTTGCTGACAACTCTTTTATTTTAAGAATTAAATATATAAGAATTAAAATTAATATGATGCGTAAATATGTTTGATTTTGAAATATATTTTAATCAGACAATAGTTAGATATTTGTTTGAGATTAGCGTTAGTAGTAATTAATTATTTATTTCCTTGAGTAATATGTTTGAAGTAAAATTTGATGGAGTTGGAGTTTTGACGAGCGATTAATAGTTGGTTATTTACCACTAAATATAGAGCAGTCTATGAAGAGCATAGTCTAAATCTAGATCCTTGCTTTGCTGCTGGTTGACATGGTTGCTTATTTTATACAGCACTGCCTCCAGTCCCAGAAACAAATCAAACAATATAGCCATAAATCACAACACATTTTAGATTAAACTCCCAAAACATTCATGAAATGTAAAACCTTCAAGTACACGCTACAAGAACAAACCCAAATTAACACAGGAATTACAACAGAAAACACCACCAAAAGGAACAGAATAAAGAAAAAAACTCTAGCCCATATTCTGAAAACTCACAATCCAACAAAGCCATCAATTGATCTTGACCTCAACAATCTTAGGCTTCTTAGGTTCAGGCGGTGACAACTTCTGCACAGTAACAGTTAGCACACCATCCTGACAAACCGCCGAAATGGCATCAGTGTTAGCATTTTCCGGCAACACGAATTTCCTCATCAACTTCCCCACTCTCCTCTCCATCCTCACATATTTACCCCCATCTTTCTCCTCCTCCCTCTTCCTCTCCCCACTTATCATCAGCACATTGTCATCCTCAACCTGAACCTTAATGTCTCCCACCCTCATCCCCGGCATGTCAACGACGAACGCGTAGGAATTCGGGAACTCCTTGATGTCGGCCGGAGTTGCTGCCATTGCTTTGGCGTCCCGCACGTACATCCTTGTCGGGGCATTGGTCGACTTGTCGGCTTCGTCGGTGGCAAGGTCCATGATGTGGTGGAGGGAGGAGAAGATTGGGGAGTCTAAGCCACCCATGATTCTGAGATCCATTGTTTTCTCCTTGTTTTGGTAGGTGGAGATTTGTTTGTTGTTTAAGGGAAAGGAATGAAAATGTTTGTTTACGAAATGAGGTTTTTGCTTGTGTGAAACTGGGGAGCCATTGGTTTGGGGTTTTATAGGTGTGTGTGTGTGTGTTGTGAACAAGTGAAAACGAGGGGACAAAAGAAAGGAAGTTTCTGGAAGGATAGAGAAGAATTCGGAAGGGGAGATTCTAGGAGCTTCTGTTGTTTTCCTTGTTTGGGTTCTAGAATGTTACTGATGCAAAATGACAATAAGGACCTTGTCATTTGCGAGTATTACGAGGTAAAGATGGAAGAAAAAAAAAAGTATTTTCAGAAAGGAAATTTCTTGGAAAAACTTTTTGATGAGAATTCTACTATGAATTTTCAATTTCTGTCTAATTTAACATAAATTTAATAAAAATGGGTAAATTGCAGTTTTTACGGTTTATTTAATATTCATTAATTTTTCAGTTAAAATGTTTTGAAATTTATTAATTTAGTAAAAAATGAACTTTACAAAGGAGTGATTTGTTTAAAAAATTGTAGAGATTATTTTGAATGATTAAAAATTACAATTGTTATAAAGAAAAATTTGTATTAATAACTCATTTATATGAAATGTTTATAAAACGGTTGTCCCCAAGGGGTGGCGCAACTGGTTGAAGATTTGGGTTCGAGGGGTGTGCTTCTAAGTTCGAAACCTATTTGTGATAATAGTTTGTAGTCTCTATTTCTTTGATGTATTTCGGTGTAGGGCCTAGGGACGAGCATAATTACCCTAGTTTGAAATATCTATCTCAAAAAAAAAAAAATATAAAAATTCATTTTTAATAGTTTTATAAATTTCTCCAATAATTTTTTTGTTTGTAAAAAATACTGCAGTTCTTATTGTTTATTTAATTTTCATTAATGTATGGGTGAAAATGTCTTAAAATTAACTAATTTAGTAAAAACAAACTTTACAAAGAGTTTTTTGTTTGTAAAAAATGCGTTACAGAGAGTTATGCCTTATCCCTTCATAATATCAATTATCGAATACTTAAATTTCGTAATTCTCAAAATTTAACGGAATTAATAGTTTATTGCTGTAAAGAAAGACTTGTAGTACTCAAAAGAACGAACTTGTAACTTTACTATCTTTTTTCTTCGCAGCCCCCACAAAAATTTAATCAGCATTATTAAACTTGAGGAAATCTATTCTTCAAAATATAATCTTTTCTGAAACATTTTAATCTTGTTTGTATTTTTGCCTACAGATGTGTTGGAGCTTCCTGTTATTTTCTATTTTTTTAAAAAAATTATAATAACTTGTAATAAAAAAAATATTTTAAACAAATTTTTTAAAAAAATAAATGAAAATAAATAATAATAAGATAAATATACTTACATAATTATGTGTATTTTCTTTAAATAATTTAAATAAATTCGAGTTAATGTGAATCAACCAAATTGATTTTAATTTAACTTATGAATTAATTTGACTTGTGATTATTATAATTTAATATAAAATTGTTATTTATTTATTTATTTACTTAGATTACAATTAATATAATCAAGTTATAAGTCAACTGAGAGGTATCTGGCTCTAGTTGATCAAATTTTTCTTATATGAAGTTACCCTAATAAAGAAAATAATGATTTGATGCAATCTTCCTTAAAAAAAAAAAAAAAAAAAAAAAAAAAAAAAACCAAGTTTGGTACAAAAACACACTTTCATTAAAGTCTCACTTAACTTTTCTTTCCCAAAAAAAAAAAATCTTTCACTTTTCT
>JBBMEG010000022.1:1537010-1573922 GCA_037832605.1 Cyclanthera cordifolia | reverse complement strand
GAAGGTGCCCTAAGAAAGAAAAAAAGGGTTTGATGTAATCTTCCTTAAAAAAAAAAAAAAAAAAAAAAAAAAAAAAAAAAAAAATCAAGTTTGGTACCAAAATACAATTTCATTAAAGTATCAATTAAATTTTATTTCTCAGAAAAAAAAAATATTTCAATTTTATTGTAATGTGTTGTCCTGAAAATTACTTAAATTTAAAATTAGTTCAGAATAATTAAATTTTAAAAATTATACGTTAAATTATAAATATCAAAGTTAAAGATAAATAATGAAAATATATTATTCAGTTTTATTCTACTATCTTTAATTTTCGTATCGAAACATAATTTACTTGAATGGACAAATTTGAATTTGCAAGGTTAAAAACATTTATCAGTTCAATAATTATCAAAATTAAGTTATAATTTAAAACTTTAGTTATAATGATTAAAATGAAAATAAGTAATTACGATTACAATTAAAAAAATCTTCTCCCGACACTAAATTACAAACAATATTTTCAATACATAATTATTTATTCAAACAAATTGTGAAATTACTTAATAAATCTTTAAAAAATAAGTATACAAGTTTATATATACAAAATGAAATTGTTAATGACGAACATTTTGTGTATTAAATAATATAATATAGAACAAAATATATTAAACTTATACAATAATATTAAAATAAGATGAAATGTATTAGAATAATTAAAATAATTTTATTGTTATTGTTTTTTTTTAAAATTAATAGGACTAATCAATCAAATTTTTTTTTTCTATTTAATAAAAAATACATGTTAAAACTAAAAATAAACAAAATCAATTATTATTAATATTTTAAATTAATAGAATTAATCTATTAAATTGTAATATTAGAATAATTAAAGTAATTATTAGTTAAATTATTAAAATATTATTTATTAATAAAGATTGAAATATAAAATAAGATGGAAAATTAAATACGTACACTTGAACCAATATCCAATACCAGTTTCAAATTGGTTATTCAAAATTTTACGGGATAAAATCATAAAAGAAATTGCGTGTGATAAAAGCAAATCGCTGGCAAAAAAAAAAAGGGGAGAATTTTATATAGTTACACGAGGCTACATACGTGGCAGTTATAACTCCACGTGGGTTTAGACCTTGATCAACGTGGCAGACCAGCCGAAACCATTCCTGACATACGATTTAACGAAGCCCAATTCAATACTCGGCCCAAAATACCCATGTTCCTATTGGGCTTAAAACGGATCAGTTTAAAATGGGCTTGATTCACCGGCCCAATATTCTTAGTTCGGATTTACTTTTCCATTCGCATTATTTGAAGGAAACCTTACATCTCAATAACTTTCCGTTTGTTTTATTATGATTCTTTTATTTCGAGATTGATCACGTCCAACGTGAAACCTTTTGGTTGCTAAATTATACAAGAGTTTATTAAAATTATATTTTTGTTGACATATGTTTTAAAAATTGATACTTATATTTTAATAATATTTAATTTTAATTTTCAAATGAGCAAATTATTAAATTACATAATAAAATGCTAAAAAATTGATAATGAATGAAATATTCAATAGTGAATGAAGTGATTATTTTGATTACAATGTAAATCTATTTTTCAAAAAAATAAAAAAAATAAAAAAAATAAAACACATTAAAAAACTAAATTATAACTTTAATGATGGTTGAAATTATCTGATTTTGACCATTGGAGTGCTTTTGTTTTTTTCATAAAAAAGAGTCGAACGAATTGATTAATGGTAGTTTGGAGTAATTAACTATTTATTTATATATTGATATTAATAATAGTTTAATAATTAATTACATGATTGATATTAATAATAGTTCAATCTTTTGTTTGATTAAAGTTTGATGAGATAGACTGATAAAAATGTTTGATAAATAATTAATGATTTATTATCAAATACAAACTAATTTTATACAAAGAATAAACACATACTATTTTCTTGCTGTTGAAAATGGAAAGTAAAGATCGAAATGATTGATAGCGTGTCTATTAGTTTATTGGTTGTTATCTCAACCAAAAAATCAGTATTTGACTATTATATTATTTTAAAGCACATTAATTTGGTATAGAAATTTGCGGTCTTTTTCTCTATATAAAAAAAGAAATAATAATAATAAAAAATAAAGAGCCAATGGTTTCCGTGAATCGCATAAAAATCGACCATGGATTTGAAAATACACTGAGCAACAAACACGAATTTTTGTTTAACTGATGAAAAATGAAGACTCAACCCAAAGAAAAAGATGAACCCGTTTGCCGTTGTGTCAGAAAAAATAAAACCGTGGGCCGATCCCATTCCCTTTCCACAACTCTTCTTCACCACCCAAAAAATTATATTTTAATAAAGATCCCACAAAATTAATTAATAATATACAAATAAAATAACAATACTAACAAGGGAGGGTTTGTTTGAGTTTAAAAGTGTGGATATCCATCTCAAAATCAATTGGCAATAGGAGGAGTAGCCCACCATGTGTTATATGTGGTTAGAGGATTTTCCACCTTACCGATGTGGGATATTTGAGATCTTCAACAGTTGATATTGACCAGATATTAAAAATGAGTTTTATCATATTTTTAAAATAACAACATTCAAATAAGAAACGATAATCATTCCAGATAATTATTCATTTTTAATTATTCAAAATAATCATTTATTTTTTATTATTCATTTCTAATCACTAAAATTAAACGATTTAAAATAACGTTCTCGAGTTATTGTAGTCAGCTACTTATTTATAATTATTCAAAATAATTATTTATTTTTAATCATATTTAAACTAAGTATTATCGTCTGTAATTATATTGCAAAACTTTTATCCAAACAAATTATTAATCGCACTCTCCGTAAATAATCACAATTAAAAAAAATAATATTTAAATTCAAATTTCTAATCATTAAAAATAACTCGTCATTATAATAACCTAAAAGTAACAAATCTAAAATTTCAATCCAAAACACATTTAACCATTTATAGATAAAGTTTAAACTAAAACATATATATATATATATAAATACATACATAAATATACATATGTATGAAAAATACTTATCTACAAGTGAATGCTTAGGATTTATATGTGATAAAATATATAATTAAAAACGTGACAAATATTTTATCGCAAAAACAATAAATATACAGATTATACACCGGAAGTCTTGTTATTTATATATATATTTATTTATTTACACACATATACACATATATATCTCTTCATTGTTTCTTCTTTAAACATGTTTTTCGGATCCAACTTCTGAATTCTGATGAGTAATATTATAATATAATGGGTTTTTTTTAATGGAAGCGTCAACTTGGAAGAGACCAAAAACCCAAATGGATAACCCACAGAATCATGGAGTCTATATACAGAGTAAAGAGAAAATGAGGGTTTTTGGCGTTTGGCGTCATTCTTGAAAGGGGCTAATGTCTAAATATGGCCTCGACATGGTGAGGAACACGTGTCCACTTACCTCGATCCTCAAAACCCTCGCGAAACTCCATAAATCTTGTCATTTCTTCATATTTTACCTCTTTATTTACATGCCCTTCGCCCCCATTTTCGCTCTCAATCTTCCACTCCGCTTTCTGGGGTTTCTCCATCATGATTTCTAATGAGTTTTTGCTAACTGGGTTTTTGTTTTTTGGGGTTCTGATCAGCTAATTTCGTTTTTCTCACTCTTTACTGTGTTGGGTTGTGATTTTTTGAGAAGAAAACTCACGATCGTGTTGGATTCCCATGGTGAGATGAGTCCAATCTTGAAATTTATTACCATACAAACCTAATTTCTTCAATTATTGCTGTTTATTGTGGTTTGTAGTTTGGTTTCTGATATACCATTTTCTCATTTTGGGTGGTTTTTTGGTATTTCATTGTTGAGTATTGATTTTATAAGTTTCTTGGTTTGAAGAAGGAGAATAAGGTTCATCTGTTTTTTGGGGTTGTTAGTGATTAGTTTTAGAACTGGCTAAGATGAGTTTAGATGCAGCTGAGGATGAATCAACTTCAGAAATTCATATCCCAGCAGAGATTGATTGGGATATGTTAGACAAATCCAAATTCTTTTTTCTGGGTGCTGCTTTATTTTCAGGTGTATCAAGTGCTCTTTATCCTATTGTTGTTTTGAAAACTAGACTTCAGGTTTCTGCTACCAATTTATCATGCTTTAATATGTCATATTCAATCCTGCAACGTGAAGGTTTAAGAGGGTTTTATAGAGGGTTTGGAACCTCTCTAATGGGAACTATCCCGGCTCGAGCCTTTTACATGGCAGCTCTTGAAGTTACCAAGAGTGGCGTTGGTAGCGCCACGATTAGGCTAGGGTTTTCAGATACCACAGCCATGGCTATAGCTAATGGAGCTGCAGGGTTGAGCTCTGCTATGGCTGCTCAGTTGGTGTGGACTCCAATTGATGTTGTAAGCCAAAGACTAATGGTTCAAGGCTGCAATATCAGTGCTAACAACCGTGTTTCTTATCTTAATTCTCGCATCTACAAAAACGGGATCGACGCGTTTAGAAAGATCGTTTATGCTGATGGTTTTCGAGGATTATACAGGGGATTTGGGATATCGATCTTGACATATGCTCCATCGAATGCTGTTTGGTGGACTTCTTACTCTGTAGCTCATAGGCTCATTTGGAGTGGTCTAGGCTGCTACAATAATAAGAAGAATGAGAATTGTAATAATGGTGGATTTGGCTTTAAAGCAGATTGTAAGGCAACAATGGCTATTCAGGGGTTGAGTGCAGCTTTGGCTAGTGGGGTTTCTGCAATCATAACAATGCCATTGGATACGATCAAGACTAGATTGCAAGTTTTGGATGGAGAAGAAAATGGGCAACGACGCCCTCTAACGGCAGTGCAGACAGTAAGGAATTTGGTGAAGGAAGGTGGGATGAATGCTTGTTACAGAGGGCTCGGGCCGAGGTGGGTGTCGATGGCTATGTCGGCCACCACCATGATCACAACCTATGAGTTTCTCAAAAGGCTATCTGCTAAGAATCAAGATTGTTTGAGATGATTTCCTTAGCAGATAATGACAGATTTACGAAGGATACTTTTTGAGTTACACGATTGCCATTTTCCAACCATAGTCTACAAGGGCTTGGATATTTTCCTAGAGGCAGATAATGTATGCCCTTTTCCTTTTCTTTTACTACAGGTCTTTCCCTATTTCTGCATAGATTTTGTTCAATATCATTATTGAAATACGGCATGAAAACTTGTAATGTTTATACCTCATCATTAAGAAAAATCAATATTTCTTATCTCTTTGTGCTAATAACAGCTTGTTTATCAAGAATTTGTATTATATGCTTCCAAGAAATAAAACCTGCTACTAGGCTTTATTTGCAAGATATTTCTTTTCAACTATGATAATCGTGATCTTTCAAACTATCATGGGGTAGGATAGTGGTTAAGAGAACCTCAAGAGGCGATTGTTTCAATTCATAGCGTCTACATATCTAGAAATTAATTTTCTACAACTTTCCTTGATATTCAAATGTTGTAGGGTAAGACTATATGTCTTTTGAGAATAGTTGAGATATGTGTAAACTGATCAGGACACTCACAAATATCAAAGAGAGTTAAAAGAAATAAAAGAAGACCATGATAATTCGAATTTAGAGCCTTTTTCTTTGATCGTTCTTTTTGTAATAGTTCACCTTCTTATTTATTTATTTATTTTTTCAATAGATGTTGGGGTAAGTTTTTTTCTTAAACTCATTTTCTATTTCAAAAAAAAAAAAAAAAAAAAATTGAAAAGTTAAATAACCAAGCAATACGTTCTCAAATATATTTTACTTGTATCCTGGCTTTGGGACGGGCATGGTTACCCGGGTATAGTGAAGCATCTTCGATTTTCCGATTTTAGAAAAAAAAACATTTTACTTGTATTTTCATTCAATGGGAAACGAAGCTACATTATATTGGTGATGTTCATTTAAGGGGAAATTTTTGGGTTGTTTGAAGCTTGGAGGTTTCATTTGCTTGAGCAACAGAACCTTCAGGCAAAGCCATGATATGGAGTCTCACACTATCCATTCTATCCATTGCAGAAACAAGAGCGCTTCTTATCTCGGCTTGGTCACAGCAGTGAATTAGCCCGGTAGAACTCACGTTCGATGGGATTACGCTTTTTCCTTCTAATCGGGAAATCAACAGGAGATAGTTGGTAGTCTTTGCTTCCTCCAAGAGGCCGCCCATCCCACAACGGTCGGCTGCAGAACCTTTTGTCACTGCGCTGACACAGATGAAACCCTGCATCAAAATGCCATCAGTACTGCAAGTATGTTCGGACTGAATTCTAACTTCCTATCAACTAGGAACTAGATTATAACTTTTAAAACTATAAAGACTAAACTTTAATTTTCTTTCGACCATAAGGATCCAATTCATAATTTACCCTATATTTTCCGTTCCTCTCCTTCAAGTCTTTCGCTTTTTTTTGTTGTTGCTTTCGGCGTAAAAGTAGAAAGCGAAAATGTTACAAAATAAATATCTAATTATTACCTCTTCGGTTCTTTGGATATCCATTCCAAAACGAACTTCCCCTGGTGAAGGAACCATTTCAAATGGAATTTCTGATACACCAGGAAGGAACCATAGCCTTATCCCATGCACAACCTTCATGTTTGGACTGTTGTTTTGTTGCTTGCTCCACCATGAATCTTTTCTAGTGTTCTTATTTTTCTTCTTCGATAGCATGAAAATTCAAAACGAAAACTAACAAGTGAGAATCAACTTGACTCGTTTTTGCAGATGTTATATATTAAGCAACAATGCAATTAATCTCGCAGATATGTGCATTAATTACCTGAGTTACATTTACTATCTGTTCTGATTGAATATTGACAAAGACAAGAGGTGCTCCCGAAGAAACTGCAGCACAAAACCAAGCCATACACCGGCTAGTCGTGGCCTCCATGGAGTGCTCGCCTCGCAGCGGCATGAACAAGATGGAGCTTATGACCGAAGAACGATGGTCCGGAAGATGCAAGTCTCTTTTCTTACTCCATTCATACTTAACACCTCTTCTGTTGAATTCAGCACCATCCGGGTTTGATATTCTTCTACTCATTTCTGCAACATCAAATTATGTCTAAGTCTCAATTCAAATCTCTGCAATTTAGTACTTATATAACAACAATTAGGGGTGTACCAAAAATTTCAATGAATTGATTTTTGGTTTGATTCAAACTTGTTAAGAATAATATATGCGAGTAAGATTAATTAATTAGATGAGTTTTTAACATGTTGGACTAAAGAGTTTGAGTGTGAGTTATCATGCCATTTTTCTTTATTTATTATTATTATGTTATTTTTTGCAGATCTTTAGGATGTTAGTTCGACCTTGAGGAAAGAAAAGATAAACACAATCTCCATAACCCAGCCCAACCAGTGGGTGACGCGATGGTCAAAGACTTGAATTTTGAAGGTGTGCTCTCCTCAAGGTCTCAAGTTCGAGACTCACATGTGATATTAACTTCTAGGGATGAATGTGGTTATCTCAGGTATAGTGGAACGAAGTTTTGATTTCTTGATTTTCAATTAAAAAAAAGAAAAAAAAAACGGAGTCTAACCCCATGAATTGGATTGGGTTGGGTTGCTCAAATATATCAGTGGATTGCAATTAGGTTGAATTGCTTTAATATATAAGTGAATCGTCTAGAGGGTTGGGTTGGTTCAAAACTTCTATCCCGATCCAACCTAACCTGGACCATGTACATTCCTAACAACAATGGAGTAGAATCGACACACCCTGTAGTTCATTACACTGGTCCAAGGTGAGATCGCCGAGTACCGCAACATGTCGTTCATCGGTCGCAGCTCTAACAGTGAACTTTCTATGCAAAATCGATGCCTTCTCTTGGATGATACGTGCTGGAAGCTTAAGTGTGACATCTCCACGCTTCACCTTCAGCCACACGACCTCAAACTGCTGGCTGATCTTACCCAGATGCGAACTGAGGTCAGCCTTGACCTTGGCCGAAACGAACAGCTCCTCGTCGTCGCCTTCTGCAACCCCTTCAATTACATCTCCCGGTAACGGCATGGTCTCGTCCCAATCCTCCATGGCTTCTTGCTTAACTTTTTTGACACAAACGACCGTTTGAAGGCTGCTCATTTTCGAGATTTTGAAAGATCAGTGTGGTATTGGCTGCAAGTTTTGTGAGCTTAAATTCAAAAAATGGTGGCGGCATTGGATCTGACTAAATCTTGAATATGTTTCGAACATTTCAATGGTGTGAGATTTTAGGAGTTTACGCCCGGGAGTTTGTATATTTCTATTACTTTATTGTTACTTGGGATCTGTCAGTTTTTGAAGTAATTTGGTTTGTAGTTAATCACTGACCAGCTTAATAAAGTATGCTTAAATCCACTAATCCAAGGGTTGTTTTTTTTTTTGGAGTACAAATTGGTGAGGGAATCAACAAGACTACATAAAAGATATTACTATTCTCAGATAAATTGAGAGCTAACTACATATTTATTTGAATCGAACATGTGACGTTGATATTAAACGGAAACGGAAATAACACCAAACAATGAAATTACTGTTCATCTTAAATTCTAAAACTAATATGTTTAGTTTATATCAATAATAAATTTCATGCCAACCATTCTTGTATCGACAGATTCTACGACCTTACTAATTTATATTTATATTTATTTATATAGATATATTTTTTTGTGAATTTATCATAAGTCAATCGTGGGTAAATTTGTGGATAATTTAGTTATACAGTTAAAGATATCTGGATTTTAGTTCTGATAAATATAAAATTTATTTTAATTTATAGTTTATAGAAATATAAACTTTAGTTTCTATGATTGAAAAAAGAACAATAATATAATCTTTATGATGTGATAAAAGTTTTTTTTTTTAAAATGATAAAAGTTAAAATATAGTCTGTGTTATTCATAAATCATTGGCGAATTAAGTTCATAAATGTAATTTCTGATATATGAATTATACATTTTTTTTATTCAATTAATTACTTATCTTGCACTCTCATCATTAAATACATAAATAACTAACTACGATATATTTTATTTATCAACAATTACAATCACATAAATTATTTTTTAGATTTTATCAAATTTTAAGGATTAAATTATAAAATTTCAACTATAGGGATTAAAAATGTAATTTTCTTCAAAAATTATTAAATTAATTTATGTATTGCAAGCAAATGATAGATTTTAGAGAAACATTATCAATAAAAATATTTTCGTGTTGAAGTTTGTAAATTCTGGCGAAATTATTCGATTGTTAACCATAAGCATCCGTCAAATTAATTTTAAAAATTTGTGAGTTGATGAATGTTGCGCTAATTTCAGAATTCTATCAAAATTATACTCAAAATCAAGCAAAATTTGAAACAAAATAGAGGAAAAAAAGAAAAAGAAAAAGAAAAAAAAAGAAGAAAGCACACCAAATATATAGTGATTTGAGATTAAATTTTATAAAATAATCCTACATTTTAGGAATGTTTGTTTTGAGTGTTTAGGAAGATTTTATAAACAAGTTTTTATAATCACTATTTAAAAACCTTATTCAAACCAGTTATTTTTACAATCCCTCAAAATAACCGCTCGTTTCTAAACACTCAAAATAAACATTCTACAATTTTACAAACAAACGCCCCTTATAGATTAAAAACAACAAAGTAACAATTTCTAGTATTTGTATGATGCAGTAATTTTATTGATGGATCAAATATTTATGTGTTTAATAATGATAATGTGAGTGAATAAAAAATGTAATTATTTGTTTTTGAATAATTAAATTATATATATAATTTAAATTATAAAGATTAAATACTAGTGTTTTTTTGAACTAAGTAATAGGAAAGGTAAGTCTAAATTTATAATTTATCAATTTTTTGTGGAGAGAATAAGGGAACAAATTTATAATTTATCATTTTTAACTAATTACATTTACCATTCCAATCGATTGAAAGACACTGTCTGGCCATTCTTCAACTAGCGAGAAAACAATAGATTGGTATAAAGCTTTCTCAGTAACAGAAATGAGAGCCGCCATTTCTTCGTTGATTAGCGCCGGAAATTTCAATCTCCACCAATCTTCCCTCTCCCGTTCCATTTTCCGGCCACCGTCTCTTCTTCTACCTTCTCAATTCCCGGCCATATCCGCCGTGCCCTCCGGCGCCAATTTTACCAGCCTGTGCCACAAGTTCCGTCTCTACTCCACCAAGTCCTCGCCGATTATGGCCTCATCCTTCAATCCCGAGCAAGCTAGGTCTCCACCTGCACTTCCGTTGCCGACTCCTCCGATTACCAAGGTTAGCTTGTAAGCCTTTCTAATTTCCAGCCTGTTTTCATTTCGTTGATTGATGCGAGCGTAGGTATTTCTGGTTTGTTTCGATTTAGTTTAAAATCGGGCTATGTCAATTGACTGTGACGCCTGATAAGCAAAGGAATATTGAACATGCTCGGAAGGCTATTGAGGAGGCTGTGGAAAAGGGCGCCAAACTTGTTGTGTTGCCGGTGAGCTTGTAGATTTTGGGAGTTTTTGTTAGTTTTGTGTCTTTTAAGTTTTCCTGGTGGTATTTCGTGGTTTTAGTTAGGGATTTTACTCTGCTTGTGATAGGAAATTTGGAATGGTCCTTATTCAAACGATAGCTTCCCAGTTTATGCTGAGGATATTGAAGCCGGTGGCGATTCCTCTCCTTCAACAGCTATGCTATCCGAAGTTTCTCGTCGTTTAAAGGTCACGATAGTTGGTGGCTCAATTGCAGAGCGCTCAGGGGATAAATTGTATAATGCTTGTTGTGTTTTTGGTTCTGACGGAAAGCTGAAAGCTAAACACAGGAAGGTATATGATCATATTCATAGATGGTTTTTGAATCTTGTGATGAAAAATTTCCGTTCGTAGTTTCACTTATTTGATGTTCACCTGCTCTTCATTCTGTAAGATGAATTCATCTTTTGATAAGTGATAACTAGATATTTCTGAATTGATTAGTGAATTTGTAGTTCCTTTTCCAGTGGTGAATCTAGAATTTCCACTTTTAGGGTATTCTTCTCTTTGTCTTCTGATACTTTTTTTCTGCTGGTGTTTTTATTTTGTTGTTAGAAAATGAATTTAAACTGGTAAGTTAACATTTCAGGTGTTTTAAAGAGAGGCTTTGAGGTCTCCGAGTTATGTTTTCTTGGAGATCTTAGGTTCGAAATCTACGAGTGAAATTAATAGTAAAACTCATCGTTGAATCTCAGGTCCATGCCTTGTGACGGCGCAGGTGCCCATAGGTATTTAGTAGGGTGAAACTCTGATTCCCGGTTAAAAGAAGTGTTTAGCGGAAACATTTTTTAATGTAGTTTAGAGTCTAGACTTTAGACGATGGTCTTATGTTGATAATTCATCACTCAAGTTTATTGTGTCCATTTCAACTGCAGATACATCTTTTTGATATTGATATACCTGGAAAGATCACTTTCATTGAGTCTAAGACCCTTACAGCTGGTCAAACGCCTACTGTCGTTGACACAGGTTGACTTGTGATTCTTTTACTTTTCATGGAGGTTCTTATAAGTTTGTAACTAGCACTTGATTATGATATGGTTAATCACAATGATACTTCTTACTTTTAGTGACTATTGCAATTGATCAAAAGAAATAAAGCTGTTCTTTATTGTTGGAAAATTAACTATTTTCTGGTTCATGCAGAAGTTGGATGTATTGGTATTGGAATCTGTTATGACATTCGTTTTCCAGAACTAGCCATGATATATGCTGCAAGAGGTTTGGCCTTTTCTTACCATTGTTTTCCTAAACTTTCTATTCATTTATGAACATCTTGTGTTTTCTTCTAATAATGAAGATTATCTTCTTTAACACACTAGATTACTACATTAACCAAATAATCATTTACAGTATGTCAATAGTAGTGACTCCTCAGTCCTTACCTCCCTCTCACTCTGCTCTAACAAAATTGAGAGATGATTAATCATACACGGTAAAAGGTGTATTCTTCCACAATATTCTTCCTATAAGCTTGAATATCCATTTATAATATTAGCAGATTCTGATCATGAGGATGTGACTTTTTCAGTATTTATATTAGTCATGGATCTCTTATCTTCCTTTTTGTTGGAGCAGAGAGAATTTTGTGTGTATTTTGGCTTGATAATCATAATCTAATTACTAATAGAAGATGCATCTTGTAAATCTGATTGTATTCTTTAACTTCTTAGAGAGCTCATAGATGGTTGTGGTGGCCATTCAAACCAATCATTTTATTGAAGTTAGTTCGATTTCGACTGTCTTGACTCTTGAATCTTGATAGAGCCCTTTTTTTTGGTGCTGACACTAACAAAATTGTTAAACATCAGGTGCTCACTTGATTTGCTATCCGGGGGCATTTAACATGACTACTGGACCATTGCACTGGGAGTTATTGCAGCGCGCCAGGTACGAACTTCTTTATTAATTGCTGCTTGTATGGTTGGTGGCTGATGTTTGTTTACATGTCTTGATGTTGTGAGCGTGTTAAATAGTATAGAGATGGTTTTGATCTCCAAGATGGATGAGTTGTAGTCTTGTAGTAGATATGCCTAAAAATGAGATTTTTTCTAGAATATATTGACTATTACTACCAACAGTTGGGAGTACACAGTATTTGGGACCTTACTGATTCTTCTATTGATAAGGGTCATCTTTTATCAAGCAAAGCGTTTCCTTGAACTTCCCTTCCCTTTCCCTCGACATGACGTATCTAGAAAACCATCGTTGCCTTTACGAAAAGGTGCAAAAGATATTTAAACTTTCATTACATTTTCACCATCCCATATTCTATTATTTGACTTTTCAATAATCTAATTCTTTTGGTTCTATTCTTTGTTTAGATAAATAACCTAGTCTAGTTAACTTCAAAGAGTATAAAATTGTGTGCTTTATTGTAGCTTATTGAAACCCTCGATTGTTTTAACTAATATTTCTTTTTCTTTCTTTCTTGAGATGATGTTTTAACTGATAATTTAAATCGTGATGTTTTATGCAGGGCTGTAGATAATCAGGTATTCTGCGAGTCTCCAATTTTTGTTGTTGTTCGTGTTATGCACAAACAAAGTATTAAAGAAGACAATGATATCAATGACAGGAGTGGTTGTGTAGTGAATTTCGTATGACAATAATACTACACAGTTTGTAGAGCAGCTCTTTCAAAAATAATAGTTTATTTTAAGATTTGTGTTGCAGTATTTTTGCTTAATACATGATTGCATTTAACTTCTTTGAAAACCAAACATACACATAGTTTTCAAAAACAAAATGGAGACTATTTCCACCTCGTCTGTGAACAAAACAATTTTACATGACTTTTGTTATTAACACTTTTTGTTGTTCAGTTGTATGTGGCAACATGTTCACCTGCTCGAGATGTTGGAGCTGGTTATGTAGCTTGGGGCCATTCAACCCTCGTTGGGCCGGTAAGTTGATGCTAAAGTTCGGCCTTTTTATTCTCTTACTGGCAACCGAAGCCATTTTACATTCGAGTTTCGGTTGGCTATTTTGGAACTTTTTAACTCTATTCATGAACGAACTATGGTATTTTGTTTTAGCTTTTATCATTTATTCTTTTCCACAAAATCAGTCTAGTATAATCAAAATGCATGTTGCAGTTTGGGGAAGTGTTAGCTACAACAGAACACGATGAAGGAATAATCATAGCGGAGATTGATTACTCACTTATTGAGCTTAGAAGGTTATTCATCTTTAAAATTTTTTAAAAAGTATTTTTCATTAATTATGCATCTCTCTTTTTCTCTCATTGGTCGTATGCTAAAAGCCTAAAACTATTCATTCAGGACTAACCTACCATTGCTGAAGCAAAAGCGTGGCGATCTTTACCAGTTGGTAGATGTTCAGAGGCTGAAATCCGAATGAAAGGTGCAAGGACTGCTTTGAACTCTCTTATGCTTTAAGTTGATTAGAATAAATTAACTTTCTTCTTCGTTCTTGCTTGTTTCAAAATACTTCCAGTTCAGACTATGACAGTTTGTGCGGTATAACTGTGGCTTGGCTCGAACGAGCCGTGTGCTGATGTGTAACGTTCCTTATCTGTATGTTTTACATTACTTATTAAGGTTCAGCAATTGGCATAACTTTGATATAATAAAGGTTTATATAAGGCCAAGATTACCCTTTGTGTTTAATTAAGTAATGGGATTAGAAAAAAAGGAAAAAAAAAAAAAACAATTTTATCCAGACAGAGACAGCTTGGGCACTGTCATTTGTCATGGCCTTAACAGAGACAGAAAGAAAAAGAAGACATGAGCGCAATGCGCTCTAGTCCATAGTCTTTATTTTCTTTGGCTTTTGTTGGGAATAGAGCCTTTCTTTGGACGCTGTCTCCGATCCCAACCCTTTTGTTGGGATCTCCACCATCGCCCACTTCTTTTTCTTTTTCTTTCTTTTGTTTTTTCTTTCTTTTTCTTTTTTTAAATTCAAGCTCTCATCCCAATCCGTACTTTATTATACTTGTATTTGATCCAGATTTGTCACCTTTTTCAGAGAAGAAAAGAGGAAAGGAAAAACCATAGGGACCACGTTGTAGAGCTATTAAGAAGTTTGTTTAATCATTTAGGAGGAACTAGAAAAGGTCAGGTTGTAACCCTACATTCTAGGGTTACAATGTAGATTCACATTACAACGTTGGCTTAGTTTAGTGGACTGTGGTCAACATGGACTTTGAGAATCCTAAACTTAAAAAAAAAGGTGTTTGGTGGATATGGAATCGCATAATGATCATAAATGAGAGGTTATTTTGAGTGGTAAGAAATTTGAATTTTAGTAATAGTTTGTTTAGATGTGATTATTTGTGTACTCAATAAAAAAAAAGTGATTATTTGTAGTAGAATTGCAATTAATAGCCCGTTTGAATGATAGCTTTTGTAAAATGACTGTAAACAATACCTCGTTTGGATGTGATTAGAAATTAGTGATTATTTTGAGAGTTCATAAATGATCGATTAGAAGTAACTGATTTTTTTGAGTGGTTAGAAATGAGTGATTAAAAATGAGTAATTATTTTGAGTGATTTCAATAGCTAGTTTGGATCTTGTTATTTGAAGAAGAGTTGTAAAAGCTCATTTTTAATAATTCGTTAATATTGCGAAAAAAAAACAGCCCCTAACGGATTAGGATGAATGAGTTTCATCCATAGTAGCGTAGCTAAATAAAATTAGTTGAGGTGCATGTAAATTGACTTTAAACCTCAGGGTCAATAAGTTTCATCCACGGTGGTGTAGCACTCGTCCAATAAAATTAGTTCAGGTGCACGTAAGTCATAAAGAAGAGTTAATAATCGCACGCCATCCGAAACCAGGTGGCCCCACCATACGATATATCAACTAAGTGGTAAACGTGTTAGATGAATTGCAACATTGATCATTTAGTTCATGATGTGTTTGTTTTAACAGGTATGCTTTTTCCACTTTCTGAAATTTTCATGATTAACCTTGAAGGTCAGTGTTTAATGACACAGAGAATTGAATTACAAAAAGGAGAAAATTGTCTAAAGCTGAGATTGAATTTAACAACTGAGATATCGACACAGCTTATGCAGGTCAGGAGATGATGATCGATTGCTTTTAATGAGTTTTTTCTACATATCAACAACAAAAAAAAAAGAAAAAAAGAAAGAGTTTGCAATGCTAGGGGCTACCGCTGGCTACTAAAGGTAATGCCCATCATCGCCCTTGGAATTTAATTAGTATTTGCTTGCTTGTTTTCTGAACCTTTATTCTCTGTTTTCATTTGGCCTTTTTAACTTGCCATAAAAACACGTTTTAATTTTTACTTTAAATTTTTTACTATCGCTTTCAATAGAAGTTTTAAGTGACATAACATAAACTAGGTGAAACTTTTGTTTGGTGTATTAGGAGACAATTTAGTATTAAGATTAAAACAAGCTCTTGTCAAAACAATATTTTTATTCATCCCAAAAATAGGAAAAAGGACAAGGATAATTCTTTTGCTTTAAGGTGGTTTGATTTGCTAGAATCTTAGGAGACTTTTGGGTCCCATTTTAGGGTGAATTAGGTTGGTTATGATAACACGATCATTGTTCGAGTCTTAATAAGGGTGGGTTAGGCTTTTTTTTTTCTTTAAAAAGATATTTGTGACTTCTCGAGTTAGCTTGCAAGCGTCTCGACTATTATCAGATGACATACTTCTTGATCATCTAAATGAATGTCAAGGAAATCTGCATGACCATATAACAAGTTGGTTTATCATCCATCATCCCAACTATATTATTCATTTAGTCACGTTACAATAAAACTCTCTATTATAATAATCTCATGTTATAGTAAATTGCATCGCAAAGACAATTTATAATAATCATGCATCCAAATGTAGTTATAATTAATAGCCTCTATTATAATATTTATAATAACTAAAAATTCAGTTGTTGCTTTAAACACATTTGTGAGGTTTGTTTCTTGGAAATGAAAATGCACCCTTAATGTCAAATGATTCTTTCTAATATCATATTTACACTTTGCTTTTGGGTTTAGAGGCACAAAGTTTTGAAGTTCTTGAATCTATAAGAACTAAACATCATCTCTATCTTCACTAAGAAATTTCTTTTAATCAATGATCCGACTAGTATTGTATTGGTCTTATGGAGTAATTATTAATCCTTCAACAAGAGTAATAGCTCAATCGGTATAGGTGTCTATTGTCAATCAATTATGTATAATCTCTAATTATTATTGGACTATAGAAAACAAACATTTGGTTGGTTCATCTTTTACACCGATAGAGAAGATTCATTTGATTTAATGATCCGACCAGGTTCCTTGGACTAGTCTCTTAGAACAAGTATTTAATCTTCAACATTTTATTGGATCTAACTTCCATACAAATAACTTTTTAAACGGGACATCTCATTTTCCTTTTCCTTGTTTAATAGCAAATAAATCAATTTTGTAAGCTCTAGTCAAAAGGCTTCCAAATACCTAAGAAGATATAGAAATGATGCTTTTGAACCTTTAAATGTATCAAAGTAGAGACATTCCAATCTTTTTTTTTTTTAAATACAAAAAAAGAAATGAAAAAACCCAATAAAAAGTCTTTAGAAATACACAAACATTAAGAACTCAAGTGAAACACCTCAAAAAAAAAAAAAAAAAAAAAAAAAAAAAAAAAAAAAACCCAAGTGAAGTTGTGGGGTCACAAGTTCGATCATCAATTATGATTCTCAAATATTGTTGTATTGAAAAAATATATTAAAATATTATTTTGGTCCTTAGATTTTGGAGTTTGTTTCATTTTGTTCTTAAACTTTTAAATTTTCAATTTTGATTCTTTAACTTTCAAGTCTGTTTCATTTTGGTTCATGAATTTTTGGAAGTCCAATTTTTATGACTGAAAAAAAAATCATTTTAATCCTTAAAATTAAAAAAAAAAAGTTCCTAGAATAAATTTGAAGATGATATTTTCTTAAAATTGGTTCAATAATATTAATCATTTTAATGTATATGTGAACATATTTTTAAAATTTATAGAAAAATATGATTAATATTTAAATAAAATTTAACAATTTTTTTTAATAAGGACTAATTTTAATTTATTTTGATCAAAGTACTAAAATTGAACATTTAAATGTTCAAGGACCACAATAGAATAAACTTGAAAATTCAGAAAAAAATATCGTTGTACTAAAAAAAAAAAAAAAAAAAAAAATTAAGGTGTGGGGTCTTATCTTGGGTAGAGATGTCCATGGGGCGGGGACGACCTTACCGTCTTTATCTTCGTTACCAATTTTAATCCCCACCTCCACAAAATTCACCATTAAATTTTTTGGAGAACGAGGCGGGGATCACCCGCGAGGAATGCAAAGGGACCATGTTCCCCACAGGGAATTATTCCCATTTAAATCTTTTTCTTCTCATTATATTATTTCCAAACTTTTATGAACTTTCTCAACCCTAAATCAATTCACTATAATTTAGATAATTTTTTCAATAATTAACATAAATGTTTATTAGTTTCAATTAGATAGTTAATTATGTAAGAAAAGTATTCATATAATTTTTTTTAATAAAATTTTATGTATATAAATGCATAAAATAAAATAAAATAAAATATAATCAGGCAGGTAGTTGAGATAAGGAATACATTTCCCGTTCTTAACCCCATTTAATTTGGGAGAATTTTTCATTCCCACCCACTTCCTCATTACCACCCACCGCCTCATTAGGGGCGGATCTTTGTGGGACTCTAGCCCCACTAGAAAAATAGACATCTCTAACATTGGCAGCCTCTGTATTTGATGATCATTTAATTTGGAGCAAGGGACCTGCTGGGTCTGTGCATGACAATGTATTATTTGGTCTTCTATTAAGCAATATTTAGAAGGCCTTCACAGGCAAGGACAAAATGCCATTAAAACATTTTGCAAAGCAGATATGGAAATCATGTGCTTTTGGCTAGGATTATGGGGACACACTTCCTTTCATATTTGTGTGGTGGGTTTTGTTTTTGTAATTTATTTTGCACTTTTGGGTCTGAAATTCTTTCATATATCATTGTGACCCCCCCTCAATTTGCTTCCTTTTCTGCTTGGGGATAATCATTCATATTTTACTTTCCTCTATGTAATAAGGGCTTACATTACAATTATCTTCTTACTTTACCTTTTTGGACCATTCAGGTGGGATGGGACTCTTTAGCCATTTCCTTACTTTTAAAACATGGATAGATTTTTAAATTCTATACCTTTTTTTTTGTATATTGTATATTTCCATGTCTTTATACTTTGGAATGTTTTGTTTTGATGTTGATCACTTAAGTTTATTAAAATATATTCTTGTCTAATGTAAATTCTATGTTCATAGTTCATTGCTAGTTGTCATTTATATCGTTATCTCGTTTTTCTTTTTTTTTATTTGTGAGTATCTAAGTCAGTTCATGTTTGCCAAAACGAGGTTAGCTGATATTAGAGATGCACTAGCATTCGTTCATCTATGGTTCGAGTCTCCCACTCTCAATGTTATAACCTCAAAGAAAAAGTCAGCTTATGTCTTGAATTTTTTGAAACTATTGGTGAGTCCTCTTATGGGTGAACAAATAGATAGACCCAAAATTAGATGACAGATTTAAACTCATTTCACAACCTCTTGGTTCATTGACACATTTATATTATCTTGTTATTGCTTTTATTGGCACATTTAGTTGTACTATATAAACACCTGACCTTGGAATATAATTAAATCATAATATTTAAAAGTATAAAGATTCAAATGAAAGGTTAATAAAACAAAAAAAGAAATATAAAACAAACTTATTATTTTCACTTTTACTTGAACTCTATAACCTTTTCTTTTCCTAACATTCTTGCCAATTGAGATTTCAAAAGCTATTATCATTCTTTCTTTTTTTTCTTTGTTTGAAGAAAATGGACAATGAAATGTTATTAGTAAATAACAAATTTTCACTTTTATTTATGGAAAATGTGAATGGCAGATGGCTTGAAAACTCTTGTTTGACACTTTTATATGATGATGGGAAAAGCTAGTTAGTTGACAACTTTCAAGCTTGCTTTCTCTTGTAATTCATTTAAGCTGTAAGGTAAATTTGAAAGAGTTGAGGAATCTTGGTGACTGTTTATTCAAACAGACCAACCATATTATCTTCTTCTTTTTTTAATTTATTTTTTAAAAAATGGCAAGTATTCATACTAGCTTGAGAATCAAGTGGTTGAATAATTATTATTACTACACAACAAATAGTGGGAGGTTGTTTCATTTTGTCAATGATGCTTTAGAGTATGGCTGACAAGTGTTTGTTGGTCTATTTTTTTTATAAGGTGGTTTAAAATAAGATACAATGAATAATACTCTTTTTCGGGTTTTTTTTTCCTGCTAGTGTATCGTTCATGGTATTCAGGATTCAGACGAGCTCTTAAAATTTGAACTTGTTTCCTATTGGCATTGATATTTTTCTACATTCCCTCGGTCACATCACAAACTAATCTTTACTGCTTCTAAGAAGAAAAACTATCTCTATAGACCAACACTAATCTTTTCTGCATGTTTTGTTCTCACTCACATGCCTCTTGAAAAAATTCATGCAAGGTCACTCAATCAGTACCGTAAAGTTCTTACGATTGAGTCACCGAAAAGAAAGATGCACCTTCTTGATATATATAGTACAAATCATTTTTTATGAGTTTCCTATTCTCAAGATTCTTCTCATTCAGATGTAGACTTAGTTCATTCATACACCTTTCTTTACCGTTGAAGTTACCAATATCTAGTTAGTTCTTAAACTACTTAAATTGATTGGCATTATTTTGTAAAAAAATTCCCTAATATTAACGTCAATATTAGTACAAACTATAAGTTGCTGATGAACAATTTATTAAGGAATGTTGGGCTCTAGGTTAGACATATCTTGAATGCTTTGAATAACATTTGAGGCACACGACTACGTGTGGTGCTTGTTCAATGATACAAGCCCTAAATATTCAAATACTAAAAATACAGTGTAAATTATAAATTAAGTCTCTATAATATGAATTTAGTTTATATGGTTTGAAGAAATAGAATTTAATCTCTCAGTTTTAATAAAATCTAAAAATGTGTCTATGTCGTTCGTAATTGTTTGTGATTAAAATGTAAAGAAGTTAGTTATTTATGTGCTTAACCAATGAGAGTGTGACTGGGTATTGATTGAACAAAAAAAAAAAACGATCATTTCATATATCAAAAGTTACAACTAAGTATTTAATTTACCTACGATATACGAATAACATAAACAATTATTAAGATTTTATCCAATCGTAGAAACTGAATTCTACTTGTTCCAAATCATAGGGACTAAACTTTTTATTTCTTCAAACTAATAAAACTAAATTGTATATTTTTTCAAATCATAGAGATTAAACTCTATGAGAACTAAATTTTAAATATCTTCAAACTATAGATACTAAATTTATAATTTATCGAAAAATATACTTGTCAACTGATCCCTTATGGAAGAAGGTGACTACTCTTTCTCAAATTCATCTTGATATTGATTTAAATTAAGTAATAACTTGAGTTTTTGAATATATAGTATGAACATGACATCAGTGTAAGATTTTATTTGTAGGTGTCTCACCTGGTTAAATGATTGAAACTCATCATAAACTTTTTTTTTTTTTGCTTTTCGAGTACAATAAAATATATTAAAAAAATTCGAATAATTGATCGAATAGATGCTAATACATTACTAGTATCAGTTGAATTATAATCGCTTTGAAAAACAAAAAAATCATACAACAACGTTTGCTATTTTTATAAGAACATCACATTTCAAAAACAACTTAAAATTGGAAAAAAATTCCTTGGTGACGTGGAAGCCATTGAAAAAAAAATCACCTAAAAATTGAAGGCAAAATTTCAATTTTAGCCTCCAATAAATACAAAAAAATCAGCCGTTATGAGAGTGATTACTTGCCCGATCAAAGCATCTCAAAATCAAGACTATGGGCGGAAAGGAATAAAGCGTTATATTATATTTTCATACGAAGCATTATATTTTTAAGTTTAATTCCACTTTTTCTAGATATCAATGTCAGAAGAAATAAACTGCTATGCACATTTTCTTTGAATAAACAATTATATATATGTGTATATATATATATAAATTATAAATTTTGGTAAGATAAAATTTAGAATTTAATCTTAAAAATTTAAATTTTAATCTCTATGGTTGGGAGAAATATGAAATTTAATTTTTATAATTTAGAGAAATATAAAATTTAGTCTTAAAAAAGCTAATGTGTAATCCACATGAATTGATAAAAGTTAAAAAACAATTCATGTTATTCATAAATAATAGGCGAATTAAGTACGTAGATATAACTTATGATATATGAATTATACGTTTTTTTTGTTCAATCAATTACATATTTCACACTCTCATCATTAAACACATAGATAACTAAATTTTATGTATTTTATTCATCGATAATTATAAATAAGGTATATTATTTTTTAGATTTGATCAAATTAAAGATTAAATTCTAATTTTTCAAACCATATGGATTAAGTTGTAGATTTCTTTAAACGAAAGACTAAAGTCTAAATTTTTGAACCGTATAGAGTAAGTTTTCTTCAAATTATAGGACCAAATTTATAAAGCCGAGTTTTGCATTCTGGTGCAAAAGGCTTCTCGCTGAATCTTTTTGAAGCTCATCTCGCATACGAGTAGGGTACTCATGACCCGTTGGTCCAAATATACATATATATATATATATACATATACATATATATATATATACATATATTTATATATACATATATATATATATATATTTATATTTATATAAATAAATAAAGTCACTTAAAAATATTTTTTTGATATAAAATTAAAAATGAAATGATTCTTTATATATTTCCGTAGAAAGAGTTCTTTATTATTATTATTATTTAATTTATTACTATTATTTGAAATCTTCCATACAAAGAGTTAAAACTTTCAATTTTTAGCCCCAAATGAGAAATAATTATAAAATTCACCCGTTATAACAGCAATTACCAGCCCGATCAAAGGATCACAAAATCAACTGTATTTTAAATCACATTGAAATTTCAGTAATATTCAAATTCAGTACTTGGGTATAGTTTTAAGTTTATTTTTATAAATTTAATTCAATGTCATGATTAAATGATCATTATATCAATCTATTAAAATTTGAAATTAATCTAATCATTATCTTATTAATATTACACATAATTAACTTTTTTTTTTAATCTCCTAAACTAAAAAACAAATATTATTCAAAAGTTAAGGGTAAAGTTTATTTTGAAATACATAAATCAATTAGAAATTTATATTCGAATTTGGAAAGTAAAAATGAATTTTTCTTTAAATAGACATATTCGGGTAAAATATTATTTTAGTCCACAAACTTTGATACTTTTTTTATTGAGTTTCTAAATTTTCAAAAGCCTAAATTTAATCATTTACTTTAAACTTTGTTTCATTTATTTAGTAACTTTTAAAGTCCAATTTAGTCATTTACTTTATAAATAAATTTTAAAAATTTTAATATTAATCAAAATTGATTAAAAAATGTTAATAATTTTAATAATGTAAACCTATTTTAAAAATTCAGAGCAGAAAATGATAGTTTTTTTTAAAAATAAAGTAAATTATAAAGACCAAATAAATTTCGGAACAAACCACACATTTTAATAATTAAAATTAAAATTTAAAAGTTCAAATACTAAAATATAACCAAACTTATCATTCAAGAACTAAAATTAGACATTAAAAAATTATTTTTTTAATACTAATTGAGAGAGTGAATCTTCAATTACCTTCAAAAAAAAAATAATAATAATAATAAGCAAAACCAACAAGTTTAAAATATTTTATCCAATATATTTTCACATAAAAGGGAAGGGACAAAATGGAGAATTCATCTCACCAAATTTGCAAAATAGGATAAATTATTATTATTATTATTATTTTTTAAGCTCGCGCGTGAGGACCCCTATAAAGTCTCGCTTTCCTGTTCTAAGCTTCTGCCTTAGAACTTCGAAGCGTGCTCTCTTCCTTCTCATTAGCCCCTTTTCTCTCTCTCTCTCTCTCTCTCACTACTTTCTCTCTCTTAAAACACCCAAAACCCAAACCCAGAGAACCACACCAATCAATTGCTTCTCTGTTCATCTTCGATTCAGCAAAACAAAAACAAAAATCCAGAGAATTTTGAGAGAGAGAGAGAAGAAGAAGAAGAAGAAGAAAAGTAGTTTTGTTCCAATTATGAGTAATTAGTTTTCTTTTCCAAACAGTTTCTGCCCTCTCCATTGGCAGCTTTTGGAGCTTCAGAAGCAGACAAGAAAGAGTTACTGCACGCCTCCAAACCCTACTTCTTCTGTGCTATCTGACGAGCCATTCCGCCATTGTCGTTTTTTTCTACTTCTTTTCATCATCCATCCATCCATCCATCAATCGTTTTGTTTTGTTTCTCGTTCTCGATTGATTATTTTTTTGTTTGTTCATCATGAGCGGACAGGAAATTAGGGCTAGAGCTGAGAGGTTTAGAGATGGAGGAACTTACGGACAATCTTTCTCATCGAGTTTGTTAGATGAAATCTACCGCTCCATGGACGATGTAGGCGATAAGAGAAGTGGAGAATTGAAATTCTACAGACAGAATGTGCTGAAGAAACAAGGTAAATCGATCGGGAAATCGAAGATTGATGTTGAAGAAGATGAGATCGTGAATCTTCATCGAGCTTTGCTGATTGAGAGATGGATTGAGAAGAAGGTTGCTGAAAAGATGAACGCTCAAAGGAGACGATCTCTGACGGAATCTGAGATGAAATTTCAATCGTACCAGAACGATCGGGAAGAAGATGCTCTGTTCTTCAGTTCCACTTCGAGTTCTTCCGATTCGAGTTTCGGCGGATTTTCATCTTCCGACACCGAATCCATCCACGGCTCGAAATCGATCGCTCCTTCTTGCTTCGCTAAGTTCAGGCCGAAGCCGGTTCGAACCAGCGTCTCCGCTGCACCGATGGAGAAGTTAGACGCAAAACAGAGACAGAAACCGAGCAATCAGTTCATCAGAAACAACGAATCGCGAGATTTCGATGAGGAAGCCATGATTAAATCGAAATCCAGGGCGTTGAAGATTTACAGTAATTTAAAGAAGATGAAGCAGCCGATTTCACCAGGAGGACGCCTCTCAGGATTTCTCAATTCAATCTTCTCTGCAGGAACACCGAAGAAACAATCAACCGTAGCCGCTGAAGTTCCAAACACAGAGAGAAAATCAAAATCCGTCCAAACTTCGACTTGTTCTTCCGCTACATCCTTTTCAAGATCATGCCTGATCAAAAATTCACCATCCTCAAGCGAAAAACTCCGCAATGCCGACAGAAGAACAGTCCGATTCCATCCCGTAAGTACAATCTTAGACGAATACTGTAAACCTCACGTTCACAAATCCTTACAACACCAAGAACAACCTTCATTCCAAGTCAAGACCAATCCCCAAACAGCGCAAAAAATCCTAACCGATTATCAGCAAATCAAGAAGAAAAACGATTTCCTCATAAGAAATTTCCACCATCCGGACAAAGATCATTACGACGAAGAAGAAGACGATACAGCAAGTTGTTCGAGTTCAGATCTGTTCGAGTTAGATCATCTGAAGGAAAAAAGCAGCGATCGATACCTCGAAGAACTTCCGGTATACGAATCAACAACTCGAGTGGATAGCAATCGAGCCATCCGCCATCGGTAACTAGGTATAATTACTTGTTAATTTCATTTCAAATAGTATCATTATTATTGAATCATACAACTTGTTATACTGCAAATTTTTTTTGTTTCTTTGATGAACGTTGTTCTTATTCTTATTGTTGAGAGAGATTAAGTTTGGAAAGGTTAATTTTGAACACATTCAGTTTTTTTTTTTTTTTTTTTTTTTGTTGAAGAAAAGGATAGACAGAGAAAGCGTGTGAACGTAAGAATTTTCTGAAAAAGAAATTTGGGATTTGATTTTTTTTGATGGAAGGGAAAAATAGAAATTGAGAGAAAAAGAAAAAGAAAAAGAAAAAGAAAAAAAAAGAAAGAAAGAAAGATTCTGAGTTATGAGGATGAGTAGCAAAATAAGAGACAAAGAAAGAGAATGTGATGGTAAAGGCAAAGGCATATCTTCATCCTCCCCATGGGAACAGAGAAAGTGAAGATTTTCAAATTCTTTTTGTGTTTAATTATCATTTTATTCAACAATTAGAAAAAGCATATATGACACCATTTTTAACCATAATAATATTTTTTTTTTTTGAAATAAAATTTTGCGGTAGAAAATGATGTCACATATCTTTTAATCATATGATTTTAAAATCTAGACTTTAGTCGAGAGAAATCTTCAATTTAGTTCTTATGATTTGAAAAATTAGAATTTACTGTTTAAGGATTGATAAAAAAAAAAAATTGTGTCATTTGTAAATGTTGGTGAATAAAATATAAAAAAGTTAGTTGCTCATGTATTTAATGATGAGAGTGTGAGAGAACTAATTTATTGAACAAAAAAAAACATCATTCATACATCAAAAATTATATCTATGTTCTTAATTCATCTATAATTTACGAATAACATGAACTATATTTTAAAAAGGTTTGATCAAATGGTATGGATTAAATTCTATTTTTTTTCAATGTATAGAGACTAAATGGTAGATTTTTACCGATAATTGAAATTAATAGTATACTTCTCCAAACCATAATGACTAACTAAAATCTGTATTTTTAAACCATAGAGATTAAACTTTAACTTTCTTTGAATTGATGTGAACCAAATTTATATTTTATCTTAGAAAAACAAGAATTATTGTTCACAACATTTATTAAATTATGAATGTTATTTAATCGATTTTAATAAAAAAATGTTTTTTACCAATAAAAAAAAAAGTCTCTTGAGGATCGTGTATAAACTTAAAATTAAGAAATTACGAGTTCAATTTCAACTACAAATATGCAGGTAAAATATAATATAATATTGGCTTAGACTTATAAATTAATTATTTATGATTCTTAAAATTAAAAGTGTTTTAAGCTATACAAAACTAAAATGACATAATTAAAAGTATATGAATGGAAATAGAGTATAGTAAAATCAAAATAATACTTTAATTGGGGTGTTTTAATTTTGTCTGCAATGTCTAATGTGTTGGCCCCTCTTGCTGCATCCTTCCCCATCCCAATCAAACATCATCTTTTCTTTTTCCTTTTTCTTTATCTTTTTCCACCAAATTAAAAGACATCAAAATTACCTTCCCATCTCATTGCTTAACATACTCTCATTACCCTTAATAGAATAAATAAATAAATAAATCATATTCAGTTATATTTAAGTTTTAAAAAAATACATTGGGTGGCTGATCTTCCCCAAGAGCTCACATCGACGAGAAGGTTTGGCACTTCGATGTCGACTCTTCGCCACCTGGGGCTATAGTTTCAAGAGTTGAGCTGTTCGCCCATTAAAGAGGTATGTGAGCTGGGTTCAAAACCTTGTGAGACAGTTCAGTCCGTATCCGGTGTGGACGTTAGAGCATTGAGAGGACATTTCCCTAATACGAGAGGATCGGGAAGGACACATACAAACACAATTTAACACTATTATGAAGTTGATTATTTAAACTTTGATATTGCGACCCAATTAAGTTTTATAGGAAAGTGATTTCTCCCATATAAGTTTGGCTACGACAAAAAAGATAGAAAAAAACATGAATTTATACAAGATCAATAAATTAGTAAATGATGTACCATAATTTTATAGGTTAAACATTCTCTTTCCACCACTTTAAACATGCTCTGTTCAAATATATTTTGATATTATTTATATTTTAATTATCTAGACTCGTTAATTAATAAATGTAATTGCGATGAAAAAAAAAAAATGGAATTCTTGATTTTTTTTTTTTTTTTCAATTAGTTTTTTATTATTTCCATCTTAGTTTTACATTTTTGAACTTCCAATTGCAACTCTCTAATTTCTTAAATTTTGATAATATAGTATTGATGAAGATTTAAATTGAACATGTAACTATGAATTAGTATTATGTTTCTTAAACATTGGAACTCTTTGATCATAATCCTCCAACTTTGTTTAATATGATATTTCATTCTTCTAGTAATAGTGATTGTCTAAAATTGACATGTAAATACTAATTAATATTGCAACATTGGTTTCCTTAGATTTTTTTTTTTAATCACAAACCTTGAATTGTGATAAATGTCATTTTAGATCATATTAGTATTTTTTTTTTAATTATTATTATTATCATCAATTGTTTTTATATGCATGTGGTTTAGTTAACTCATTTTAGCTTGAGTCCTATTGGTCATAATGATGTTCTAAACTTGACATGTTAATAACCATGAATATTACATTGAATTTGAATCAAGGATAAGGCATTGCATATAGAGTAGTTTTATACCTTGGAACCCTTTTTAAGGGATGGTGTAAGCTATATACAGATGCTGCTTTATCTCCCTTCATGAGCGAAAGCTGGTAGGTTGGTTGGATTGTTAGGAAATGAAGGATCCTAAAGCTTTTTGGTCGAAAAGCAGGGATTATGAACTTATCTATCAAGTCTTTAGTGATGATTGTTGCGAGAGAAGACCTCAAGTTTATTCTGAGCACCAATATCACGTGCCTTCCTTCTAATTTCGTGGAATCAGACTCTACATCTATCATTCACCATGTTGTTGGCGATTCTCTAAATTTGTCTGAATACAACTATATTGTTGTTGATATTAAGGAATCGGCGATGGTTATTAGTTATTGCGGTCGAAAGTGTGTAATAAGATGATGTAGATTGTTTAGCTAATTAAGCAACCGTCGTACTTTCGTTTTTTGTTGCTCTTTTTCCTACTTCTCTACCGAGGAGAGTGATTAGTTTTGGAGGGAAATTCTCCCGATATATTTGAATCATTAGTAGATGATGATTGTTCTTTAGTTCCTTGGTTGATTGAATGAATGACATTTTTTCAAAAAAAAAAATCAAAAATCAAAAAAATAAAAACAAACTTTCTAATTATAACAAATACGCACACCTTAATATCTCTTCTAAACATCAAGAATAGCCTAAAACAAAATTATGAAAGTTTGATCATTTCCGGACCGTTTATTTTTATTTGCAAGTAATGTGAAGAATCTTTTCATAGAATACATTCAATTTTGTTTTTGTTTTTTTTTTTAAATTTTATTTTTCTTTTGTACATATTCAAACCATTATTCCATTCACCTACTATTTTTATTACAAATAATTATATTTTTTTTAGTACAGAGAATAATATAATTATATTAAGCAATTAATGTATATTTTTGGGACAATCTTATAAAAAAAAACCATTAAAAGATTAAATAATGGTTAAATATCATTTTTAATTTGTTACATTTTAATTCTTATTTTAAATATCTAATTTCAATTCACTTTTAATGAAACTTAAAAATGAGTCTTATGATAAATTTGAGGTTAATTATTTTTAACATTCAAATTATAAGTTCAATTGTATAATATTTTAATATCATAAAAAACTTATACAAATATATTTTCAAAATTTATAAAATAAAAATTATTAAAAAAAAAACTCATTTTTAAAGATAAGTTAATAAAAAAACTTATAAATTTTAAACTCAAATAAAAATGTGAAAAATAATATTTTAAAAGTCAATTCCATGTACATGCAGAGGCGGTGGATTCCAAGCTTCTTCCTTTCGTGGATCTACCTAATTAATTTCACAAACGTGTAGTATAATATAAATTATAACAATAATAATCAAATTTCAATGATTGGTTTTTGTTTTTAAAATTAAAATTAAAACAAACCGCCACTCTCTATTAATTTTTAATTATTTATGATTTTTTGTTTTTTATTTTTTGAAATTTAAGCGTGTTTTTATCTAAATAATCTATATATGTTTGATCTACGTTTCAAAATATTAAATATTTTATAAAACAAAAGTATTTGAAAGTTATATTTTTTTAATTTTCAAAACCTTTGGTTGTTTTTTAAAATTACAAGTACAAGATAGATATCAAAGTAATGTGAACTATGTGTTGGAATAGTAATTGTAGGCATTAAATTTGAAAAATTAAAAACAAAAAATTTAAATGGTTATTAAACGGGACTAAGAGATTCGTTTATTTTTATTTTGGTTCTTAAACTCTTAACTTTGTTCTATTTTGATTTCTAAACTTACAAATGTGCAGTTTTAATCCTTGATTTTTGAGTTTGATTTGAATTTTAAAAAGTTCAATCATAATCTCTAAATTTTGAAGTTTGTTCTGTTTTAGCTCCTAAATTTAAAAAAAAAAAAAAACAAAAAACTTAAAAATGATCTTTTAAAAAAGCAAAATTTTTTAAAGATATTATCATCTTCGTTTATAAATTTTAAAAATGTTTGCAATATTAATTAAAATTGATTCGATAATATTAATAATTTTATTATAACCAAAGATAAGAAGATGTGAAGAGATTTTTAAAATTATGATAACTTAAAAAAAAAAAATCACTTACGATCATTTTTATTATTATTTTTTTTTTTTGAAAATATAGAGACCGAAACGAAACAAATATCAAAATTTTAAATTTTAAATTGAGCTTTTGAAAGTTTATTAATTAAAATGGAACAAAACTTATCGTTCAACAAATAAAATTAAAATTTTGAAAGTTCAAAAATCAAAATCCAACGAATGTAAATTCTAGGGACCTAAATGTAAATTTTCTTTTTATATATAAATAAAACCAAATTAACATTTCATGGATATTTTTAAAATTGAGATCTCTATATTTATGTCTGATATGAACATTGTATAAACTTCTTAACTACATTTAAACAATTATGGAGGCAAAAATGAAAGAAAAAAATAAAAATAAAAATAAAAATAAAAGTAAAAAACTGTTTTAGGATGAGTTTTAAGTTTTGCAAGGGACAAAAACTGTTTTGACTTTTAATTATTTATTTATTTTAATTTTTAATTTTTAATTTTATTTATTGAAAAATTGGTGTTTTAATAGAACATGAGCTAGTAATGTTTACAACAAATCTACAATCATAATCATGAGATTCCTTCAGATCATGATTGATTTCCAACCCCTTTTAGTTTCATTATTTTATTAACCAATTTGGCCCATGATTTCATTTTTTAATAGTTAAGTATAACTCACCATTCTTAATCTGGGTTGATTGAACCTATGACACAATGGTTTCATTGTTTGTTATTGCAGTATCTTTTACGTAAGATTTGTTGTCTTCCTCTCCTAAATTTTACAATTTATTTTTTTTATTTTTTAATTTTTAGTTTGTATTTTGAAAACATGAATAAAATATAAAAATCAAAATAATGAATTAAATTTCTAATAATAAATAATTTCGATTTTGGTAATACTGTTCTAACTATTTTTCAATTTTGTTTTTACAAAAATAATTTCGGTCAACAAAACAATAGTTTTTTTTATTATTTTTTTGAAATTATAACAATTGGAGATAGAAGATTCAAATCCGTAACCTCAATTTTAAGAAGGGACTCGTTAGTATAGCATTAAAGTTTTCAAAGTATATTTATTTAGATGTCTCGAGTTTAAAACTTCAAAATAATTTATTATTATTATTATTATTTTTTACAAGAACATCCAAATAAATTTGAATTGTAAAATCTTCTAAACCTTTTGAGTTTTTTTTTTTTCTTATTGAACTTAAATAAAAAGATAGGGTGATAGTGAAATATTTGAAAGTAAAAAAGGCCAAATCAATGTAAAACAGTAAAGGGATAAAACATAGTACCTATATTTTATTTTTGCACACAAATTCAATTATCATTTCTTGTTTATTTTTTTTAATGCCTATTAGTTAAAAATAATAATAATAAACTCCAAACACCAAATTTCTGTTTTTTTAGTTCAATCTCTCACGAACAAAATATCACAAACTCAATAGAGAGAGTATTGTTAATTTACATCTATCTCGATAAGCCGTTTATTTAATCATTATAATTGATATTCGATCTCGAAGGTAAGGAAAAAATCGTCGTAAACATTAAAAAAAATGATTAAAAATCGAACTTATTTAAATGGGGTGGCAGCATGCAGCCCTTATTTATGACCGCATATATATATATATATATATATATATATATATATATATTAAATAATTTAAAAATTGTAGAATTAGAGAGAAGACATCGTGCAAATATTTTTCTATACGTCATTACTCTCCCTAGAGAGGTTACTATTTGAATTTCTTTTTCCAATTATGATTAAATTCCAAAAAGAAAAAAAATAATGAATTCCTAAACTATTAAAACCATACTATAAAAGATAAATACACCACAAATTCAAAATCCGGAAAGAAAAGGAAAGGCAAAAAATTAAAAATTAAAAATTAAAAATTAAAAAAAAAAAAAAAAAAAGAAAAAAAAAAAGAAAAGGAGGGATTTTCAAAGTGTTTCGAGAGAGGTGGGGAAAAGAGTAAAGAGAGAGAGAGAGCGGCCCAGTCCAGTGCCAAATTCGGCTTTTGGCTTGCGAGTTAGAAACAAGAATCTAAGATGGGCAATCCCAAGAAAGACAAGTTTCTGTTTGATTTGATCGTCACTGCCTCCACCAATTTTCTTCTTCAAAAAAAAAAAAAAAAAAAATCAAAAGTGAGAGATATGAGATCAATCACATGGTAACGGATCTTCTTTTTCGCAATCTTCGCTGACTTAAAGCTCCATTATTTGTTTCATGTCTTTTTGTTTCTATTTTCTAAACACCCATTTCCTTTTTTCTTTCTTCAAAGAAGTTTCGATTCCTCTAAATGGTGGGGTTACTAACCCCATTTTGTAAAATATGAACGTTAAGTTTATTAGATATGAACATCAGGTGTTTGATAAAATGCCCCTTTGAAGGTCTAGGGTTAAGTGCTTTAGAAATGAACGTCAGGTGTTTGATAAAATGCCCCTGTGAAGGTTTAGCGTTAAAATCATTAGAAATGTGATTAGGACAAGTTTGGGGATAGCACTCAATAACTTTGCTTTTGGTTTCACTCAAAACATTTTGTGTCTATGGAGATAATTGTTTATCACTTATGTATATCCATGGTCTTCTATGGAGATAATTGTCTATCATTTATGTATATTCATGATCTTCTCCTTATCTAACGTGTTTGATAAAATGCCCCATCCAAGTATTTTGCATCTATCAAGTTAATTAAAACGAACCTTTTTCTTTTTTAGTTTGAGTTTAATCATTGCTAAGTACAAAATTAAACTATTGTTCTTTGAAATGATAACGTTAACGATGATTAAGTGTTTGATAAAATGCCCCATCAAAGCGTCTATTTCATAGACACATCATTGGCATCAACGTTTCTCCATCCTTGTGCAGGTTAATGTTAGAAAGAGGCTTTATTTCACCTTCTTTCTTTTGTTGTGATATGAAATTGACACTCCTTTATCTTCAAGGAGTCCGCCCAGCCGAGCAGACCAAAGTCATAACTGTCTTTGAATTCGTCAGAGGTTGTTTTCAATTATGCCAATATTCTCCAAGCTCGTGCAACTGCGTTAAGGATGGGGTCAAATAACTCGTGCTCTAGACGACAATGCTTGTCTGATTGTTCAGGAAATTGGAATTGAAGGTACCTTATCGTCTTTCTTAACATGTTTCGTAGTCAATATTAGACTGCTAATATTTTCTTATACTTCTATTGCTAGCTGCACGTTTGCAAGAAAATAACATATTGTACGGGTCATTGATATTGGATGGTAATTGAAAACAGGTTGAATTTTGAGTACAACCAATGTGGGTGGAGATTTGAACTCTTTCATCTCAAGGAAATGAGTAAATGCTCACGTTTCCTAGTAAAGGCTATTTAATAACAAATCACTTTGATATTGTTCTAACCTTCTATATTCTCAAAAGTATTCAAAAATAAATTAAAAAGGAATTACTGGGGTTAAAAATATTCTACCGCTGCTTTTTCTCAAAGCTTTCACTAAGTGTTTCTTTTCTAATGTTTCTTCCAAGCACTTTACAATATTCAACATGAAAAATATGAAAGGGAAGTCTTTTTAGGTTATAGTAAAAGCATTGCTAGCTATAAAGATTGACCCTGGTCCCATTTTGGATTTGTAGGCAGCCCAATATCCTTATAAAGAGCTGGACTTATGAGCCTAATGGTCCCCCCTTCCCCCCTGCTGGAATTCCGGGTTGAGCATTCTCGAGAAAGCCCAGGACCATGGATTCTTGTTTGTTTGTTTTTGAATTCAACAATATTTGGGGTGGAAAATTTTGAATTTTAATCTGAGTTAATAGGTCATACATCAGTTGAGCTCAACTTTTATTGGCACAGTAGATTCATGCACCTCATGATGCAAAAAGAGATGGTGCGGATGGCAGCCCAAATTGCATTCAAAGCGACGGCTCCAGCCCCACAACGCTCTCCCGACCAAGCCATCCGTTTGCAGACCTACAACCACTAATCAATCAGGCCAAGCTTCATGGATGCTACATTGAGTCATATGAGGTCACTCTCTAACTTTTTTATAGTTTTGGTTAAAAAAAAAAGACGTTAATTATAAATGTAACCTTTAAATTTAGAATTCTGTCTATTTAATTTCTGAATGTCCCTTTAAACTTGTAATGTTTATTCTTCGAAAATGATTACTACAAATATTCATTCAAACTTTATCATTTCATTTTTAAAAATGCCATATTCTTTCAAAAGTTACAATATTATCTTTTATACATGTTTCAAAACTACCATTAGACTAGAAATCCGTTAGAAGGTTTGGCAAAAAATTAACGTGGTAGTGTGGAGTGAGTAGAAAGAACGAAGATCCACGGAGTTGACCTTTTTTTTTTTCCCTTATCATTCTAACAGATTTTTACTGCTCATAACTGTTTTGAAATATTTATGAAAGGTCAATAATAATATTGCAATTTTGACATGAATATTCTTTAAACAAATGACAGAGTTTAGTATAACTTAGCCATACGAATAAATAGCTGAAAGAAGTAATTGCTAGACGAATTGGAATGACAGAGTCTATAAAATAGGTTTCTGGGTAAAATAATCAATTTTGGTCCTCAACTTTCGCATTTGTCTCGTTTTCAATTATAGTTCAAGAACATTTAAAAGTCCAATTTTAGACCCTAAACTTTGTGGTTTATATCTTTTCGGTCCTTGGACTTTCAAAAAAATTTAAAATTGGTCGTTATATATATATCTTTGGATTAATTTTCTCTAAGAAAACTATCTTCTTTTGTACATTTTAAAAATGTCTTCACATTTTATTTTTTATTATATTAAAATTATTAACATTATTAAACCAATTTTGATTAATATTGAATTTAAATTTAATATACGGACCAATTTTAAGTTTTTTCAAAGTTTACGAACTAAATTTAGATTTTTGAAAGTTTAAAAACTAAAATGGAACAAAGGTAAAAGTCGAGGGACTAAAATGACATTTTACCCTAGTTTTCTTTGTCTATAATTTTGTATTTCGTCCAGCTATCCAATTTTTTCTACTGACTCCAGATTTTATTTCTTCACCTCTGTCCGGTCAGATCGATCATCACAGATGGCCTAATTAGCAAACATTTGTCCGAGTTACAATTTGAAGTTTTATAAACAATATCGAAACTTGTAAAAGTTAAAAGAATGACAGACACGATAATCAAAGTTTATATACAAAGTTTGTGTTCTAATCTAAATCTAACAAATTCTTGAATTGAAATTAGGCAGATTGAACTATGGAGAAGATAAAGCAAGTGACAACAGCCAACATATATAAAGCAACTTTGACAAGATCTCGACATGGCAGTGTAATGTCTAAATCAAGACATCTTCCGCTCGAACGGGTATGGAGTATCCTATTGCACTCAGGTGCTAGAGTCGCCCTGTCGACAGCGCTATCGGTTCGTGCTGCAACTGGTGGGTGGGAGCATGTCTCTAGCCACCATGGCCGCGTTTTCTCTGCCTCCATTTCAAGAGATGCAGTATTTTTTAAGAACAGAAGCCTAGAGTCATGCATGATTGAGCAACATTTTGTTGGATGACCCTAATTTGCATGTTAGAATTGGGACAAGGTTTGTTGTTCTTAATTTAATCTTTTGTTTGTATTGCATTGCATGTATTTTGGTATGCAATCCAGCAGGGACGTAGTCTAAAGCTCAACTATCTAAGGTGTACTAATGACAAATAGAACACGGGTTCAAATTTTCGAGTAGGAACATATGCCTGTATGATACTAGCGGTGATAACAAGTATCATGAAGTTGTCTAATGGTTAAATATTTGATGGGCTCAAAATCCATGTTGGTCACCTACTTGAAAAAAAAAAAATCCAAACACTTTGACATTCAAAAGTCATAAAGTCATTGTGGTATGTCTGGTAAGAATAGTCTATGTTTACATAAGTTTGCTTGTACATCCTTGAATATCATAAAAATAATAATGTTAGCATGTAAAAAAGAAAATCCTTATAGTAGTCTCCCTTCTAGCAAAATTGTGAAGATTTTTCTTTTTTTAGTCGTCATAGTGTAAGCATGTTATGAGAGGGTCTTTAATTTCAAGTGATGGGGTGAGTCTTAGGCTGACTCAGCTGTTGGCGATGGCCTCTACCAGTTGTGACACAGTGGTCATCATTTCTTTATGCATGCGTACTTGGATAACAACTTGTGTAAGCCTACACCTGTAGGGTTTGCAGCATCATCGGGTGTGTGAATTTGTGCACTGGGTGCTGTGACGAAGGCTCCCGTGAGATAGTGAGTCAGTATACCTTCTCAAACACTTCTCAAAAAAAAAAAAAAGTGAACACAAATTAGGGGGAGGGAGACGGCCACGACGTCCTACATAGAACGCACTATTGGGTATTGAATTTGATTAACACCAATCAATGAAACCACTGCACCAACAAGTCTTTTATATTATCAAAATCAAAATGGAAATTTCCATATTAAACGATTTTCTTAAATGGTTATTATTCTATCATTTTCCTGGTAGTGGGTCTATTTTAATTTCCATTTCTTTGTACTATAAAAAATATTAATAGTAAACATAATGCTTGATTTTTTTTTTTTTTATATTAAATACTTTTACATTTATTAATGAGGAAAAAAAGTATTATCTAAGTATCAGAATAAGATACATGTACTTAAAAAAAAGATACATAATTGTATTATCTATGTATCAGAATAAGATACATAATTGTATTGTCAGAATAAAATACACACAAACCGCTTCTAAACATCTTGCTTTGTCTTTTTTTTTCTATTAATTATACAAAAATGTGTATACTAGCAATGTCTAGGTATGTTGTGGATATATACATTTGGATTGTGAATGTAGAATTGTTATATA
>JBBMEG010000022.1:1518337-1536910 GCA_037832605.1 Cyclanthera cordifolia | reverse complement strand
TGGTTATAACCACTTCTTGAATCTTGAAGTTGGTTATAACCACTTCTTGAATCTTGGATGCTAACAGATGCTAACAAAAACACATTCTGAAAAGACCCGTATTGGTCTGTGGGGATAGTTTTCACTCTTAGAAGCAGTAAAGGCTAGTAGGTGACGTGACCGAGTCGCAGAAGATGTAGGAAAATACCAGTGTCCATAAGGGCCAAGTCCGGATTCTTAGACCTTGTCCAAATACTAGACCACGGGTGTTACAGACCCTAATACTGATCCCATTTTGGATCCAATACTCTGATAAATAACAGGGAATGATGAAGCCAATGACACTCCCTTTTTTTCTCTTTTTTTACTGTGTGGCTTTGAAGGTGGTAGAATTGGAGAAGGAGCTGCTGAAGCAGAAAGAAATCCAGCATATCTTTAAGAAGAGGATGGATAGAGCACACGATTCTCTCAAGTGTTTTCTTCAGAAAGCCCAGGAGCATGGATTCTTGCACCTCATAATCGGTAACACCGACAACGATGACGCCAATGGCAGTCCGAATTGCATCCAAAGCAATGGCTCCAGCCCAGCAACACCCTCTACAGACAACCATCAGCTAGCAGACCTACAACCACTCATCGAGCAGGCCAAGCTCCATGGATGGTACATCGAGCCACATGAGGTTTTTTTCAACTTATTATAGCTTTGATCAAAATATATGTTTATATTATAAATGTAACCTTTCAATTAGATTGCTGTATTGTATCTGTTTCATTTCTAAACTAAAAAAAAAAAAAGAACTAACTACGTCTTTTAACTTGTGATTCTTGTCCTATGAGAATGATGGTTTGAGTATGACATGAACAAATAAATAGCTGAAAAAAGTAATGGCTTGAAAGAGTTATGTTGAATGACATAGCTATAATTTTTTTTAAAAAAAGAATTTGTTTGACAAAGAGGACACATTGCATGTGTTACTCTTTTTTGTCCAATATCTTCTACCACTTTTTTTACATGTGAGAGTTTGGGACACCTTACACGCACCTTTACTATTCTAATGGGACATATTGTGTAACGCCCGGGGTTAAGAGGGGTACATGAATGAACCGAGTCCACATCCGAATGAGAGAGATCTTGGGGATATAGTCCCATGGTTAAAGGCTTAAGAGAATTGATTTGTACTACCTATACCATCAAGGTGCACCTTCCTTTTTGGTGGCTCAATCGAAGGAACTTCACAGTTAAGCTGCTTAGCTTGGAGTAGTCCTAGAATGGGTTACCTCCTAGGGATTTTCCTAGGATGCATGTGAGTGAGGACAAAACATGCTAAAAGGACACGTGATGGTTTGTGGGGATAGTCTTCATTCTTAGAAGCGCTTAGAGGCTGGTGGTTAACGTGGTCGGGTTGCAGGGGATGTAGGGGAATGTCGGGTCCCAAAGAGGGGCCAGATCCGGCATACTGTCTTAGACTACAACATTTAGATGTCAAGAAAATTCATAGAAAAATAATTTTTAGGTAGTTGGCGAACCCATCACTTTTTAATTTCTTAAGGATTTTTTTTTTTTGATATTCGTGATTGTCCAGGTCAGCTTGTGCGAACTTCGACTATTGTCGCGAGATATACCATCTGACCCTACAACATTTGGATGTCAAGGAAGCTCGTAAGAAATTAATTCCTAGGTAGGTGCCACTATGGATTGAACCCATCACCAAGACCCTTTTGCCACTGGACTATTCACCATGGTTGTCCAATTTCTTCTACCGGGCCTTTCACAATGTGTCTAATTAACCAACGTTTGTCTAATAGGTAGGATGATCAGTTCACTCATAATTGAAATTCAAGTTTATAAATATAATTGAAACTACTTAAAAGTTACAAACTAAACTCACAATCATCAAAGTCCATACATTTAAGTTAATAATCTAACCAAATCTTGAATTGAAATGAGACAGATTGAACTGAGGGAGAAGATAGGACAAGGGACAACAGCCAACATATACAAAGCTACATGGCGGGGTCTCGACGTAGCAGTGAAATGCCTAAACCAAGACTTCTTCTGCTCGAACGAAAGTGGGGTATCGTACTTCGTGCAGGAGATAGAAACACTCTGTCGACAGCGCCACCGGTTCGTGCTGCAACTGATGGGAGCATGTCTCCAGCCACCGGGTTGTGGGTGGGTCGTAACCGAGTTTTTGAGAATGACGTTGCAGGAGTGGCTGCACGGGCCGGGGAAGAGGCAGAAGCAGAGGGAAATTCCTCTACCTCCATTTCAAGAAAGGTTGTTGAAGGCACTTGAAATATCTCAAGGGATGCAGTATCTTCACGAACAGAAGCCTCGAGTCATACATCGTGATTTGAAGCCGAGCAACATTTTCTTGGATGATGCTTTGCACGTGAGAGTGGCGGATTTCGGCCATGCTCGGTTTCTCTACGACAGTGAGATGGCTCTCACTGGAGAAACAGGCAAGCTTTGTTACTGTATTTAATCTTGTATTTGCATTGCAGGGTTGTATATTGATATGAATTTCGGTATGTTATCGAGCAGGAACGTACGTTTATATGGCGCCGGAGGTGATTCGATGCGAGCCTTATACCGAAAAGAGCGATGTTTATAGCTTTGGTATCATATTAAACGAACTTATAACAGGAAAATATCCTTACATTGAGATAGATTATTCTCCATTGAAGGTACATTTGTTATATATCCATCCTAGATTTATCCACATTTTATTGTTTTTGAACACTTCTATACTTGCATACCAATTTAGATTAATTTTGTTATGATCTTGAAAACATTAAAAAAAAAAAAGAATTATAATTCATCTAATTCAAGAAATAGTGGTCTGTTCTATATTTGACGATTGTAAATCTTGTTTTCAAACTCAATCTGCCTTCTAAATTTTATTCTTTTGAGATGTTAAGAAACCATTTTACATTAATCTCGGCACCAATTTAGAAATTAATCTGTTATCAATTATGTTCACAACTAAATATAATAGAATTAATTAGTTATTTCATAAAAAGAGCAGTAGCTCAAAAACATCAGTATTAACATGATGTTCAAGAAGTCACGAGGTCGAATCTTTCACTCAATTATAGAAACCGCAAACATTTTAAACACGAAATTTGAAAAGTCTAACCGTATTTTTCAAACAAAAATGGTTTTTTTTTTAATGTCCGGAGAAAAGATTCGAATCAAAAACTTCTTATTATCATATCTATATATCATGACTAATGAAAAAAAATAGTTATATTAAAATAAGACGTTTACAAACAACTTATGAGTTGGTTAGATTGATTGCACATGAGTTTTGAATATATTAATTAAAATGATTAACTTGTAGAACACATAAATGAGAGGAAAACCCTTTGAAAATAGAAAGAAATTATTTGAAGAAAACGTGTGTGTGTGTGTTTGTATGGACAGATTGCGATGGAAGTTGGAGAAGGCAACCTGAGACCGGAGCTCCCGGTGGACGAGAATGGGAATCTGAAAGAGCTTACAGATCTTATATGCTCATGTTGGAATGGAAATGCTTCCGTTAGACCATCTTTCGCAGCAGTTACCGGCTGTTTGAGAAAAATTCAAAACTAGCCTTTAATTCAAATATAATACAAAGTATTATTTCATATGTTGTTTTTCTTTTCCCTAAATTATATGTCAGCGTTTATCAAAATACTAATCTTTAATTTTATTAGAAATAAATATAGTTGAGATACATCTAATAAATTGGTTAGATTTAATACTTTAATATTAGTACATATTTTTTCAAATTTATTAAGATGTTGGATAATGAGAATATTTAGTGAAAATATTAAAAAAAATATATATATATACAAAAGGATAAGGAGGTGTTTGTTTGTTGGTTTTAATTAAGTGGGAGTGTTAGGTTTTATCAAATACTTGTTTGAAAAGTAAAAAAATGAAACATTTAAGTGCTCCAAATAAATGTTTCATAAACCTATACAATAACTGTTCCAAATTTTTTATTATAATTACTTTATCAAAAACATCGTACAAACAAGCAATTATCTCGAAATTCACAACAAAACCACCGCACAAAATAGATGACCATATATAAACATTTTTCCAAAATCATGAAACAAATAAGTATTTGATTATAAACACTCCACTAAAACTATGAAACAAACGAGCTATAATAAAAACAAAAAATCTCTAAACACTTCAAATAACTCCTCATATCTAAACATTAAACATAAATACTCCATAAAATCTCAAACAAACACCCCCGAAGTGACTTAACCATAAATCTTGTAAACATTAATACAGTTAGGTTAGTTTTGGCTTTCTAATTTTCTTAAAAAATAAAATAATTAAAATAAATAGGAAGAATTTAGATAGTTTTATTAAAAAAAGAAATTAAAAAAACAGGGGGCAGACACGTTTCTCCTTGTTTCTTCTCTGTTCATCCAAATATATAATAACCCACGATCTCCTCGCCAAAACACAGTCTTTAATCTTCTTCCTCTACATATACATACATATATATACATAAATATATATACATACATATATATACATAAATATATATACATACTTATATATACATAAATATATATATATATATATTATAATGTAGACGGTTTCGTTTCCATTTGAATCAAACAAATTCATTACCGCCACAGAAGTAATTGGTATACAAATTTTTTGTCCAAATGTTTTTTTTTTTTTTTTTTTTTTAATTCACGATCTAAATTATTAGCTTTAAACCATTTTCAATCTTCATTTTAGTTGTTCATTTCAGAATTAATTATTATTTTATTCGTGATTATTTATTATGAGCAGTGCTCGTAGTGTCCTACTGTTTGGTTAAAGCTTTTGTTTGACTTGGGGCTGCTCTCTTCCCCATGCACTATTCTTCTACACCCTTCTTTTTTTTTTGTTGTTCTTTTTCTCTCATTGATTTTCCTTTTTTTGCGAATGTTTCTGCTTCTGGGTATTGCTTTGCATTCAATATTTTCTCACCGCCTCTGCTTCTTTCTGGTAATTTTTCCTTTTTACAATGTGGGTTTCTTTTTCGTTAAATCTTCGCTGAGGTTTTCTTTCTTAAGCTCTGTCGTTTTGATTCTGTCTTGGTTTGTTATATGTTTAGAGCTAGGTTTGGATTCTGATTGTCTTGTGCTTTGTAGTTTGTAACCCCATTTTGTGTATGTTTTTGAGCTACGTTTTGATTTTGATTGTGTTTTGGTTTGTAGTTTGTAATCCCATTTTGTAGATTGTCCTTAGAGCTAGGTTTGGAGTTTGATTGTTCCTTGGTTTGTAGTTTGTAATCCCATTTTGTGTATTGGCTCAAAGCTAAGTTTGGATTTTGATTGTGTGTTGGTTTGTTGTTTGTAACCCCCATTTTGTATGTGTTTAGAGGTAGTTCTGGATTCAGATGGATGTGAATGGGAATAGACCTTTGAAAGCTGTTCCAAGAAGTTCATCGCAGAAGGAAAGTGAAAATAGAAGTCAAGTAGTTGTTGAAATTAGTAGGGTTGTGTCTTCTAAAGAAGAAGAAACCAAAGATGGAAATTACTACTCTGTTCCGAAGCAAAACAGAGTCGATTCACTGGCCAAAGAGCCGATGGATTCGAGCATCAGCTGCGAAACGCATCTTCCTCCGACTGTGAATAAGCCCCCAAAAATCCCCCGTTCGAATGGATCCCTCACACACAGAAAATCTCTCAAAAGATCAGTGCTGTCCAAACCCAAATCTAGATTTGGGGAACAGCCCTGTTTCATGGATACAGATCTGTTTGAGGAGAATCAAGCGTCGTTGAGGGACCAAATTGGTGCAATTTCGTCCAGAAGCCCTGCTCACAACACGCCGAAGGAACAAAATGAGGAAGAAGATGATGAGGAAATCTACAAGACAGAGCAGTTGAAGAGGCACAAGAAAGTGAAGGTAATGACATTGGTTAAGTGGGTTGGTGTTTTTTGCATCATTGGTTGCTTGGTGGCTAGCTTGACCGTTAACCGTTTGAAGAATTGCTTGCTTTGGGGGTTGAGGGTTTGGAAATGGTGTTTGCTTGCTACTGTCATTTTGTGTGGAATGATAATTACCAATTGGATTACAAATGTGATTGTGTTTTTGATTGAGAGGAACTTTTTGCTTAAGAAAAAAGTGTTTTATTTTGTTCACGGGTTGAAGAAGAGTGTCCAAGTGACCCTTTGGTTGGCATTGGTTCTTGTTACGTGGGTGCTGTTGTTTGATCAGAGTAGCCGTAGGATTTCGAGATCGAGTAGAACCCAAAAATTTTTGGATGCTGTTTCATGGACTCTGGTAACTCTTCTAGTAGGGGCGTTTCTTTGGCTGGTAAAGACATTGTTGTTGAAAATATTGGCGTCCAAGTTTCATATGAACCGGTTTTTCGACAGAATTCAGGAATCTATTTTCCATCATCATGTTCTACAGACCCTCTTGAACCCTTCGTCAATTGGTATGGCTGAAAATACTGCACCATCCAGTAGTGGTCGATTGAGTTTCAAGGGTAAAAAAGCAGACCATAAAAAGGTGATTGAAATGGGAAAGATTCACCAGCTGAAGCGAGAGAAGGTTTCAGCTTGGACGATGAAGGTGTTGGTCGATGCAGTTACAAGTTCGGAGATGTCGATCTCACAACTACTCGATGAAAGCTACGCAAATGTTGCTGATGGTGAGATCACCGATGAGATGGAAGTTGCCAGACATGTTGCCTACAAGATCTTAAAAAATATTGCTCTTCCGGGAAACAAGTGAGGAACCTTTTTTTTTTTTTTTTGCTTGTGATCTTTTGTTGAAATTCATGTTAATATTTTACCCTTTTCCTTTTGGTAGGTTCATAGAGGAACAAAATCTTCTGAAAGTCATGATCAAAGAAGAGGTTTATCATGTGTTACCACTCTTTGAGGTAGATGAGACGGGGAAGATAGACATGAAAGCTCTAACAAAATGGGTGGTGAGACCTTGTATCTATTAATTATCTTTAGTCGCAGTGAGTCATCAAGCCACTCGAACACTATAACGAAGATCCCTTAGGCTCCATTGACTGAATGTGACATAACCGAAATCAAGATCCCCTTAAAATTAAGAATCGGGAAAAGCCCTTATCGAATAGGATCTTTCGTGTAGAGAAGGAAAAAAAAACCCTGGTCGCCAACTGGTCGCCAACTCTTCTTCCTCCTACTCCATCACTGCATCTTTTGTCGTTAGGTAGTGATAAAGATGACAACCCTAACTGAATCTCTATATTGGTATGATATTGTTCTCTTTGAGCATATACTCTCGTGATTTTGCTTTAGTTTTATTCAAAAGGCCTCATATTGATAGAGATTGTAGTCAATTCTCATCACGTATATAGCTATGATTTTTTTTGTCGTGTAATCAATGTAGAACAACTTTGTTTGTGTCCCAACAGGTGGGAGGTAGGGATGCTCCTCTCTCGCACCCACACTGGCATTTTACCCTCATCAACATCAAGTAGACTTTCACCTGTGCCGTCTCCTTCACATTCTCCTTCATCGATACCATTCGAGTCGTATTTCTATTCTTTTGCATCTCCTTCACACTGTCCACTCATATCAATCATGATGTGACCACCAACGACCTATTCTCCAGCATCGCATCAAGCTTTTCCTCTTACACTGGAATCTGTACAGCAACAACAACAACACTTCCATGTTGTTTCTCTTCACGAACCATTACTATAATTTTAGGGAAAAAACTTGGGAACTCTTTAATCCTCTCTGTCGAGAGCTCTTTCGATTTTATTGTTCTTCAGGCTTGTTTTTTTTGGATTTTCCCTTTGTAATACGCTTCAGGTTGGTGCTTGATTCAATCGGCTTTCATGCTTGTACCGATCAGCTAATCATAACTCTTTCAATTATCAATGTTTTTTCGTTTCCTATCAAAAAAAAAAGAACCAGAAATAGTTTTGATGGTTAAACTAATGAGAAGCGTTCTCGTTTTGGTCGTTCGTATAGGGAAACAAAGTCTTGGAACAAGACAAATGAGAACACTTGATTGCAGATCTTTTTTGTGAGCTCCATAGACCTCATAGTTATGGCCGAACTTTTAATTTTCTGGACTGTTTTTCGGTAGCCAAAGTGTCCCATTAATGTTATGGCCGAACATTTAATTTTCTGAACTGTTATTCGATAACCGGAAGCGTCCCGATAATGTTCTTAGGCATGTAGTAACTTCTCTTTTGTGCAGTTGAAGGTTTATGAAGAGAGGAAAACACTAGCACATGCCTTGAAAGATACTAAAACAGCAGTGAAGCAGTTGAATAGTTTAGTAACAGCAATTCTTATAATAGCAACAGCTGTTATTTGGCTTCTGTTGATGGAAATCGCTACAACCAAAGTACTCGTCTTCCTTCTATCTCAACTTGCCGTGGCAGCTTTCATGTTCGGAAACACTTGCAAGACTATATTTGAAGCTCTAATCTTCGTTTTCGTTATGCATCCATTTGATGTCGGTGACCGTTGTTCTGTCGATGGCGTCCCGGTAATAATCCATCTTACATTCCTTCCACTCATCAAAGTCTCTTGATTTCTTTTTTTTTTTCTTTTTTTTTTTATTTGACTTGTGGCAATATGCAGTTGTTGGTTGAAGAAATGAACATCTTGACAACAGTCTTCTTGAAACTCAGCAATGAAAAGGTGTACTATCCCAACTCAGTTTTGGCAACCAAGGCCATCACTAATTACTACAGAAGTCCCGACATGTGCGACATGGTAGAGTTCTCGATCGGTTTCACAACGCCACTCGAGAAGATTGGGGTCATGAAAGAGAAAATAAAGAGGTGGGTGTGGAAGTAGATTTCAAATGAGTCCTTACAAAGATCTATATTTTTGCAATGCAATCCTTAATGATGTTTTCTGCAATGGATTCTCAGGTATTTGGAGAAGAATCCGCAACACTGGCATCCGAATCATACTATCGTGGTGAAGGAGATCGAAGACGTGAACAAGATTAAGATTGCTCTTAATGCAAACCACACCATGAATTTTCAAGATTGGATTGAGAAGAACCGGCGAAGAACGGAGCTGGTGATGGAGCTGAAGAAGATTTTTGAAGAACTGAATATCAACTATAGTCTTCTTCCTCAAACAGTTCATCTCTTCCCGAGCCAGGGACACTGATGGTTTTGCATAGAAATGGTTAGGTTGGTTTAGTTGTATTATTGCTGTTATTGTAAAGTATTTATGACGGATGGGGAGCAAATTATCTCACTACCATATAAATTAATATTAAAAAAATTAAGTTATATTATAATTTTACTTAAATTGACATCGGAGGAAAATTAAAGATAAAAAACTTTTATGTCCGTTTTCGTCAAAAGGTGATTGGATTCTAAAGTTAAGTTGAAGAGAGGAGAGGGAGTGAAAAAAAATAATAAAAAATAAAAATTTAATATTTGATATAAAGTATTTATTTGAGAATTAATATTTTTATAAGAAATCAAAAAAAAATGAAAGGTTTATTTTAAATGAAATTTGATATAAAATTTGATTTGAGGTTTGATGAAATGCTTAAAAGAAATGTCTAAAAAAAATTGTAATTTACTTCTTCAAGAGTTTTCTATTTTTACAAAACAAAATAGTTATAGATTTTTCATGTATTCTAAAAATATAATAATAATAAAGAAAATACATTCGAAAATAGGAAAAATTTTATAATTAAAATTGTTGACAAGCAATTTTCTAAATATAAAAATATTTTTCATTTTAAATTTGGGCATCTGAATGAGTTATTCTCATTTATATATATATATATATATATATATATATATTTTTTTTTTTTTAATTCAATTTTTTTTTTTACCGACTCAAATAACAAATTTTAAAAGATTATAATCTTTAACATACAAAAATATTGTATATAAAATAATAATAATAACATAGCAATTAGAATGAATTACTTTAATAGTAACTTAGCAATCAGAATGAGTTTCTTTCCAATTCTCAAACTCGATTATACAAAATTATCTGTTAAAACTATACACCATTTTCTTTGTAATCAAGAATTGAACATTTCAAGGTTCAAACTTTGAAGATTAGAAACTACCTAACAATTAAATTGCATATGGGATTTCAAACTTCGAATCTCAAATAAAACAAACTTTAGAATACCAAATTTCTACCAAGAAGGCCAAGTCCTATACCATACCATTAATATTCACCATTCTTGTACCTGTACCAAACAATGTCTTTGACAAATTAAAATTCTGCCCCTCTATTTTTGTTAGTAAATAGACTATATAATTCTTATGAAAATGTTTGTTTGTATGGTTTATTTTAACTCTTGGAAGTTAACTTAACTCCCACAAAAGAAGTTAAATTAACTCTTCCTGCATGTCACGTCAATCATAAATGAAGAAAATTTTCTACAACTTTTTTTTTTTTGTTGAGATTATAACAATTAGAATTAGAAGTAGAGGGATTCGAACCTGTAACCTCATCATTCTTGAGTATTGACGACGCTGAACTACTACTCTTTTGACAATTTTTCTACAACTCCTCTCCCAACAATCACTTCCAAACAAACTATTATAATAACTATTCGATAAACAAATACATCCAAACAAATTATTATACGTCACACTTCTCAACCAAAACACTTCTCAACTAAAACACTTCCAAGGGTCTTGTGGTATGCCCCAACACCATTCCGTTGCACCAAAAAGAAAGAAAAAAAAAAAAAAAAAAAAAAAAAAAAAAAAAAAAAAAAACGGATATAACCGGTATCAAAGTCAAATTTCTTCGTTTTCCGGTAATCAATCGCCTGGCTTACATGTACAATGGTAGGAGGCTGACATTGAATGATAAATAAATGTCATGTTTCGTACTACTATTATTTCTTTAATATGAATCACATTTCATATCATTTTCAAATCGCAACAGAGAATATTTTAAGACCATTTAGAAAATTATCTAAATAATCATTTTCATATATTTAAAACTATATTTGTCTGACTTTTTTTTTAAAATGAAATTCAGAAGTAAAAGAAAATAAAGAATGAAGTAATTAAAATAAGGGAGGCTTAACTTTTCTTTTTTCTATTGCGATGGCACTAGAAATCTGAATGATAAAGACACACTAAGCTTGAATGATTAATTGGAGTTCTGCACAGCGGGCATTCGGGTTTTTCATTGCACCATTCCATTATGCAGTTCCTGTTGATTTTTTAAAATCATTATTTATAAAAGTCAACTCGAATGAACCGAGGAGAGAGTGGATGAGAGCACAACTCAACTAACATAGAATATATGCTTTTAATTGAGAGGTCATGGATTCGAACTCTCTACTTCTTACCCATTATTGTCGAACTACAAAAAAAAAAAATAATAATAATAAAAAGAGAGATTGTGAGGACGAGAAAATACCAGCAGAATACATGGCCACAAGGTGTGGCTGTTGGGTGTTGGCGATTACTCAGACAAAGCGTGCATTTGCTTATTCCACTGCTTGTATTATTAGACTGCAAATAAAAAAAGTACCCATATCTTTTCAATGTATTCTTCCAAATATACCCACTCAAAAACTATTCATAGACAACTTTTTTGTTTTTTTCTTTATATATCTGTTAGTAACCAGGCCAACGCGCTACCCTCACGAGAAAGACCGTCTAGCTCTATAGTAGCTATATTTGGTTGTATGAAATTTATAAAAAATTTATTTCTTAGAGGGACGATCATCATGGATTGAACTCGTAATCTTTTTATTTTCTTTTGTTCGGAAGTGTCCATTGTATGGACAAAACACAACCTTTTGGAGCACCAAAATGATTATTATAAACTGTAATGAGTGTGCACATTATTATAATAGAGATTATGATAAATTTTGTCATGTGTGAGGTGCAAGTTATTATAATATGAGTTATGATAAAAGATGTTTGAGATACAAGTTATTAAAACATGAAAAAAAAGAATAGCCGATCCTAAACAGAGGTATAAGTTATGTGAAATGACTCGAAAGGTTACATGAAATGACAGCTTGAGTTTCGGCTAACCAACCAATTATTACAACCGGTGGGCCAAACTTGGGTTGGATTATTATAACCCAACTCCGTTTACATCAACGAAACCCAAATACAAACGTAATGATTATATTGGACAATCCAGCTTTATGTCCCTCTAGTTTTCTCTTTTTTTTTTTTTTTTTGAACTGGAAAATCGAAATTTTGCTTCATTGTACTCGGGGTAATTACGCTCGTCCCTAGGCCAAGCACCAAGACATCGAAGGAATGGAGATACAGAAGGTTTCTACAAATTAATGTCAGAATCTCAAACCTAGGACATTAAGGGAACACACCTTCAAAACTCAAACCTTCAACTACTGTGCCACTCCTGAGGACCTCTAGTTTTCAATGTTATCATTGAATCATTAAATTAAATCTTGTTTCATAATCAGTAAGCTTACCTCTTTACTTTGTTCTCTATTTGCTTCATAAGAAAGTTGAAAATCGTGGTAAAAAAACAAGTACAATTAAAAATAATAACTACATTGTTATCAGCTTGGGGTCATCTGCATTTAACTTCCATGAACATGCCTAACCTATGTGAAAAGATGACTATCCTTTGCAACTAAAAGTGTGATGAAGCTTCACGTGATAACAGTTAAACTCATAGGTTAATGTCATTGTGTATTTATTGCAATTTTTTTTTTTTTTTTTTAACTTATTTCACAGATCCTCGGTAAGAAATACTGCAAAACGAAGAGAATTGAATATCCATGTCAATTAGTGAAATTGTAAAGGTACCTCAGAGTGCGAAGGATCAGAGGTCCAATTTCCAGAGTCAGCATCAACCGATATTAAATTACCTTCCTCGTTTAAAATTGGCAGACCACGACCTACCAATATAAAAGTAGACAGAATTAAATACCCATGTTCATGAACAAAATTCAACACTTGCTTCGAAACTATAACTATAAGCCTAGTACTCTCGAAGTGTGTAAAAATGAGTTATATTCGTACATCCTGAATAACAATTAATTACAGAGACAGTGAGTGCAGAAAAATCCCACCACCTTCGGAGTATAACATAAAACCAAAAAAATATTCAGTAAGATTTTTTTTTTTCTTTTGATATAGGTGAATGTCTAGACGAGCCCACATGAACCTTCACTATTTCTGTAGGACATAACTATCCTACAATGAGTAAATATTAATGATGAAACTCGTAAAATTTATTATTTAAGTAGGTGGTCATCATGGATTTAGTTTGTTTGAAATATCTTCTGCTTTTTTAATAAAATTACTTGTTTATAAGCACATGAGAAAAATTATCAACTCAAGGAATGTTTGGCTATGTAGAGAAAGAAAAGGAAGAGATAAATAATAAAAAGTAAGAATAAATTAGTGATCGATTGATGAAAATTGGTGGGCCGAATAAAGGATCCCTTCCTTTCCCTTCTCAATCCTTCCCGCCGCACCAAACATACACAGTGTATAAGTGACTTATACCATGAATTTCTCAATTAACCCACCCCCTCATACAAAAGGAACAAAAACTATAAGCAAAATCATGTGATGGAAAATTAAACATACGAATGTTTCAACAATAGTGATCCCCCAACGTCAAGAGTCTGATACCTGTTGAACTAGGATTTGCTCCAAAGGATGTCTGGTTAATTGAACTTGAAACAGATGATAAACTACTACGTCTTAAGCCTTCCGCAGCGATGATGCAAAGTTGAATCAGTAGAAACACTCCAAGTATTTGATATCTAAGTCAAAGTCAATAATGAATTTTTTTTGACACATCCATATTTAAATGTCTTATGCTAAACTCAAATGACATACTTATAAACAAGTTACAAACATGATATGCTATGTAAAAGGGGAGGTGGATTTCTTTTATATTCTCAGGACCACTTGGACGTGATCACACAAACCAATCGCCTAACCCAAATACAAATCTCACTAAACAATCGCCTAGACCTAATACAATTAATTTATAGGAAATAGTTGAAAATCTTAAGATCTAAACAAAACATCAGGACACAGAGACAATTTTCTGCCGACATTGAAGCATTAATACAAGATTGAAGTATCTCAGATATTAAAATGCACTCTTTCTTATAGATGGGAAGCTAGTTTTTGTGAACAAAATAATGATAATAATATGGTTTGGACTACTCAACCTCTTTTTTTTTTTTTTAACCGAAAATCAGAGTTTCACCCCACTACATACCCATGCACCTGCGCCTGTCCTAAGGCCCAAACTCAAGAGACAACAAAAATGTTTACCATTAAGCTCATTCATGAGTGTTGAATCTGGGACTTCCAAGAGCGCATACATTTGAGGCCTCCGCCTCTACCAATAAGGATATGAGGCTGCCCCTTGGGGACAGACTACTGAACTCCATTTCAAACTCATAAACATAAATTTCAAAACATAATTCAGTTTGGGTTCAACACCTGGGTCTTTGATTAGATGGTTTTCCGATGAATACATAGCGAATGCCTGCAGCTCGTTTGGATATATGATAATACAGTCCTGAAAATTGAAATTACAATCTTGGCCAGTAAAATTTCCTGAAAACTGTACACGTGAAAATCTATAATAGCATCTGAACCTTCTCTACAAATAGGAATCACCTTCAAAATAGAAAAACATGAGGTTTGTACGAAGAGCCAATTGCAAAAATTCACGAACTAGAGGCAAAACCTGTGAGGCATAAAATAGTATCATAGTTGCAATTAAAAGAAGATAAATAAGTAAAGATATGGAAATGAATCAGACAATACTAGTGAACTTTAAATACTTCAATTTCAATCCTAAATAAAGAATTCTAGAGAACGAGATAAAATGCATTACACAGTTAATATATATCCATATAAACATTTTAGAATATAACTCAAAACTGGCAAAAAGACTAAACTGCCATATCTTAGATTCAAGATTCAATACCAACTAGTATAGCCTGAGACTCCAAATTTTCAGATCTCATGACATATGGTGAAAGAAGTGTACCGAAGGCCAGGATCGAACAGTTTGAAGCCATAATCGATTAATTTTTGCCTTCAATCTCATCAGGTAAGAAGCAGAATATTCTGGGGTTGTAGAAGATTGAATTTCCATGGTTACTAAAGACTGAGAAGACGCATTTCCTGATGCATTTTCTCCATAGAACTCATCAGACAGAGAATCAGCAAGCATGATACCACGAGAAGCTAATCTAGAGCTGAAAAATAAGCAATTATTGTAAGCTCATCAAATGGACCCTGCATCAGGGATCACTAAAGCCAAACAAAGTTACAACTGAAAATCAGGGGCGTTTGTGATAGCAAACCTAACTCTTTCAGCAATATACGGGACTGCTGTCTGATATACAATGAAAAGAGCACGTCTGGCCGGATTTGGAGGAAGTCCATAAGGCCCAGACACCTAGAATATAGTTGAAAGCAAAATAATTTCAAATTTTAAAAAGAAAAAGAACAAAAAAGACACTGACGGTAGATACTAAGGAAAGCATACTCAAAGAAAAATCAAGACAAAGTGAAAAGCCACAATTTGATCAGAAATTCTGAAAAAAAATGGCATTAAACAAAAAGAGATACTAGTTGCCATTCAATTGAGATAAGCTATACCAAATACTAATGAACAAGTACAAGAATCATGTGTTTATCCACCTGATTGATATCACAATATTCTTCGCCAAGAGTTTGCTGTCCTGACCCAGTTGTTAACACATAATACAGCATCTGTCCAAGAAGCTTAGTCTGCAAAGGAGAAAAAGAAAATAGGGATTTGAATATCCTTCTTAAACTGACGATAAAGTGGCTTCATCATCATGCAAATGCAAGAAAAATCCACAACAATTCCTGAATAATGAACCTAAATAATGATTTAACCAGAGAAGCTAAGGTGCTCTACAAACTAACAGCAATTAATTTTTCCAATTTTTTTTAGCATCATTCACCACCAAATATAACATAGGATTGTAGGTCTGGGTACTATCAAGTTGCAAAGCAGAAAAATTGTCTTACCCTTTAAACTAATAGGAAATTATAATAGTTTAGAAATTGAAAGGAAACAAATAAAGTACGAACCTCACTCTGATATGCTGCAGCAATTCGAGCGCCTAATGAAGAGATAAGAACGGTAAGACAAATTAAAACCAAACTACACTTATCCTTAGCTCATAATATAGAAGTATGCATTAAAGACAAACATATATATATATATATATATTTTTTTTTTTTTTTTTTTTTTTTTTTTGTCACTACTAAACCAAATACCAAGAGTCTCCGAAGGAGCAGTCTCCATGGTAGAAGCTTAGTTCTCCAACCTATACTCCCTTCTATTAAATAGTATAAGGTCCTATCTCAAAACAATTAGTCCACCTATTTTGTAAATGCAAGGTCATCTCCTCACTTTTCCAGTATAATATCACCATGCCCCTCGAGATAGTGCTACTATGAGCAAACCAATCTCGAATTAGATTTCAAATTCATTTTTATCACACCAAATACCCATTTAGTTTTAATAGACTCCAACACCTTATCTTAATAGATAATATGAGAAGTCGATCTATCTTATCAAAACATTGGGAGGTGTTCTCACTTTTCCAATATGGATCTTCAATAACTTGGAAGCTGAAACCATGAGTGATATTAATTGTAAAATTACTTATTGACTCCGAGAAAGGCGTGGGTGCTTAACTATGTAGTGAGACGAAGTTCTTGATTTCAGAATATATAAAAAACCAAAATGCCAAACCTTAATTTCGATGAAACTACACCTAAATGGACTTATCTCTTCTACAAGAACAGCAGTATTGACTAAAACACTCTAACTATACGCTCAGAAAGTAGAATAAAGAAGCAAAAACCAAGTATCCTAACATACATAATTTCGAGCAACCAAATTTGAACCAGAAATTCAATTTTCTATTAGCAATAACTGAGAAAACATAAGAATCAAATTGGAAAGGAAATAAAAAGGTGAAATTAGAACTAGTCATTGTAACAGACCAAAGAGGTGGCGGAAAGCGTCGCGGCAGGCGTCGTAGACGAAAGAGGCGTACTGATCGTCCTTTTCGGCTGCTCGCATGATCTCCGGTTGAGCGGCGAGAGGAAAACGATGAGGCCCGGCCGGCTGGGAGTGGGAGGGACCAGCTTCTGAGCTGGAACCTGAGTCCCCCAATACGGAAGCCTCCATCGATGAAGCCATAGCCAATTAACTTAGCTCGGAATGAAGCCTAAAACCTAATGAATCGAATTCCTCAAGCTCAGACCCATCGGGAGAGTCTGAATTGAATGCCGGTGGTGGTGGCGGGGGAATTATCACCAGAAAGCGGGAGGCATATCCTAAACGACGTCGTTTCATTTAACGTTAAGAAAAAGTTGCAAAATAATTTCGCCGTTGCCGGGGATCGAACCCGGGTCACCCGCGTGACAGGCGGGAATACTCACCACTATACTACAACGACTTGATGATTCCTGAATTTCTATTTTATTATACCTTTATTGAATGTATTACTGTGTATGTAGTTGATTCTTGGTAGAAAACCATATCAATTTATCGAACAAATATAGGAAATACAAAGGTAATTTGCAACTTTTTGGCTGTAATATTTTAAGTATAACCCTTTTTTTAATTATTTCTTTCCCACTGCTTTCAACGTTTTTTTAATTAAAAATTGATTTAATTAGAGTTTAGTATTATGATTTAAAATTTTAGACTTGATTTAAAAAATATAGAATTTGATTTATATAGTTAAAAGAATATATAATTTAATTTCATGATTTGAAAAAATATAACTAAGTTCTTATGACTTGTTAAAAAAAGTCATCTTATTTGTAAATCGTAAGCGAATTAAGAACATAAATGTAACTTCTGATGTATGGATGGTAATGTTTTTTTTTTTTTTTTTGTCTAATCAATTACTTATTTCACACTCTCATCATTGTATACATAAATAATTAACTTCTACAATTTTATTCACCAACAATTGCAAATGACATAGACTACTTTTTATATTTTATCTAACCTTAAGCACTAAACTCTAATTTTTCAAATTATAGAAATTAACTTGTCACTTATTCACAATTTTGAGAGAAGAGATTTATGAAAGAGAAAAGAAAAGGCGACCGTCGGATTTAGGCAAAATGATCAATGGTGAGATTTGATGAAGATGTGATAAATTGTGGCATTTAGATTTATGGTAAATGTAATGGACGGATGAGATTGAGAAGAGATGAGATGAAAAGATATTTGGTGTGAAAGGAAAGAATAAAAGAATAAAATCTAGTGTTTCCATTTGGCTAAGCAAACAATTTCAAATTTCAAATGTTCATATCTTTTTTATTTTAGCTTCAATTCAATATATGTTGGAATCATCTCTTCATTCTCTACATACTATACCCTTCAAAACTCCAAAAATATAAGTAAAAGGAATTCGAATTTATTATCATCAAAATATTAATTAATTAATTAATTAAAATTAATTAATTTGAGATAATAGCAAAAAAAGCAAACAATTTCAACTCATTCATTTTTTTTTTTTTTTTGGATGCAAAAATTGATATGAGTTGTTTAAGTAAATGGGTTAAAAAAAAGAGTGGATTTGTTAAAGTGAAGGTGAAATTGTGGTG
>JBBMEG010000022.1:1467382-1518237 GCA_037832605.1 Cyclanthera cordifolia | reverse complement strand
TCAACAATAAATAAAAACTTAAACAATAAATAAAAAATGAAACATAATCTTGAAGAAAAACTCATAAACATTCAACAATCCCGCCTTCAGATCAATCTTGGAAAACACTTCAGCCCCGTGCAACTCATCAAGCAATTCATCCACTAACGGAATAGGACATTAGTTTGGAATTGTCGCTTGATTTAACGCCCTATAGTCAACACAGAACCTCCGGCTTCCATCTTTCTTACGAACCAACAGAACAGGGCTCGAGAAAGAGCTTGTACTTGAACAAGACCTGCTAACAACATTTCTTGTACCAACTTCTCGATCTCATTTTTCTGGTACTGGGGGTAACTATACGATCTTACATTAATAGATTCTTTTCCAGTTAGAAATCAAAAGACAGTGAAATTGTTGCAACAATTGAATTGGAAACTCTATAAAGAAAAAAATGTTATTAAACAAAAGATACTGACTTTCATTCTCTTGAGATAAGCTATAGTAAATACCAATGCATATTTATAGGAATCAAATCTTAGTTCACCTGATTTAAATCCGTATTCTTCACCAAGTGTTTGCTTTCCTGAACCAGTTGTTAACTCTTAATACAGCATTTGTCCGAGAAGGTTTTTCTGCAAAGGAAAAAAATTTAGGATTTCAATACCCTTCTAAAATTGTTGATAAGGTTTACTTCATCACGCAAATACAAGAAAACTCCCCAAGAATTCCTGGGCTCTTATGCAGGAAAGTGAATTAAGGATAGAAACCAAGTATAATGCACCTAAATTATGTTTGCCAACAAGAGCTGACCTCAACTGGCACGATGTATGACACGATAACCAAAAATTTACGGGTTCGGATCCCCCTACTCCAAATATTGATTAAAAAATGGACCTAAATAATGCTTCAACCAGAGAAGCTGAATGTGCTCTACAACTAACGTCAGTTCCTTTTCCATTGTTTTCAGCATCATTCACCACCAAATACATCTAATGCTTGTAGATTTCGCAACTATAAAGTTGCAAAGCAGAGAAAATAGCAGCAAGTTTTACTCTTCAAAGCTAACTGGCAAAAATACTATAGTTTAGAAATTTACTATTGTAATTGGTGTAAGCAAATCAAGAACTTACCTCACTCTGATATGCCACGGCAAGTCGAGGCCTATAATGGTGAAAAAATAAAAATTAGACAAATTGAAACCAGACTAAACTCATCCTTAATTCATATCATAGAATTATACATCAAAAACAAATACACATGCCTTCACACTATTAAACTAAATGCCAGTCCTTAATTTCAAAGAAATCACAGCGGACTAATCTCCACAACAAGAAAAGCAGTTATCGTCGAAACACTCTAGAAATACAATTAAGAAAGTAGGAAAAATAAGAGAAAACAAAGTGCCTGAGCACACATAACTCAAATGCGAGACGAACAAACAGAAAATTGAAGCTATTCCAATTTCAAAAACCAGGAGCTGAGAAAGCAGAAAAATCTAATAAAAAAGGAAATACAAATAAGGTAAAGGTTTAACTGGCTAGGGATAGAGCCTGCAAAACATACCAAAAAGGTGGCGGAAAGCTTCGCGACAGGCGTCAAAGACGGAAGAGGCTGACCGATCATCCTTCTCTGCTGCTTGCATGATCTCCGGCTGAGTGGCGAGATGAAAACGGCGAGGTCCGGCCGGCTGTATGTGGTAGGGACCTGCTTCATAGCTGGGACCTGAATCCCCCGTTAAGGAACCTCCATTTCTGAAGCCATAGCCAAAAACTGAGCTCTTCGATGAAGCAAGGTCCATGACGACGTCGTTTCGTTTGAAAAATATCCGAAAAATAAAAAAAATAAATCGCCGTTGCCGGGGATCGAACCCGGGTCACTCGCGTGACAGGCGGGAATACTTACCACTATACTACAACGACTTGTTGATAGCAATTCCTATTTTAAATAATTATTTTTTTTCACACACTCTTTCCTATTGATTATTAGTATACATTGCAAAACTTTAGAAAAAAAGCTCTCCTATTGATTTTTCAATTCACACATTCTTTCCTATTGACTATTTAATATTAATAGATAAAAATAATATGTTGGTTTTTTTTTTTTAAATATGGTTTATTTTTTAGAAAATATAAAGCTCAAATTTCAATCATTACTAATTAAAAAAAGTTTGTATAGATCTTTATAGCCCTCCTATAAACATCATATTTGAAGTGTAATGTAGTTTAATATTGTAATTTTTGAAAAATTGAAATAGACTAATATCCTTTCAGCTAAGTTGAAAACATTATTGGATGCTTATAATTGATACTTTTAAGAGATTTGTTGAGATCCAAACTCTTTATAGACGTGTTGATTGTTAATGCATTCAAAAATACATTTTATACATCCATGTCATAGAATGTACGTTACGTGTTGTTAAACAAAGGGAACAAATATAGTTATAAGGTCACGATCTTGAGTTAATGGAATTGTGACTATGAGTAGATATGCATCTCCCTCATTCATTTATTTGTTGGCTTCTATTTTATTATACTACGACTCTATTTATATAACTAAGATTGTTTGAACATGATTCTACGATTCTATTTTATTATACTTCGACTCTATTTATATAACTAATAGGTGATGGCCTGACTGACACCAGAATATAAAACGAGTATCACATCTCGATGCAAGCAGATTTTCTTTAAAAAGTAGTTTTGGTACCATCTACTAAAGCTTGAAGAACTCTTAAAGGACCGGCATATTCAGGTCCAATCCGTTGTTGTATCTCTGCACATTCCTCTTTCTAACCATACAATTGCTAGTACGCCTATGTGATTCTAGTCAAAATAGGGACAAGCGCCACCCATAGAATTCCATAGACTTCTTTTAAGAATTCCAATCTCGAAAAAGAATTCATATCTTGTACTTGTGATGTATCAATTATCATTTTACCGATCAACTTCTCCCATAATGATATATATGCTACCTAGTATTATCATAATATCAACCAATTTCATTCTTTTAACTAACTGAGGAAGAATTTGCAAATTGATAAAACTCGTCAGTCATATTTGGTGTCGGTCACTGTATATCCGTGTTTTTAAAAAAAAAATAATTGGATTGACCGTCACATATTCCCTGATCTTTCGTAGTAGTGAAGTGTGAGAGATTATATTGTCTGCAGTTTAATGTTAGAAAGAACTTCTTCAACCTTCTACCAGTGAACACAATACTTGAGTTACCTTTATAAATTGTGCCTGAAATCCATGTGTATATACGAAGCGGACATGTATATCATGTAGCTATATATATATATCCCTTTGAAGTCATTCAAATGAGTTGATGTTAACTAGTGAAACTATTTTGAAATTAACCCTTTGAACTCTATCACAATTTTAATTATTAGTTTATGATTTTTTTCACGAGAATTATCCGAATATTGTAGGGTGAGCAATATATCCTATAAAAATTGTCAAGGTGCATATATGTATAAAAAAAAAAAAAAACTTGAACTTTACGAATCATCACTAATAAATCCATTTCTCTAAACCTTCGGTATTTGAATAATACATTCCAAACTTTATTTAGAATTATCATCCAACACCCCTCAAATGCAAAAGAAGATAACTTCCTTACATAAATAAACCACAAACACCTTGGATTGTTTGAACGTAATTCAGTTCAACATAACAGTCACGGGTTAAATCTTGGGCCACCGTTTTTTTTTTTAGTTTTTACTGTCCATCTCACATTTTTACGATCGATAGGATCATTTTTTATTTTATCAAAAAATGAAAGATATTATTGAAATTTTACAAAGAAGAATAATTTTTACACAATCCTTAAAATTGATCAGTTGTTATAATTTAGCCTTTATAGTTTTCGATGATTGTTACGGCATTGGTATAGAAGGCTAGATTTATTTTTATTTTTTTTTCGATTACAAATTATAGGCTATAGAGGGCACTACAATTTTCAAATTATAGGCTAGATTTAGTTATTGATGTTCTTTAAAAAAATAATAATATTACTATTATTAAATTTAAAATTCTGTTTAAAAAAATATAATAATAATAGTAATTGAATGCATCCATAACTTTACCAGCTCACAACAATGAAAAAAATAAAAAAAAAAAAAAAAAATAGAGATAGGATTTGTTTGGCGGAAAAACGTACTCTTATCTATCGGTTCAAAATACCAACCAATTAAACCAAACATCAGTAACCGAAAATCAGTACTAGAAGAGCGACAAAAACCATGGCGGCGGCAGCAGTATCATCCACCGCCACCGCAGCCGCCGCCGGCGTCCACATTCGCCGGAGCAACATCCTCTCTCCGACCACAAAAACCACCACATCCTTCAACTCCATTCCTTCACTCTCAAAGCGGCCGCTCAAATTCACAGCCAGAATCTCCAGCGAGTCGTCGGCGGAGAGCGCGATCGAGCCGGAAAGCTCGCTGAAGGCCTCCGATGAATCGGCGTCTCTGATCTCGGCTCTCAACGTCGAACGGGCCCTCCGTGGAATCCGTAATTGTTTTGAAACCCTAAGTAATCGTCTCTGATTATTTTTACTAATCTTTAGATTAAATTTCTTAGAAACGGTGTAATTGCAGCAATTACGGATGTGAATCACTATGGAAGACTCGGATTGCGAAGAGGATGCCCGTATGATCAGGTACAGGTGTACATCATGATGTGAATTATTTGGATTTAAACATTTTGTTTTTTTAATGTTTTTATTTTGGATTAACTCAAACTTTTCACGAATAAATTTTCGCGTTCAGAATATTTATAATTAATATTTAGAATAATGATGTATTTTTAGTATTTAAAAGTAATAATTACAGTAAAAATTTTGGTTGGATGTAGTTTTAAGAGTGTTTCCAATGAAAATTTATTTTGAGTAATTAGAAGTAATAATTGCAATAAAAAACTTGTTTTGGAGTGATTTATAAAAATATTTAAAATTAATAATTATATTAAAGATTTATTTTGAGTATTTAAAAGTAATGATTGCAATCAAATACTCGTTTGTATGTAGTTTTGTTAAGAGTATTTAACAAATACTAATTTGAAATATTAGTTCAAAATCTCATACCTAACATCGTAACTGGTTTTGATCTTAATAAGTATACTTTGTTTTTTTTTTCATGTCTGTCAGTTTATGCATCTCGACTAATGTTATAGGACATACGGTGTAGTCCTACCATATTTGAATCTAGAAAAAATTTGTAGAAAATTAATTTCCTGATAGGTGGTCACCATGAACTCATCACTTCTTAAGCAACAATTATTATTAACTTTAAATTTATTATGAGATTAATTTTAAGAATTTAAAAAATACAAAGATTAAAATTTTGATTTCTAAAGTTCATGAACGAAATAGAACAAATCTTGAAGTTCAAAATTTAGTTCAAAGAAAATAGATCGGGAAAACTAAAATGAAAATGATATAATGCTCCATCTACTTCTTTTCCTCTCCTCTCATCAAGTTCAAAATTCAAACACTCGTGCATATTTACTTTTTTTTTTTTTAATGTTATTCATAATTTTTCTTTGATTTTTTTTTTTTTTTTATTTTTTTTTTTTTGTACATGTTATAAATTGTTTGGATTTAATCAATTGGCTAAATATTCATAATTCATACACAATGAACCTTAATGTTAAGCCCCAACTGGTTCCAGGTTCCGATTGCGTACAACATAAAGGTTGAAGAACTAAAGAGCCAAGGATTAGAAGAAGAAGAACTCAACCAAGAATTGGAACTCCTAAAAGTAAGTAAAAATAAAATAAAATAAATTTCACATTTTACTTTCAAAAATTCAATTTTACTTTTGAAAAATCAATTTTGTTCTATTTTAACTTTTAACTTTCAAAATTTTAATTTTAATCTTTAAAATTTAAGATTAATTTTGTTTCGATCTCTACCCATTGGAAAAAAAAAAAAAAAAAAAAAAAAAAAAAAAAAAAAAAAAAACTTAAATTAGTTCTTAGATTTTTTTTTTGTTTATTCTCTTTGAGAAAATTATCATATTTCTCAATAAATTTGTAAAAATATTTCACTTTTTTTTTATTGTATTAAAACTATTAATATTAAGCCGATTTCGATTAACATTGACTTCAAATTTATTCTATAGACCAATTTTATTTATTTTTTCTTCAAATTTTAGGAACTACAATCGAACTTTTGTTAGTTCAAAACTAAAATGTAACGAAACTCAAGGGATGTTTGAATTGAGATTATAAGACTATTTAGAAGTAATGATTGTAGTCAAAAGCTTGTTTTGATGTAACTCTTAAGAGTATTTAAAATTAGTATGTAGAACGATAATTTAGTTTGAATGTTTAGAAGTAATGATTACGGTCAAAAACTGGTTTATATGTATTTTTTTAAAATATTTAGAAGGAAAAATTTATTTAGAGTGTCTATAAGTAATCAAAAGCTTGTTTGGATATAGTTTTTAAGAGTATTCAAAATTATTATTTAGAATGAAGATTTATTTTAAGTATTTTGAAGCAATGATGACAATAAAAAACTTGTTTCGATATAATAAATATTAATTTAAAATAATAGTTCAAAATCTCATACCAAACATTTTGAATACCAAACATTTTGATGAACAATTTAATTTTTAAAAGTTTCCAAAAATTAATAAATGTAAAAAGTTCATCACCAAAATAGTAATTTTACAAAAAGAAAATAAATAATAATAAAATAAAAATAGAACAAATACATTATTAAATTGAAATTTGTAAGTAAATTTGAAGAAGGATTACAGGAATCGTACGTGATTTTGTCATCGGTTGAGGAGAGAAGAATGTACGATTGGAGCTTGTCCAGAATTGGAGAACCAGACAAATATACGTGGCCGTACGAAGCCGATATAACTCAGATCCAAACTCAATTGCCGCCGCCAAGGGTACTCTTGTCATTTCTCCTCTTTTTCACCCGTTAAAATTTTGAATTCATCAATTACTCAATCCTTTCAATTTAGCTGAGTGTTTGTATATAGGTTCAGTTAATTCCAGTCCATGGAAAGTTTTAAACCAATATAAAATTTTGGGTTGGTCAATTTTTCAACTAAACTCAACTCATTTAAAGACATAACTCATCCAACCAACTTATTTGTAGATATAATCCAACTCAATTCAACCAAACCCAATTTACTAACGTAAACAATTGTGTCGTTTTGTTTTCAATTCAAACAAAAAATCAACATGAGATAAGCAAAACTCAACAATTTAACATAATCTAAAGATATATAGGTTGGATTGAGTTTTTTTTTTTTATTTATTTAATCGAAGCTTTTTGTTTCACTATATTCGGGGATAACCACGTCTCTCTCTAGACCATAAATTGAAAGACATCAAATAAATAGAGACTACAAATGAGTCCAAGACTTAAATTAATTGCACCACCCTTTGAAACTAGGTTGGGTTGAGTTTGGTTGCTCTAGTAACGGTTGAAAAGTGACGCATAAACCAGCCCAATCTTGAATTGGTTTTAAAAAATCACACATACTAATTCAGACCATGCATACTTCTAAATTATTTAAAAAATCACACATGAATATTCATATAATTAGTGCATACTAATACTAACGTATTAAAATTTTATGGTGTTAATTAATTTTATACACAAAATATATATTATTATTCTTGCACCGGTTGAATCGGAAAGAATGAGCCGAAAATTGATCAAATCAAGAAATCAATTCAATTTATTAAAAATAAATAAATAAGTATATATATATATATATATATATAGTATATATGTAATATATAACATTTTTGGATGGGATAGTGTAGATTGTTGGAGTTCACCGGTCGGCGGTTTTTTCGTACACTAATAAAACCGTCTTCGGTTTTTGACATCGATGAGTGCAGGAACCGGAAGACGAAGGACCGACGAGATTGGTGGGATACTTCTTCTTGGGATGGTTCGCCCTGTCCACAGTGTTATCGATTGCTCTGAATCTGTAGAAAAACGCCATTAACGGTGTCTGTAAATTTGCCTTCTTCAATATGGGCCGCTCAATATGGGCCTTTTTGAGATTGGGCCTTGTAACTGTAAGTCCACGTTTGTTCATAATGAGCCCATGTTTCTAATCTATAATGTTGCCCTTTCCGTAGCCCGTTGAAAAAATGATTTTATATAAATAATTTTACCATGAAACCTTCTTCTTTATTTTTTTTAATATGATTGTTAATATATAAATACATATTTGTGTATGTATGTTTGTGAGTTATTTTTATTTTTGTTACAATTGGAGAAGAGAGGTTGTAACAAGGTAATCTTATTTTTGTATCATGCATATATTAGTTGTGAGTGAATTAGTTCTTAATTGTTTGTAACTAAAAAAAATTGATTACTCATAAACAAGAGGGAATAACTTGAAAATTATTTATTCAATCCATCTTAACTATTTATTTAAAAATTAATTTCTTTTGAATTTTTTTGCATCAAAATATCGTAGGATTTAAAGAAGTGTGTACAAACAGGTACATGAACTCTAACGTATATAAATAAAATTGAGAAAATTACATTTGTAGTCCTTGGTTTATGACTTATTATTTTTAGATTGATCGTTAACTTTTTGATCTTCATCAATGATCACTATTTCATATTTTGATCTTTATAGCAGTTGTTGACTTCTTGATCTTCTTTATGATATGTCTTTGACTTGTTAATCTTTTGATGAATGATCTATAACTTGTTGATATTTTTTCATGATTGGTCTTTAAAATTGTTGATTTTTGGATTGATTTTTGACCTGTTGATAAGTTTCAATGATCGGTCCTTATTTGCAAGACTTGTTTATGGAATTGTTTAACATTCAGAGTAATTTTGAGGTGCGAAAATGCGTTTAATTTTTAGAAATTTGAAAAGTCGTTTGCTTTTGTGAATTCTCTCTAGAATTTTAAATTTATGAAATTGAGGAAGAGGAGTTCTATATAAAGATTCAAAGGAGCTCTACATAAAGATTCCATGAATTATAGGTTTAGTCTTTATAAGGTCTGTGGCTCGACCCTTGGATTTGTCTAAATGAACTTGGATGTTAAGGCATGGCTAATGTGGCCACTGGACTTGCCTTTTTTAGTAATTGTACGTGGACTTGATTCAAGATTCAGGATCCTTCATTCCAACATCAAAACACAAGCCATGAAGGAGAAGACAAGGAAGCAACGATTATGACATGAAATCGCCAGAATCATCACTGTCGCCCGAAGCAGAGAAGGAGAAGCAAGAAAGCAAAAATGAAGCGCACGAAGAAGAGAACCGATTTTGTTCACAGGGTTAGTAGCTATCGACGTGTTTGCACATGCGAGGGACATTCACAACAGATAGGGATGACGCTCTGGCAATCCAAGCCGTTCGTCAAATCTACCAACATCATCTCAACAGTCAATTTGAGATTAAATGTCTCAAACAAACCGTTTTAGTCTGGTTTGGTTTTACATCGATGGTTTGGGTTATAACCAAACTAGTACCGGGCCTTAAGCAATATTGTAACTCGAGCCTTTAACATAAAATGAACAGGCCTTTCTCACCAATTTGGTCTTCAGCTTCTTGGTTGTCGTGTCCTATGATTGGTATGTTAGGATGTTCTTAGTAGTTAGGTTTGTGCATAGGCTTCCGGTGGTTTAAAAAAAAAAAAAGAAATTCAAAACCTGTACATAGTTTTAAAATCTCTCGATTGTTAAGTCAACGAATGAAATAAGTCAATTTGTTTATTTAAAAGGACCAACAAGAAAATAGAGAAAATGGGAAGGGTTTTTTTTTAATTTTAAATGAAGTGGTCGGCCATTTGGGCTTATATGGGCTGAGAGAGAGAGAGAGAGAGAGTGTGAGAGTGAGAGAAGTGTGGACTTGAATTTTTAGGCATCGGAATTGAAAAGGATGGCACGTGGGTCCCACGTGTCCCATTTTTCGCCAGCCACTGAATTGTCAAAAAAAAAAAAAAAACAAAACAAAAAGTAAGAGGGGCTCGTACTGCAATTATTCCGTTCCTTAATCCCCTTTTTGCTAATTCCTTTTAATGTAACATTAATTATCAGTGTCTATATATTATCCAACACATTCTTCTCCCCCTTTCTTAATTTAATTTACCTCCCCTCAAAAATATCTCAACAGAGTATTCTTTATTTTTTTTTAGAGAAAAATATATTTTCTTTAATAGGTAGATTTGGAGTTTAGTTTTATTTTGGTGTTTATTTTTTAAAATTAAATCTTTTTATTTTTGACATTTATATTTGAATTTAATTTCAGTTTAATTTTATAATTGAACATTTTTATAACATGAATGAATGATAATGTTTACTTTTAGTCTTTATGAATTATTTTATTTTATTTTAAAAAAAAATTAAATTTATATCAAAAGTACAATAATCAATTTATTAACCTATTGAAATTTAAATTATTATAGTCATCATTATATTTTATATCTAATAATTCAGTTATCTGGATGACTAAAGTTGAACATTATTAGTCTCTGAGTGGTGGCGCAGTTGGTTGAAGACTTGAGCTCGAGATGTGTGCTCCCTATTCTAGGTTGGAGCATTTTCTGTGACAATAGTTTGTAGTCCTCACTTCCTTGATATATTTTGGTGTCGGGTCTACGGACAGCATCGATCCTATCAAATCTCAAATCAAACTTATTATCAAATTTCATTTAAAATAGACATATTCTCTCATAAACACAAATTTCAAAAAAAAAAAAAAAAAAATCTGACATCTTCTTTCTAAAACATCAATCCGCAAATAAATATTTCATAACTTCAAATCACTCTATTTCATTCTCTTTCTCTTCTCATCAACTCCAAATCCAAACACCTCTTTAGAGTCTATGTGTCCTTAAACCTGGATGCACCATAATCCTTATATCAAAATAACATCAGTGAGCTCTCGAACCTAAAACCTCACGAAGAGCACACTTTCAAAACTCAAGTCATTACACTACCACATCATCTCTCAAAGACGCATGTACGTATGTAGTACGTATGTAGGTACGGAGGAGATTATAATGAAAAGAAGAAAGAAAGAAATTAAAGGAAGAAAAAGTGAGTTGTTGGAGGGAAGTAGTAATAGATGAGAGATCGGTAGTGTAGCCCCAATGTATGAAGTGTGTTTCTTAAATGGGATGCTTAGAATCAAACTCACTCACTCACTCACTCCTATCTCCATCACTCTTTCTTATGGCCCCCATTTTCTCCCATGCTTATCTCATGTTTCTCTCTCTTTAATTCTATGCTTCTAAAATAGTTTCCTCTTTACACCCAAAAAAGTATATGCACACTATTTTAGCTATCAATAATTCTAACTTTATGATTTCCATATTTATAATTTCTCAATTTCAAAACATTAAGATTTATATATATAGCTACGTACTATCTTCTTTTCTTTCTCTTCTTCTTTTATATTAACCAAGTAATTTTGGTGGTAAGAAAATTCAAATTTTACATCTAAATTATTGTTATCTTATGCTGTTAATTTCGTTAAATGTCTCGTAAAAGTTAGGTGAGTGTTGCAATCTCAAACAATTAAAAATAATGAATTTTTTTATGAGATATCGTCCAAAAAATGTGTATATTATATGGCTGGACGTTAATGTTTGAATAAATTTAAGTATCTTTGACCAAAACGAATATAGCTCAGTTGGCACTGGTCGTGCATTAACATCACTTGATCAGTAGTGCGAGTGGTCTCTTTCTCTAATTTGTACTAAAAAAAATCATATGATTTTGATGTAGAAAATTAAATTATAAAAAAGTTTATCGTGAAAATTAAATTTATAGTATAGAAATTTTACTGTTTACAATATTATTACTGTGTGCGCGTGCGTGTAACAGAATTTGGGGGCAATTTTGTTCTCCTAAGTTTTTTTTTTTTTTTTTTGATTTAAGTTTTTTTTGAATTTTTTTTTTTTTAATTATAATTTTGTATAAGTATGTTTTATTTTTAAATATTATAAGTTGTGTGTATTAAATAGGTTCAATTTTTTGTATTTACGTAAACATAATAATTTTTTGAAAACATTTATAATATCATAACATTGATACTACAATTGTGTCGTTACATTTAAATATACTATATTTTACAATACACAATTCTTTTTTACAACAATTTTTTTTTTGTCTTTTTTTTTTTTTTTTTTTTCATTACAAGTTGGGGACGAGGACAACAAACCTTACATAGAGGGCATTACGAGGACTCGTTCCAGTAATCAAGTGGATGTCAATGCATTACTAGTGTCAGTTGAGCTATGTGTGACGGTCATACTTGTCCAGTGCATGTTGTACATGACCGCATGCCGTTCAACCCCGTCTCATCATGCTTTTATGTTATTTTGTCATTATTGCATGTTTGAATAGTTTCCTTCATTTTATTATATGTGTTGACTCCTCGTCATTTTCATATGCAATGTCGTCACGTCAATTATGTGTAAAAATGTACTATAGGGAGGGGGGGGGGTTTGACTTCTTGAAGCTTCCTTCCTACCAAGTCAAACTCTCTCTCTCTCTTCCATTTTCGAAAAATCTTTTCACGACGTCCGTGATAGAGATTGCACCGGTTTTGCACTCGCAATTCTGCCACTTGCTCGCCAGGTCAGAGCAAGTGCCGCACAATCGTCATTCTGCTGCCTCTGAAATGCGACTGTGACACTATGCTCCCTTTAGCTATAATTGTCAATTTTCTAATTTCTATAAAAAAACATATTTATCTTATTTTTTTATTTTCCCTCTTGATCTAATTTTTGCTTAAAAAATATGACATTTCATCTTTTATTTCTCCAATCATTTTATTTTTCTTCATTTTAACTATTAAAAAAATACTTAATTAACACAACGATAAGAAAAGTGGGATAAAAAGATAAAGAAAGTAAAAAAGTGGAGTTAACCAAAAAAAAAGGAGGTGTTTATGATTAAGTGACAGCTCAAGATAGGTGTTTATGTTGGTAAACATTTGAATGGGCTGATTTTTGTCTTTTAAAATGATGGATTTCCCTAATTTTCCTCATGCTAATTACTTTTTTTATTATGTCTTTATTTTGACTAATTACTCAATTACTCTTGTCTAATCTTTTCATTTTATTTTTCTTTTCTGCTTCTAAAATTTTTACTCTAAATATTCACTCAATTTACTTTTTTATTTCTTTTTTTATTTTATTTGAATTTGAATTTTGGAAAATAAAAACTGAGTTTTGTTTTGATGGGCTTTCTTTAAAATGGAAGATGAGAGATTTTAAAATATAATATTACAGGTATTAGGTCTAACTTAAAAACGTTTGGATTGAGATTTTGATAGTATTTATAATTATTATCTAAAACAATGATTTTATTTTAAATATTTATAAATAATTATTGCAGTCAAATATTTGTTTGGATGTATTTGGTAAGAGTATTTAGAATGAGATGTATTTTGAATATTTAAAAATAATAATTGCAGTCCAATTCTGGTTTAGGAGTATTTTTTTAAGAAATATTTTGTAAATACTATCATAAATCTCATGACAAATATGTTTCTTCTAGATCGATTAAGTAAAAATGTTGATAAATGGAAGTACTATTTTTTTTAATAGTAAATTATATATTTAGTCTGTGTAATTGGAAGAAAGTTAAAATTCAGTCTTTATAATTTTAGACTTTAGTCTTTATGATTCGAAGAAATATAAAATTTAGTTTCTAAAATTTGGAGAAATATATAATTTAGTCTATATAATTAAAAATTAAAATAAAATTTAGTTCTTATGGTTTGATAAAACTTAAAAAATAGTTAATGTTATTCGTAAATCGTTGGCGAATTAAATACTTTGATGTAATTTCTAATGAATGAATGATAAATTTTTTGTCCAACCAATTACTTATCTTATACTCTTATCATTAAACACATAAATAATTTCTATGTATTTTATTCACCGACAATTACGAATGACATATGATATTTTTTTAGATTTGATCAAATTTTATGGACTAAATTATTCTCTTTTTTTAACCATATGGACGAAAATGTAAGGTTCTCCAAACAAAAAAAAAACTGAAGTCTTGATTTTTAAATTTGAAGACGAAACTCTAACTTTCTTAAAATTATAAGGATCAAAATTGTAATTTTGATAACTTTAGCGTCAGACAAAATTAATAACGGCATATAGTAAACTAAACCATGGATGTCGTAATTATCGTAAATATCCATTTATCTTGACTTGAACGACAATTAAAAGAATGTAATATTCAAATATTGAACTAGATTATACGAAGTGGTCGATTTATATATAAGATCGAATTTATGATGTTGGAGTTGCACTGGATTAACCTCAAACAATGAAATCACAGCACCGCCAATCTTTCGATATGCACTACCAAAATTTTTAATTGATTGGTGAATGTGTATTTGTATTTATGTAGCTTGTAAATTGATATATCATTAAACATAATTAAACATACAATAGACTTTTTTTAATGGAAACAACATTTAATAGACTTAAATGATACCTAAGTATTTAATTGTATTGATACTTATTAATTTTGACTAATTAAAATGACATTGTTTATTATTAAAAATTTTCAAACAATTTTTCATAACAATTTTATCATATAGTGAAAGTTATTTTGATTTTTTTCTATCAGGTTTTGAAATTTTTTCACTTACATTCTTGTGTTATAATTTGTTTTTTTTTTTTTTTATTATTATTTCTGAATTATTTTTTGCTTATTTAATTAGAGAGGGTTGTTGAGAAAATCTTTCCTAAATTACGTTTGTGCCATAAAAGTTTAGTTGTTTTGTAATTTTTAAATAACAATCTTTATACATTTTGTTGTAATTAATAAAAAGTTAATAATTATTTAATTGTCATTTACTTTGCATTTCCAATGCCAAACACATTAATTAGCTAAGCTGCATTAATCTGATGTTATTTCTATGAATATTTGGACGTGCATATATGTCGAATATATTAGCAAATATACTTTAAAGTTAATAACCTAAAGTTGTTTGCGATATATGAACTGAGATTGGGTGTCATATCCTATGAACACTGTTGATACGACTCTCTCTGCAATTGTTGGAAACCACCCGATCTTAGTTGTTCATGTTAAGACATGTCAGTACGTATTGTATGTGCAAAGAGTTTGCATAAGACGCGATCAAAATTATTGATCCGTCTAAGTAATCTTTTTTTAGACTTTGATCGATATTTTTGTTAGGATGATCGTATGCTGGTTCGATCTTAATCAGAGCGTCCTTTGATGTGCATGAGTACAAAATTTACAGTCGCTAATTAAATAAGCATATTGCATTTATGTTGGAGATTGTCCGTATTGATCAGTAGGTGGGAACACAACGTCACACAGCTCATTCTCTAATTATATTTGAAGTAGATAAGTTGTTCTATTAAGAAAAACAACCATAGATATGTATGGTTGGATCGTGATCAACTACTTATTCATTCAAGGAAACAATAGTACTTAAGAAAAACAATGTAGAGTCCATTGGATATAATAGACTTTTAACCTAACTCTCTTTACAAACAGCATGTGTGAAATATCAATTAGTAAATGACCGATCATATTTCTGAATATAACTTGTCCTATAATAAGTGAAAAGTTGCATTTAACAACTATAGATTTGATCGGGGCTAAATATTTAAGTCAATTCAATCTCACATTATACAAGCGCACAATATGTAAGTTAATATGTACTGTTTAGGCTAGCTCATAATAACGGTAAAGTGATAAGTATGAAGTGATTAGTTCAACATAATTAATAATATATTAGACATGTTAATTATGTTGAGATTAGTTTAGTGCATTAGACACATAAAATTAATTATTAAAATATTGGATATAACAATACATTAATATTTATCAGATAGATATTAGGATAAAATATCATTTTTGGTTTCTGAATTTTCACCTTTATTTTATTTTGGTCTTCGGATTTTAAAAAGTTTAATTTTAGTCCCTGAACTTTGAGTTTTGCTCCATTTTAGTCTCTGAACTTTCAATGTTCAATTTTAGTCTCTAAACTTTAAGGTTTGTTCCATTTCGGTCCTTAAACTTTTGAAAAAACTTAAAATTAGTCATTATAACTTTTTTTCTTTAAGAAAATTATCATATTCTCCTATAAGTTTTAAAAATGTCTTCACATTTCATCTTTGATCGTAGTCAAATTATTAACATTAACCAATTTCGATGAATATTGACTTTAAATTTATTATAGGGACCAATTTTAAGTTTTTTTTTTTTTTACAGGTTTATGAACTAAATTTGGACGTTTAAAAGTGCATGGGCCAAAATAAAACAAAACTGAAAATTCAATAACTAAAATTAGACATTTAAAAGTTTAGGGACCAAAATGATATTTTACCTTAATATTATTTAGTCAAATAGAGCTAATATATTTTAGTTAAATATAACTAATTAATGTATATGATATATTAATAGAGATTGTTGCATAAATATTTTTTTAGGGTATTTATTGAGATATATTAATAATTATTAATCATTTAATATCACACCAATTCCTTCATTAATCAACTCTTTCCTAAAAAGGATAAGAACAAAACCACCAAAACCTATCATCATACTTGCTTTTATTAATAAACTTCAAGTCAGAAAGTGTAACCACTTTCCTTGAGGTTACAAAAGTGCCCAAACATTACTCTTTCCTCCAGAAATATTGAGAAACATTCTCTAATTACCGCAAAAATAAACAGAAATATACACGAGAAGTTAAAACGTAAAAAAAAAAAAAAAAAAAACCAAAAAACGAACACGAGAATGTACGTGAAATAACTCCAAAAACTCGAGAAAAAACAACTGGCAAAGCCATAACCTATATTATGTGGAAAATTGCTACCATCCTCTAGAATTCTCTCCCGTGACTCAAATTACATAGACACTATTTTCAAAGCTTATAATAATCACTCTTTGCTGCATTTTTTCACGAGAAAATACAAAGAAATTTAACGAGAGTCCATACACCAAATTTAAATGGTTGACATCCAATGTCACACGTGTCACATTCTTGCACATTTTCCATGTAGATATATATATATATATATTTTTTCAATATTTAGTGAAAACTTGTCACGTGAACAAATGTTTGTTGATATTTTGCCAAAATTCTGAACAGTAATTTCTATTCATCCGGCTATCCGTTCGGAAAAAGGGTTCCACAATTTTTGCATGATTTCTCTTCCCTCCAATATTTACCCTGGTAAATCAGTATGGTAAATATTTGCAGGTAAAAATGGGTAAATATCTAGGTGAGGGAAAATGGAGTATGGTAAGGAATTCTACTGCCTCACACCAAACCTGTCATTCGATCCACAATTTTAGTGCGAAATTATTGGCGCGTGGTTTTCAAACTTCCCTCCCCACGTTTTAATCACCACATCCCACGCGAACATACCACGCGCATATTTTCTTTTTCTTTTCTTTTTTTTTTTCCAAATTTAATAACGTTTTTGTATTTGGAATTTAAAGGGTTTTTTTTTTTTTATTATTTCAATTTTATTTTTGTTCTATTTTGATTTTTACATCTTAAAAAAGTCTAATAACAGTCATTTATTATTTGATTTTGATTTTTGAAATTTCAAATTCGTTTAATTTTTATACATAAACTTTCTTAAAATTAATTTTAATTAATAAACTTTCTTAAAATTAATTTTAATTAATAAATTTAAAACTAACTAAATAAATCCGGCAACTAATTATAAATTTTGTTTGTTACTTTTTTTAAATGTATACCATCATTTACTTTAAAATTTATAAATATGTTCGCTTATTTTTTTTTATTTGTATTAATATTATTCAACAAATCACATTTAATATTAATTTTAAATTTGTAAATGTGACCAGTTTAAAACTTTCAATTATGGGTGAAAGAAAAAAAAACAAAAGGCGACAAAAACAGTTTAATTGATCGTTTCGATTTTTTAGAACAATATTAGATCGATCGATTTGATATTTTAAAAAACTGAAATATATCGATTCATGATGAAAGAATCAATAAAAAAATCGAACCGAATCGAATATATAAATAATGAAAAAAATATATATATGTTGGTATTTAAATTTGATGGAATAACCAAATTAAATGTGAAATATGAAATAAAAATATGGTAAATATTATGATACTTGTGAAAAATATTGTTTTGTTAGTAAAATAAAAGTCTTTAAAATAAAATTCATATTCAAATTATGAATGCTTTTTTTTTTTTTTAAATAAACTAAAATTTTTATTGAAATCAAAATCGAAAGCTGAACCAAACCAAATAAAATCGAACCAATGGTTTTATCTTTCAATTGACATCGGTTAAGACTCAATTGTTGAAAAATTAAGATATTAGTTAACGGTTTGGCACAAAATCAACAAAAATCAAACTGAAATCACCCCTATTTTTAATTAAATGTACAGGCTAAGATAAAATCTTTCAAAGTTAGAAAAATAGAACATAAATGAAAGTTTTTTTAATCAAAATCACATTTTAACCCTTTTGGTTATCTTGTTTGGTGTTCTCTTCCCAAACACTAACTACTCTCTTTCTCCCATGTTAAATGTGTGTTTGGGTTTGGATTGTGGAGTGAAGGGTGAAGGGTGAAGAGTGAAGAGTGAAGAGTTCAGTTGGAGTAATTAATTCCTTATTTATATATTGACGTTAGTAATTATTCCTTTTTGACAAAATGTTTGCAATGATTTTAGTAATTAATAATCATTTCAAAAATTCATGTTAATAGTATATTTGAAAAATAAGGTTAGTGCCTAAGCCGCTCAGTTGGCACTAATGATGTAGTAATATCCACTCTATTAGCGGTTGAAGAGATGAAAAAAATTAATTGTAAAAATAAAATGAAAATAGGGCGGGGATCGAGAAGCGAGATGGAGAATACACTATTCGTCCTTGTTTGCATTGCGGGAAATTTTATCTTCTCACTCACTCTCTCATTCCCCATTCCGTTCGAAGGAGGTCCCCACAAGAAAAATAGACATTTCTAATGCAGGGTTTGCTGTCCTCGTTTACGCGACAAATTATTATTTATTCAAATGATAAAAAGTAAATACATCTTGATTAAAAGAGCACTAACTCAACGATATCATCCGTGAACGCGGAATGACTATGTGGTCACAAGTTCGAATTTCTCTATCCTAATTGTTATAATATAAATAATAATAATATAATAATAATAATATAATAATAATAATGTATCATTTCTCCTTTAATAACTAAACCACCATTTACATTTTTTTTTTTATACATAACGCATTACTTTGGCACATATTTATTCACATAATTGATATGAAATATATTTTTGCAACTTTATTCAAAAAAATCTCATTAACTTCCAATCAAACAAAATTTTATCCTTTTCAAAATCATTTTAAATAAAATATTCTCATAACTACTTAAATATGTGTATAGTTATTCGTTGATTTATTTATTAAGTCTCTCAATTTATCGTGTGGATTAGATTTATAAGCTTCAAAATATTTAGTTATTCCATAAAATTTTAATTTTTCGTTCAAAAGTTGATTGAAATTTAAAAAAATTTACCCAAAAAAAAAAAAAAAATTAAGTCACTAATACAATGTACCATATTAAAAAAGTCCTGAGTTCGAGTATTTGGTATCCAAATATAATTAAATTTAAAAAGTAGGATAGCCAATAAATTTTTAATTATATTGGCAATAAATTATTGAAATAAAATTTAAGAATTGATTATCAGATATAAAGGTAGAAATTTATGCCATAAACAAACATAAAACATTTAATTTATATTTAGTAAAATTATAATTTAGGGTCTAAATTAGGACGTAAACATAGGTACAAAGTCTATAAAAGCTTTGAAAATCCTTAAAGTAGAAGGAACAAATAAATGTCAAACTTCAATTATCATTAATTGATTTGGTAGCAAATAAGTTTTAATAATATCAAAATGGAAACTTTCCTAAATAATCAAATTTAGAAAATAATTATAAATATAGTCAATTTCAAAAATATTAGAAAAATTTAATAATTGTATTAAGAGTATTGTCAGATACCTTTTTAGTACAATATTAATTTTAGATATGCAAATATCTTAAATTTTGACTATATTTAAAATTATTTTGCGAGAACAAAATATTTACATAAGGTTTTCCAAATAAAAATCTACGAGTTGAATATATAATGGTTTTGTATTAAGTTTTTGAAAATAATACCAAAAGTTATAGGTGTTAAATATTTAATAATATAATATATTTATATATATTTATTAGTATAAGATGGTTTGGGGCTTGAACAACAAATTTTGTAGTCATTTAAATACATTTTTTTAATATAAGTTAGGGGAAGGAAACAACAAATTCTACATAGAGGACTACGGATATTCGAACAACTGATGGAGCAGATGCTAACGTATTATTAGTGTCAGATGAGCTACGCTCGATTTGGCTTGTTGTTTATTAATTATAGACATTTCCCCAAGCTTACATATACAAAAGAAATAAAAACAAATGTCATCTCCAAAGTTTAGAGTAGTCGATCTAAAAATAACTTAAACATCCAATCTAGTCGGATTATGCACGAACATGACGATAAATCCTCGTTTAGGCAAGATAAGGGAGTAAGTGGAAAATAAAACTTTTCGCAAAGTAAACGAGGAATGAGAATGTATACTACATCTTTGTTTCTCCGATTCCAGCCATATTATCATTTTATTGTAAAATTTTTTGTCCTTTAATTTCTTTTTACTAATTTAATGTTTAATTATAATATATTAAAATGTATATTTTATCTAATAATTAAAAAATGAATACTCATAAACATATTACTAAAAAATACTCATAAAAATTAAGGTCCGAAAAGAATAAAATAAATTAAGGAGATAAAAAATCTCAACATGAATTCCCAAAAAAATTATATCAAATCTCAAAAAAAAAAAAAAAAGAACAGTAAATTTTATAGAGACAAAGATAACAAAGATTGATTTTAGTGTTCGTGATGAAACGAGGAATACATTTCCTAGCTTCCCTCACCTATAAATATCTATACCTAAGTTTCACAAAAAAAAAAAAAAAAAAAAAAACTTACACATAATTTTTGTATATAAATAATCTTTAAAACTTTAATATTAAAATTCATAAAGAGGTAGGTTAAACTATACTCTCTCGATACTAAAATTGTAGTATTTCAACGATATTAATATACGCTAAAAGACCATGAGATCACTAGTTCGATTCTTGTAAACAATTATTATAATCTAAAAAAAAAAAAAAAAATTGTATATTAAAATTGAATATTTTGATTTAAGGGTTTTTAAATTGAATATTTTGATTTAAGGGTTTTTACGAAGTCTATTATAGTGGTATGTTTTTGATAAAAACTCTCTTTTTTCTCATTCGTTGTTGCAAAGTTGGGGATTTCTGGGATTATTACATCACCACTAGCAACTTCACCAAGCATCTCAGGTCCGATCAGATCCATTCAACTCCTCTCTTCTCTTTGTTATCTTCTTCTTCTTCTTCTTCTTCCTTTTTCTTAATTACTCGTTTCCCATTTCTTTTCCCTTGATCTTGATTTTGATTTTTGCGTTTCTGGGGTTTGATCTTTCGTCCACTTCGGGTTTTTTGGTTTTTGATTCTGGGTTGGGTTTCGTTTTGAATCTTCTTCCCCTAGGTTTCACTTCCGTAGGGGGTTTGTTCCTTTAGTTTAATTTTGGAATTGGGGTTTGCTTCTTCTTTTTTTTTTTTTTTTTTTGATTTTGGCTGGAGTCGTTTTTGGAGGAGAAAATGTGTGGGATCGTGAGTTAGGGTTCGTGTTTCAGGCCTTGCCCTTTGTGTGTATGACGATTTGGTGCTGTTTATGCTTCAACGTTCGAGAAGAAGGCGAAATGCAAGAGGAACAGGAGATTGGTGAAATGAAGCCCATGGGTGAGGATGTTTTGGAGAACCCTAATGATTCTGATCGCATTGTTCGAAATGAGTATGATTCTGAAGGTAATGTCCCGCTTGGGATTGATGGTGGTGCTCGTTGGGACGGCAACAACGGCCGTGGCGGTGGTGTGGCTGTCAAACCTTGGAAGCTTTCCATTGTAATTCCTCATCAGTCTGAGGGAGGGGAGAGTAGTAGCGCCTCGGCCTCGGGGTTGTCTTCTACCGTGGAGATTTCGAACGAGGATCGTGATCACGATGCTCACCATAAGCGCGCTAAAGTTCACTCCCAATTCAAGTGAGTCAGTTGTAGATTGCTTTGTAGATATGAATACTTCTTAGGTTTCATGGGTCTGACTTTTATTTGGTTTTCCTTTCTTATTTTTCCCTTCTTGATAAGAAGTGGGGATGGGATTTTTTTCTTTAATGCTTATTTTTTGTGTTATTTAGGGCTAGATACTGTTGGGTTTGTGGTTTGTTAGTAGTTAATGTGCTTTTCTTTGTTATTTTTGTGCCAGTTATGTTCATTGATTTTCCGTTTTGCACTGCAAGTTCTATATATATATTGGACTAGTTATATTGTATATTTATGAAGCCATATGTTTTTACATCGACCTAGCCCGACACCCAAAAGATTATGGGTTCAATTCATGGTGGCCACCTGTTGTATTGACATCCAAAAGTTGTAGAGTCATGCAGTATATGTCACATCTCACGTGAGATAAGTTGATGTGCGCGTAAATTGTCCTGAGACTTAAAAGAAAGGAAGCCATATGTTTTTACATTGACCTCGTCTTACACCCATGTTTATTGTATAAGACTTTTGGTAGCCTCATTGTTATGTACTTAGAAATCTTTTCCCGATTTCAAAATTTAAAATGGGGGTCTTGCTTGGAAGTGGCATGTTTGCCGATTGGTTCTTACTATTTTCTTGTGCCTTCCTGCTCTGTTTAGTATGATAACTTCTCCAGTTGGATTGAATGATTTAGTCGCTCTTTCTTAGTAGTTAATAGGGATGCTGATGTGGAAAGTAAAGGAGAAATATTTAAGGAAACACTCTCAACTGGTCCCTGGTTTGATCATGAAGTATCTCATATGTTAAGTGGAATATTTATAATTTCAATCTTCAAATGGCTTCATTATTTATTTTTGAACAATAATCTAGGATAAGGAGATGTCATACGGTTTGCAAAGATGATATCAAAGGCTCTAGCAGTTGTTAGTTTTTCTTGTGAGTTGTGACCATGGAAAATTTCCTTTTGATTGAATCGAAAATCGTTCTTTTTGTGGGAAATTCACTCTGTTGTTTCATTTTTGTGAAAACAATGCTTAAATATATGGAAAATTGGGAATGTTTAGTGTCTTAGTTTTTATTTTAAAGTGACCATTCCATTCACGTACAATGATATTTAGGGTGTGTTAATGCACATAGGTGTTCCAAGTGCATGATTTATGTATACAGTAGTTCAAGGGTCTATCAAATTTTCCTAATAACATTTTTCTCTTTATGAATAAAATAAACAATAACTGAAATATTTTGTAGTTACTAATCTTTAATTTTTTTTTGAGGATATGCCCAAACAAGTACGTAAATTTTAAAGTAGCGTCAACCTTGGCTATATACTGATCACACTCATTGAAACCTACTTTCAATATTATTGTTTCATTTCTAATTTAAAAACTCCATTAGGTTTATCATTAAGGGGTGAACATAATGGTAATTTAACCTGGTGGGTTTAGGCTTAGATTTCCTTGAACCTTTGGTGGTTTGTTCTAGTTCTAAATATGATCCTTTGTTGAAATCTCTGACTTTTACATTCTGTTTGATGATGTATCATGTGATCTGTAGTGTAGAAAAGAGTTAGTGAAGCAGTAAACATCTGCAGCATTTCTCATTCTGGATAATTCACACCCTAAACTGTTTAGGTCTTGCGGAATAGCACATTTCTAGTTTTATATAAATTAATAGTTAAACTGGTTGGGAAGTGCTAAATCAGAAGGGATGCACTTGGCTTAATTTTTTGATAAGTGCTATTCACCTATAATGACTGATTATGTTGTTTCTTATTTTTTTTTTTCTTTTCAACGTTCCCTTAGTGAGTGCTCCTTTGCGACTCCATGGCCGCTGGTTGCTGGAAATCCTACTAGAGATTATCATTTTAATCATGGATCATCTTCAATTTTGACAAGGAGTGAATTTTTCTATCACGCTTCTTCATCACACAGAGTGGATGATAACAGAGATTTTGAATCTAGTTTAGGAAAAGATGTTGAGATTGAGATAAATGAAATTGGAGCCTGTAAATCAGAGGGGTCTGAAGTAAGAATGGATCTTACAGATGATTTACTGCATATGGTATGCGTCTCCTGGATTTATGATTGTTTTCCTGCCTACCTTTTCATTTCTTGGATTTCTTATTCACATGAAGTTATTTCATAATTGGTATATCAGGTTTTCTCTTTCTTGGATCACATCAATCTTTGTCATGCTGCTATCGTCTGTAGACAGTGGCAAGCTGCTAGTGCTCATGAAGATTTCTGGAGGTGTTTGAATTTTGAAAATAGGAACATATCCTTGGAACAATGTAGGTTTTGTTCTTTAAGTAGTTGATTTGCTGATTTTTTTTCTTTTAATTTTCTACGGTAGTTGAGATGATCATAATTATTTTAGTTTCAAGGAATTTGAGGCCATATATTATGATGCAACTTCAAAACAATGTAGAATCCATTATTCAAATCTGGAATGTCCTTAGTCACTCACGACATGTTATTGAAACCTAGGACTGTTATGATTTTTCCCCTTCTAAATCTTTTTGACTAGGTTTATACGATATAAAGGAACAAACTTTTTCTGTGCTATTAACTATTGTTAGCTTTGGCAATTTTTATATTTTTGAAATGAGCTCCGGATAATTGTACAAGTCTAAAAGGGTGTGATGTGACAAATCCTTGTAGTAGTCTCAGTCTATGCAACATTTTCAATTGTATTTCATGTTTGACCTACTTTTTTGTGATCACATTTTCCTTTTCCCCCTCCATCTAGTGTATATTTATCCAGTTGCATTTCTTTGTCTCTAATTCCATATCAAAAAAATATTCAATCATATTCTATATGTTGCTTGATTTGAAGCTATTTTGTTAATTGATCATAAATTTTGACTGCAGTTGAGGATATGTGTAGACGGTATCCAAATGCCACAGAGGTAAATATCTCGGGTGTACCTGCTGTTCACTTGCTTGCCATGAAAGCTGTTTCTTCTTTAAGGTAATGATCATGGTTTTATTACTTCTATTTTCCTGGTCCTGAATCTTTTTGCTGCAGCTTATTATGTTATTATTTTCTCAGGAATCTGGAGGTGTTAACTCTTGGGCGAGGTCAACTGGGAGATACATTTTTCTTTGCCTTGGCTGATTGCCATTTGTTGAAGAGCTTGACTGTCAATGATTCTACGCTAGCTAATGTTACACAGGAAATACCTATAAGCCACGATAGATTGCGTCATCTTCACCTCACTAAATGTCGTGTGCCACGCATATCTGTTAGGTTGCTACAGTTTACATAACTTAATGCTAACTGTATTTATTTGTAGATAGTTTCTCCTTTTGGTCTAAAGCATATTTTCTTGCAGATGCCCTCAACTTGAAACATTGTCTTTGAAGCGCAGCAACATGGCGCAGGCTGTTCTTAATTGCCCTCTTCTTCGTGACCTTGATATAGGCTCTTGCCACAAGCTTTCAGATGCTGCAATTCGCTCAGCAGCTATATCGTGCCCACAATTGGAATCTCTTGACATGTCTAATTGTTCATGTGTTAGTGATGAGACATTACATGAAATTGGTTCAACCTGCCCAAATCTCCAGCTTCTGAATGCATCATACTGCCCAAATATATCTTTGGAGGTGGCATATCATTTCACTTTACTTTTTAATGCAATTGATCGTCTTTCCTTTCAGAGCTTTTTTCCTGATATTGGTTGCCTTTTCTTTTGAAGTCCGTAAGAATGTTAATGCTGACCGTGCTCAAGCTTCACAGCTGTGAGGGCATCACATCAGCTTCAATGACCGCAATATCTAGTTGTTCTAGGTTGAAGGTCTGAAGTTACCTATTTCAACTGTTTCTAATTTCTAGTTGTCTAAGACTGTATCTGAATGATTTGAAAATGGAATGGAGACATATTTCAGGTTTTGGAGCTTGATAATTGCAGTCTTTTGACATCCGTGACACTGGATCTTCCTCGTTTGCAGAATATTAGACTTGTCCATTGCCGCAAGTATGTATTCTCGTCTCCACGAATTTATGCTTCCATCACACAATTCATTTCATAAAGAATGAATGTTGTTTTTTTTTTCTCGAGTTTAATCTGTTTGTATTCTTGTTTGCAGATTCTCTGATTTGAGTTTACAAAGTGTTAAATTATCATCCATAATGGTCTCTAATTGTCCATCTCTTCACCGGATCAACATCACTTCCAATTTACTTCAAGTATGTTGTAATAATTCTTAAAGGTTTTCTCCCTTTCTAATTTTATCTTATAGGTGCATAAAAATTATACTGGATTGTATTTCTGACCTTGCAGAAATTAGTGTTGAAGAAACAAGAGAGCTTGACCAAATTGGTTTTACAGTGCCCTAGTCTGCAAGACGTGGATCTCACAGACTGTGAATCTCTAACAAATTCTGTTTGTGAGGTTTTTAGTGATGATGGTGGATGCCCTATGTTGAAATCACTTGTTCTTGATAACTGCGAGGTAAGTATCTTCGTGCTACCCGTTAGTATCATGGTATCTTTGTTTCTTGTGGAATTAATAATTTGCAAATTATTTGGTTGACTTTCCGTTGATTTCTAATGCGAACATGTTTATTTTGTAGCAGAGTTTGACAGCCATTCGATTCTGTAGCAGATCATTAGTTAGTCTTTCTCTTGTTGGTTGCCGGGCTATCACTTCACTTGAACTTCAATGTCCTAATCTTGAACAAGTTTCTCTCGATGGCTGTGATCATCTTGAAAGAGCATTATTTTCCCCTGTATGTGAAAACTGTTGATTTGTGATGTTTTGTTATCCACTATAAATATTCTCCTAGTGTTGAGGACTGTGTTTTTCTTGATCTCTCTTTTTCAAGGTTGGTCTGCGGTCACTAAACCTGGGAATTTGTCCCAAATTGAATAAATTAAGACTTGAGGCCCCTCATATGGATGTACTTGAGTTGAAAGGCTGTGGTGGATTGTCTGAGGCAGCCATCAATTGTCCTCGGCTAACATCGTTGGATGCTTCCTTTTGTTGGTTAGTTTGTTACAATTCTTTGGACGTAAGCTTCAATTGGATGGGATGGATACTGGTTGGTGCTTATGTTGTTAACTTCTTTTTTTCCCCTGCAGTCTACTGAAAGACGAGTGTTTGTCTGCAACAACTGCCTCGTGTCCACAGATTGAGTCGTTAATACTGATGTCATGTTCTTCGGTCGGTGCAGAGGGACTTTACTCTCTGCAGTGTCTTACGAAGTTGGTTCTGCTTGATTTATCGTATACATTTTTGTCGAGCTTGCAGCCAGTCTTTGAGTCCTGTGTTCAACTTAAGGTAAACTTTACAATAGAGATAAAGCTGTTCAGACAATTTCTAATCTAGTCAAAATATCATGTATTGATGCTTTTTTCTTTGTATTCTCAATGAAGGTATTGAAACTACAAGCATGCAAGTATTTAACCGACTCATCGCTGGAGCCTCTTTACAAGGAAGGTGCTCTTCCAGCTCTTCAGGAGTTGGACTTGTCGTACGGGACGCTTTGTCAGTCTGCCATTGAAGAGCTTCTTGCATGTTGCACACACTTAACTCATGTGAACTTAAATGGGTGTGTAAACATGCATGATCTAAATTGGGATTGTAGCATTGGACAGCTTTCTTTGTCCGGCATCCCACTCCCTCTCGGTGAGGCTGCTCTTGATGATATCGAGGAATCAGTTGCTCTGCCGAATCGTTTGTTGCAGAATCTTAACTGTGTAGGTTGTCAAAATATTAGAAAGGTCCTCATTCCTCCAGCGGCTCGGTGTTTTCATTTATTATCATTAAACCTGTCTCTGTCTGCAAATCTCAAGGAAGTCGACGTTTCTTGTTCCAACCTATGCTTTCTTAACTTCAGGTTATTCCTCCCCACCAATTTGTTATATTAACAATTCCAGTTTATTTTTGTCTATTCTATGCTATATAGCTTGTTTTTTTTTTTGTGATATAGTAATTGTTGCTCCCTGGAAGTTTTGAGACTTGATTGCCCCAAGCTGACCAGTCTTTTTCTTCAGGTATTTCTCTTTTTTTTCCTTAATGTTAGTTTTGAATGTTGATACTGACTAGTGTCCTTTGAATAGTTCAGAATCTGGTTTTCAATCTAAGGGATTAGGTGGGTGATACATGTGGTCAGGAAAAAATTCGCACCTGGACCGGACCCCTGTACGCTTCTGGTTTTAAAAAGGACTCCAATTTTGTTTGCATTCCTTCTCCACTTTTAGCTTTTACAGGGATAGGGATAGGAAGTCGTCAGTTGTTGAGATCATTTGATTATTCCTTAGAGGTTCCAAATTCGAAACAAGTGAACATAATTGTAAAATTCCTTGTTTTCTCTCGAGTCCAGGCGTTGGGACGAGTACGGGTTTCCCAGGAAATGGGATTTAAGAGATTCATATGATGTGAAACTAACTAGATCTGTGTTTTCCTAGTCTTGCAACATCGAGGAAGAAGCGGTTGAAGCTGCAATATCGAAATGTACCATGCTCGAGACATTAGATGTCCGCTTTTGTCCGAAGGTGGGTGTCTTTTTCTCCTTTTTCGACATAGTTTGATAGTTTTGATCACATGATATCGTTAGTTTTTTGGCTGATCACGAAGCATTTTCTTGTACGAGCAGATCTCGTCGATTAGCATGGTACAACTGCGCATTGCTTGCCCGAGTTTGAAGCGAATCTTCAGCAGTCTGTCACCAACATGATTAATTCTTCTTTTCCATTGAAAATTTTCCTCGTTAATTTCATGCCTCGAGACGACCGGAGTTCGTCGCTTTATGTACATGATGGTCCTGAATTCTGTCGGCTTCCATTTGCTTGGGGGTATATAGTTAGTTTATCTTTGTTGACACCCTAAAAAAATAAGTTATCTTGTTTTGTCTATATTGCTACCATTATTAAGTTAGCCTTCCATCTTTAAATTCAGTTTTGCAGTCTGTCTATGAGAGAGTTGAGGATGAATGATTGAGAACACATTATATTTATAAGTCTCCCTCGATACAATCAATTTCTCTGCGTGTATCATTCTTCCTATTATCGCATTTCTAATTCTTGATCATTATGGGATTTTTTTAACATAAAATGCTTAGAAGTTATGACGTCAACCCATGGTGGTCATTGTATGAGACAACCAAATATTGTAACGTCAAACCGTTAGTTCAATCGTTGAGATAAGTTAAAGTTGGTTTAGATACTTGATTCAAGCTTGGTATAGACATTTTATCTTTAGTTGTATTCAAGTTATTAACACTATTAAATCAATTTCAATTAATATTGACTTCAATTTTATTATATAGATTAATTTAAAAGGTTTTTTATCTCCTCCAAATTTAAGAACTAAAGTTAGATTTTTGAAAGTTTAAAGTTAACGTTTGTTGATTAAAATTGAAGTTTCGAAAGTTTATGAATAACAAAATCAAATTTAAAAATAATTTTTTGATCAAGAAGTGACAGGGGTAGAACCGACATAAAAAATTGAGCATGTCCAATTCTCCACTGAAGAGGTTTGTTTGCAATATTGAAAAAGCAGAAAAGTAGATTAAGACGTTTGAGAATCAAACCAACAGCCACCGACAAGAACGTGAAAATATGCGTATTTGCATCATTGGTGGATGGTGGATGGTGGATGGTGGATGGTGGTTGCAGCCCCGATTTGTTTTCATTTGAAGAGACGCAATTCCAAGTTTTCGTGGTTTTTCACTTCTTCTTCCATCTCCTTGCCACAGCTCCAATGCCGACCAAGATTCTGTGCTGTCTGCTGTTTTCTTCCCTCTTCGTTTCTGTATTTTCTGCTGCAGATTGTAAGTCCGTGTTCTTCCTCTTTTTCTTACTCCTAGATCCAAACGACTAGATTCGAACTTATGATCTCTTAGTATGTCTGCTATGCTATAGCTCTTGTTTGCTTCGTTTTTCTTGGTTGAGGAGACTTTTCTGTTTTTTTGTATCAGTGAGTGTTTGGTTTAACTTGTGGATTATTTTTATGGAATGGGCTATTTTTGAAGTGTGAAAGAAGGTCATTGAAGCTCATCATTTAGAATGAAATTATGCTATTTGTACTCTATGATTTACGAGCTACTAATTAAAAGGCCCGATCCCGCTCTACTAAATGATGAGGGGGGTGGGTATCGCTATATTTCTAGAAACAAACTCCAGGCAGAAAGAAAGAAGGAAATTTTGTGTTCTATCTTCTCTCGAAACTGTCTAACAAGGATAATGACAATAGCTCGTTAGGTTAGATAGATCCAAATTTGATTCATAAAAAGCAATGAACGAAAGCGCGCAATTGGAGGGAGAAATGAAAGAAAAAGTCAACCTATTCCTGCGATTGCGGTCGGAGGAAACCTATAGCAAATTAATTTATAAAGCTTATGATTTTAAGTTGTTTTGTGTAGGCTGCATTTGTTGGTGTTTTCTAGATTTGAAAATTCTCTTTTGGGTTTGTTTTAATTCAATCTGCATTTGACTTGGGAGTTTTCTTCTTTCAGTGTTTCTGTAATTGATGCTTATGGGTTGTTGCATACTGATCTTATTGATTTATTTGTAACTATAAAATCAAGTTCAGATTAGGGCTGTTTATCACTCGGCCGGTGTAGATTTTCGGTAAAAATTGACACATAATTGACCATGTCGGTAAACTTGAAAATAAAACCGAATCGTCTGATAGATTTAGTCGGTGGATTTTTTCGGTTAAGTCGGTTGAGTTAATCGGTAAAGTCGGTTAATTCATTAACTAGAAACACATTTAAAATTAAGTTAATTTTACGATAATTTAATAAGACATCTAAATAAATATATGAAAAATATTAATAAAAGAATTTTTTATTAACCAACCGAACGACTAAACTGATCGAAACCGATTGAAAAAGTCTCGGGTAACTAATTTTCTAGCCAGCTCACACCGACATATACATGAAAACCGCCGCCTGCCCTAAATTTAATCAGTTTTGATCGGTCGAATCGATTTTTGAGAAATGCATGAACACTCTTAGTTTAGATCCGTAGCAAATCTACAGTTTTCTGGTAGTTGATTGATTTTAATTTTGATCTCTTCTGTATCTTTGGATAGTGTTCTTCAGAGTATAAATTTGTGCATTTCTCTGTGATGAATTTGCTTCCAATTGGAAAAATTAATGTTGTTGATCTTGAACAATTGCAGCTAATGTTACTGATAACCCTGCTGATAAACTAGTGGTTGTACTTAACAATAACAGAACAGCTCACAAACTATCTGCTCTTAAAGACAATCCTGGCTTGGCCTGCCTTGCTCTTCAGTATATTAAGGCCTACCAAGGGAAATGCGGAGCCGTCGGCGGTCCCGACGGATTGAAGCCTCCGAATTCCGCATTTGTTGAAACGTTTGCTCCGAGCTGCGGCATTGTTGTCTCGTCTCTCGCTCCGATCACGGGACGGTTGCTTGGTTGCCAGACTAAATACGTACACGCTCCTGAAGCGTTTTCCGATGTTTTGATGCTGAATAGCAAGAGCTTGGAGATTCTTTACAACAAGAACCACACTGAAGTTGGAGCTGCTGTGACTGGCACTGATGGAGGTTCTCCTTACTTTTGGTGTGTGTTTTTGAGCAATGGCACCCTCTCTAATAGCTTTTCTTTTGAGGGAGGAGTCGCGAAGTTAACTCGCCCCGGTTGCTACAGTGGGGCTAATGACCAATGCAGCGGAGTCGATAGTCGGTTTTCGACCACCCGTGTATCGCTATTAGTCTTGACATCTTTGGTTGCCTTGATACGTGTCTTGGTTTTGTGATCATCATGTATCATCCAAACTCGAAAATATCGTTTTTACTTGCTTTGCAACCGCTTTTTTTCCTTTTATCATTGTTTCGGTGGTGTATTCTTTGTTCGATTTCTTCGTTTTCGATTTGTTTTCGAAGTGCTCCATTCGTGCTTTATTTGATCATCAAGTCATCATATATTGTAAAATCTTGTGTATTCTTGGATCTCTTGGAGCCATTTTTCTTTGCAAGTTGTTAAGAAGTTTCGTTGTATAAGTACTCGTTTGGATAAGATTTTGGAAACTTACTGAACTAGTCAAATATATAAAATAATTACAAATATAGTCACTTTCAAAAAAATTAGCATATGTAATTATTGTATTAATGAGTATTATCACATATTTTCTTATAACATAGTATTGATGATTATATACATAAATATTTAAAATTTGATTATATTTGTAATTATTTTATTAGAATAGCACATCCATCGTAATTTCCAAAAAAAAATTGGTACTATAAGGACTCCCAAAACATTGGTGTTTGTTTCAAAACTTTAGGGAACTATTATAAATGAATTTTTACGAAAATGATTAGCGGCGTGTTGGTTTCATTATTTGGTAGTAATCTAATTCAGCATCACGTCATGAGTTTGATTCTAGAAATCGATATTTGACTCTCATTTATTTGAGAGTAAATAACACTTCATGCAATTATTTAATCAAACACCACGTGAAAAAGATTTACACTCCAAAACAAGTACAATAAGCAGCAAAATGAAATAAGCATCAGACTTAGCCCATCTCTGTTCCAAGTGAAGCACTCCAGCAATTGCAAAGATCAACACCATCGATTTTTGTTGATTTTTCCATCAATATCCGAAATCAAATCAATATATTTCAATTAAAAAAGAAATTATATAGTTATCAAACAGAAATTAAAAAAAAAAAAAATAGAACCAATCAATTTTGGATATTTGAAGTAATTATAGAGAAGTAAATATAATTTAAACAAAAAATAATGATATGATCAAATAACGAGTCACGTGTTTATCTGACTTTCGCTCGTGTAAAAATCAACGGCGGCTACATGCCATCTGGCAGCGAAAAAATACAAAAAAAGGATAAAGAATGTGACGTGGGAGTTAAAGTTCATACCAGAAATGTAGCCAAAAGCGTATCATCTTCACTTCAACCACCACTTTCTCTCCCACCTTGAAATTCAGGCCGCCAATTTTCTTCCATCTCTGAAGCCATCAGCTCCGGCGACGTTCCGATGCTCTGATGGCGGCCGATTTGTCCCCGAGGCTCTTCTTTCACTCCGCCTCCAATTCTACTGCTTCTTTGTTCGTATCCACGCCTGGATTCCTCCCCGTGCGGTATCGTCCTCAGTGTCATCGCCGGTTACAACGGTGTTTAGAGCATCGTCTCGTTGTTTCGAGTTCGCTTGGTGCTGAACCGGTGCTTCAACAGGAGCGGCGGGATGAGTCTTCGGCTCTTCTTGACGTCTCTGGAATGATGTGCGGTGCGTGCGTCTCCCGCGTCAAATCGATTCTCTCGTCTGATGATCGAGTTGACTCTGTGGTGGTTAATATGTTGACTGAGACGGCGGCAGTTCGGTTGAAATCGGAGGAAGTTGTTGTGGAGGTTGATTCGGCAGTGAACGTGGCGGAGAGTCTGGCGCGGAGGTTGACGGATTGTGGTTTTCCGACGAAGATTAGGGATACGGAGGCTGGAGTGGCGGAGAATGTGAGAAAATGGAAAGAGATGGTTGAGAAGAAAAGAGAGCTGCTGGTTAGGAGTCGGAACCGGGTGGCTATTGCTTGGACTTTAGTTGCCTTGTGCTGTGGCTCGCACGCATCGCATATCTTGCACTCAATTGGGATTCACATCCATGGTATTTTGTAATCCTTAATGATTTATTGCTTCAACCTACCTATATGTCGTTGTGGATAAGTCAATTCTGAATTACAAATAATCTATTGGCAATCAGGAATTCCATAAGGTTTGAATTCATCAGTATGAGTAAAGATATTTGAGACTAGACTTACGTTAATCTTTAGTTTTTTCGGAGTATTACGCAAGTGCAGCCTGTAATAAGAGTCGAATTGAATTGTGTTAAGTTATTTCGTCGTCTCAGGACCATGGATGGAGATACTTCATAACTCGTATGCAAAGGGTTGCTTTGCTTTGGTTGCTCTTTTAGGACCGGGACGAGGTTTGTTTGCCCCTTTTGTTTAAATGATTATGTTGCTACTTTCTGAAAAGGAACCATGTTGTCATCATGGAAAGATTGCTTCATACAACAAGAATTTTAAACTTGCATTGGATCTTTTTTTTTTTTTTGTTTGGGCTATACCTGATGTTCATTTTAAAGGCCTTGAAGTTATTTGTTTTATTGATCTTTTGGATGTTAATTTGTAATCATTTTTCTGCTAAAGAGATTACACCCGTAACTTGCCATTATGATCTGTTATGATGTTCGAAATGCTAGTCTGCTGCAGAAATACTTTTTGACGGTCTGAGGGCATTCAGGAAGGGATCACCTAATATGAACTCTCTTGTGGGTTTTGGAACAGTTTCTGTATTTATTATCAGTGCGGTAGGGCACTTTGTCAAAGTTCTGAAATTCTTCTAGCTATTATTTGGTTATTTATTTTGTAAAAATATGTTTTTTGTATGAGAGCATCATAGTAAACTGTTTTCTCTTGTAGGTTTCACTTCTTAATCCTGAGTTAGACTGGGATGCCTCATTTTTTGATGAGCCGGTGACTTGCTCAACCTTCAGCTGTATCTCTTCTTGATGCAATTGATATATTTAATCTATGTGCACATTCAGTTTTGTTTATCAGATTTATGGAATTTGGTTCTTGATTATGCATTTCTCAGTGCAACTAGTTTTTTAGCATGCAGGTCATGCTTCTTGGTTTTGTGCTTCTTGGGCGCTCTCTGGAGGAAAGAGCAAGGGTTAAGGCTTCTAGTGATATGAATGAACTTTTCGTAAGTTTCAATCAATCTTAAACAGTTGAACGTTACAATGCATGTAACTATTAGATCTTTACTGTAGTTAGATATTAAGAAGTTACTATCATCACATGCTTTTCAGTTCTTGGGAAATTCTATCTTTGTTGTTGAAGTAAATTTAAGTAAATTTAACCTTTTTTTTTTTTTTTTGTATATCAATGAGTACATGCCATTAGTTACGACCTTCCAAAATTTAGAAAATGTTAATCAATCTTCTGTTAACTAAATGACATAGCTTTAGCAAAATAAATAGACTACACGTCTTTCAGTTGCCTTCTTGATGCAATACCTTAGCCACGTGAAAGTTAGATCCTAATAAATTAACCTATGTGAACCTAAGACATATGAAAAGTGAAACCCCTACATCTAGGAGGCCATTCAAGTTTTAAGACACCAATTTGAAAGTGCCAAATAGAAGACACTTTGAAGTTGTAAAGCAGTCAAGATCATGACCTATAAATTTCACGAACTTGTGTTATACAACTGCGTGCAGCTCTAAGGAGACCCTAAGTTTCACCAATTCTAAAGATTTTTTATCGTTTTGACTTCAAAACTTCAACCTAATACTAAGTTTCTTTGATTTGAAAAATATGTTGATCACCTAGAGTTGAAAGTATTATCCAAGTGTGTTGGTTAATGTAATTGAGTTTACTCCAAGCTCATGGGTTAATTGATTAATATAATTGAAAGATCGGATCCCTGTCAATTCCTCCCCAATTAAAATTGAATTACACTTGTAGGGTATTTCTCAAATTTCTAAGTCCTCAAATGAGGGAGAATATTGATTGATATAATTAAATATTAAATTTACCCCAACCCCCATCAACTTAAACTTTTGAGTTGATTGGTGGTTTAATATAATTCTTCATGGTTTGTATGGAGTAGTTCTCTCTATCAGTTGTTTATATAATTACTTTCAATTGCCTCTTAGCACAAAAATTCATGTTTTTGCAGTCTTTGATCTCTTCTCATTCACGACTTGTGATAACTCCATCAGAAGGAAGTTCCACTACAGATGATGTCCTTGGCTCTGATGCAATGTGCATTAAGGTGCCTACTGATGACATTCGGGTTGGAGACTCAGTTTTAGTTTTGCCAGGAGAAACTATTCCTGTGGATGTAAGCACCAGAGATTATTAGCAAACAATGACTTTTTATTTCAGGGCCGAAATGGCCATACCAATGGTTATTTTTCTCAATTACTTGTGTCACCTACTCTACCTTCTGTAAAATCATTATTATGAATAGTTCCTGCCCTTCCTTGAGGAGGACCAATTTGAAAATGCTTGGCTAACAAATCTTAACTGAACAGGGGAAGATTCTTGCAGGAAGAAGTGTTGTAGATGAATCAATGCTTACTGGGGAATCTCTACCTGTATTTAAGGAAGCAGGCCTTATTGTCTCAGCCGGAACTGTGAACTGGGTATGATTTTTCCTTGATGTTTAGGATTTCGAACTGCATGTTAATCAGACTTACATACAAGTAAGATTTACCATCTCATTTCAAAGAAAATGACTTTTTCTTTGGCATAAATCAAAATTGATATCTTCTAGGATGGCCCTTTGAGAATCGAAGCGTCTTCGACCGGCTTGAACTCAACTATCTCGAAAATTATTAGAATGGTAAGTGACTTTCTTATAATTATATTGTTGAAGGAATTTAATGATATGCATAATGGTAAATTTCCTTTACTGAATGGCCATCTTTTAGATGTAATGACCATAATAGTGATATCTTAACTGTTTGAACAACTTTTTTGTTCACAGCATTTTCCATAGCTATATTTAGACATTTAGTACAGTTCCAATAAATAGGTCATTTTATCTCGATTCTTTCTCACATTTTCGTAGCATCTAGTACAGTTCCAAGACATTGGCAGGTAAACAGTTGGAGGGCTTGCCATTACATGTGGTTGTGCTTGAGTTGTGGCTGCTAAAAAAAGAAAATGTTTTTTCTCTAGGTGAACTTGATTAAAAACCAGCTTGGATTTGGCAAAAACTTTTCACAAAATTTTTTCCACTCGATGCTAATAATCCTTTCATAAGAATTCCTTACCACTGCCCATTGAATGAGCTTACTACTGCTTACAACTACTGAGTGAAGGAGGGACAAATATTTCATGGCTGAAGCTATTCTCAAGCTTTATGTATAACCATCAGGTTGAGGATGCGCAAGGTCATGAAGCACCTATACAAAGGCTCGCAGATTCTATAGCTGGGCCATTTGTGTACACTATATTGACTCTCTCTGCCGCAACATTTGCATTTTGGTAATCGCATGTTTCTTATTTTTCTACTTGTTGCAACTGGTGTTCAATGTCTCAAAAGATGGAGAAGGGCCTATGAAGAATTTGGGCGAGTTCTTAATGAACCTCATATTTGTCTGACGTTATAATTCCTATTGTCATGAACATTCCTTGGGAAATATACAATATATCTATACAGTTAACTCGGCTATAAAGAGTGTCTGGGTGCAATATATTTGTTTATCTACATGGTAACAGATCATATACAGGTACTGCTATGGTACCCAGACTTTTCCCGATGTGTTGATCAATGATATTGCTGGACCAGATGGAGACCCCTTGCTCTTAAGCTTGAAACTTTCAGTTGATGTTTTGGTGAGTGGGTGTTAACTTATTAACTGGAGAATTTGAAGTCTCAAACTTTGCTGCTAAAAAATGCAAGATTGTTTAACTGGAGATATATTATGGAGACCATGATTAAAAAAAAAGTGTGATTGAGTAAAAATGCATGCAAAATATGTCTACAAACTTGCCTACACAGCCAAACAGGAAAAAAAAAATGCAGACAAACAAAAAAGTTAAGCTTCTTTTTTATTTTTTTTCATCCTGTGATAGGATAAGAATGACTGTTACTATGATCAAGTTAGATTTTAACATGATTTAGGAACGTGAAATTTATGTTGAAAGATTACAGAATACATGATGGAAAATCTTAGTACATCCATGGTGCATTTAAAAGTCTCGGTTTAACCCACATCAAATTGCACAGCTAAATGTGGTGTACTTCATTTTTATTGCCCTGGAAAAAAAAAATAAAGTTGCATGGTTTGGTACTTCTTCAGGTAGTTTCTTGCCCTTGTGCACTTGGACTAGCCACTCCCACAGCAATTCTAGTTGGCACCTCCCTTGGTAAGTTTCATTTCCTTTGTATAAAATTAATGAAATTAATAGATCGTTAACATTTTCATGAAATGTGAATCTTAATTTATTTTTTTATATATATATAATTAATGTGTTCTCATATTCTCTCCTTAATCTGCCTTCTTATAAGAACTTTGAATGATGATACAATTCTAACCATAAGTAGAATCTGGAAGTTTACAAGATGTAGTACAGATCGTAGATGAGAAAGAAAATCATATAGGGAAGTGGGATAGGGAGTCCCAGCAAAGTTAAAAAGAGTACAGAATGTTCAATTGTTATTCTGATTTTGTTCACTTAGAATGGATGTACTGGCACATCTTGTAGATTTATTTCATGCCTACGTTTAAGTTGATGCTGTCAAAGTTGATTGCTCGTGTTTGAATCATATGTCTGAGTACTCTATTTCATATTTGCATAGGAACACCTGATTGAGATTAGTATACATCATTCCACTTCCACTTTTCTATTACTACATCTCATAAAAAAAATGTTCGAGTTTAATGTTATTGTGCACTAAAAACTGATCAGGGGCTAGACGAGGACTTCTAATAAGAGGAGGAGATGTATTGGAACGCCTGGCAGGCATAGATTTTGTTGCTTTCGACAAGGTGATTATTTTATGATAATACAATCTCCACTTTAACTCTCCTTCACTTAACCACGTGAAACTTCTCACCAAAATGCTCCTAAGCTAATTTTCTAAATCTGAAATATAAGTTTTCCAGATTATACAGACAACCTTTTTCAGTCTCACCAAATTTCTCAACTTCCAGACAGGGACACTTACTGAAGGAAAGCCTAGCGTCTCTTCTGTGGTTCCTTTTCTGTATGGTGAAGAAGAAATTCTTCAAGTTGCTGCTGCAATAGAGAAAACTGCATCACATCCAATTGCAAAAGCTATAGTAGATAAAGCAGAATCTTTGAACTTGACCATACCAGTCACAAGAGGTCAACTGGTAGAACCAGGCTTTGGATCTTTTGCCACTATTGATGGGCTACTAGTTGCAGTTGGTTCATTAGAATGGGTTAACAATCGATTTGACAAAAAAGCAAGTAAATCTGATCTTAAGAATCTCGAGCATTCTGTGTTTCAGTCATTACAGGGGATATCATCTTCAAATAATTCAAAAACAGTTGTTTATGTTGGAAGCGAAGGAGTAGGCATTATTGGTGCAATTGTAATATCTGATCGATTGCGCTACGATGCTGAATCCACTGTTAATAGGTAATTTTCATTTCTTTTCAAATAGATTTCTGGTTCATCTATTACTTCAAACTCTTAATTTCCTGGTTTAAAAAAGCTCTAAAATTCCCTTTCCACTAGTAACCTTCCTAGTACTTAGCAACAACAGGTACATTAGCAGCCATTTAGATCCTAATGAATTATGAATAACATTCACCTTATATTTCTTTCTTCTTTCTTGTGACATTGAGAAAAGAGACACCTCAAAAATACTCTACAGGTTGCCAGCTGTACTGAACATTGTGTTATCGTGCTTTATTTGTTTCTTTTGATTGGAAGGCTCCAGAAGAAGGGAATCAGAACAGTCCTCTTATCTGGAGACAGGGAAGAAGCAGTTGCAAGTGTAGCCAAGACAGTTGGAATTAAAAATGAATTTGTCCACTCATCTTTGACTCCTCAAAATAAGTCTGAGCTTATTTCAACACTAAAAGCTGCAGGACATCGAGTTGCTATGGTATTATTTTACAAGTTGACCAATTATTTGCTTAAGAGTTTACTTGCACATGGTACTGGCTCACTTGCAACCTACAAGGTGTAAGGCCATTATGACACTGACAAAGTGGATGATTTTATTAATGGCCCATCCTTGCTGTCTTATTTTGATTATTAATGATATTCAATCTCTTAAAGTGAAGTAGATATTCACATTAAAGTTTCCATACTATCTTAGTCGTTCATTTGTACAACCTAGTTCTTCAGGTGATGTGTTGGAAATTCCAAATATGCCCTAAACTATCAGATGTAAGACTATCTATAGGATCCTCTACAACCAACCAGCCCTTTTAATTTTGTATTAGCCAAGACTAGCGCCATGATGTATGATTAGTAACCTTGAGTTCAAATCCTCCCCTCCAAATTTGAATTTTTTTTTTTTTAAAAGAAAAACTATATCTCACTTGCCTTTTGGTTTTCATAGGTTGGTGATGGCATAAATGATGCACCATCTTTGGCTTGTTCCGATGTTGGGATTGCTCTGCAACTTGAAAGACATGAAAATGCTGCTTCCAATGCTGCATCCATTTTACTTCTCGGAAATAGACTATCTCAGGTACAACCGTTTTCTCAACTTTTTCGTTCTTTTTGTACTTCTGGTTAATTTTTCATGGTATGATATATGTGAAGTAAATGGTTCCCTACCTTTCGTGTGGTTTTGTTCAATATTCAGTATTCTTACACAATTCTCTTGTTCAAAAGGAGCTCACCTATCCTCATTGGACTACTAACCGTCCCTAGGAAATTAATTCCTACATAGTCATGAATTCATAACCTTTGTTTTTCAAGGTCGTTTCTGGTTTCATAATGGTACCTTTTATTTTCAACTGTTTAAAGACGTCTATCCCACAAACAACAAAGGAACAATTCATTACATGGCATGCTCATATTTCCTTTAGGTTATGGTTAACTTTAAGGAAGTTTTCACACCCTAAAAGATGAACCCCAAATATTTTCTCCATATTTTTTATAAAAAGCCCGGTGCCCTTACTGGCAGCTTGTTGACGCGATGGAACTAGCACAAGCAACAATGTCTAAGGTGTACCAGAATTTGTCGTGGGCAATAGCTTACAATGCAGTTGCCATTCCAATTGCTGCTGGAGTGCTGCTCCCAGGATTCGACTTTGCAATGACTCCTTCCCTTTCAGGTGGATGTACATTCTAATCTCTTCATTTGCACTGTTGAACTAGGTTAAACCACCCATCAATTCTGGTTAAACCATTAATCAATTCTTGAGATAAACTTCATTATATCAACTAACATTTCGTAACAATATGTATTTAACTCAAATATGACTCTTTTTTTGGTCTCTCAGGTGGGCTTATGGCTTTAAGTTCCATATTCGTCGTCACCAACTCGTTACTTCTGCAAATCCGTGCCCCCAAAGAAGCTAAAAAATCCACCTGAATAGCACATGTTAGTAGCTCCATTTATATAATTTATAGAGTCAACTGCACAAATTAGGGAAATTACAAATAAAATAGGTTAGATGAGGGCATGTCCATAACATAAGCTGTGCTTTAGATTTGGACAAATCTGACACTGACTTGATGACTTAATATGTGCTTAAAATTTTGAAAAAAACAAAATTTAAGAAAAACACGTAATTTTGAAAGGTAAAATATACCATATTTAGCTAAAGTATTAGCAAGCCTTTTAAATATATACCATATGATGACTACGTAACTAGATATTAATTTTCTAGGAGTTTTAATATAATAGGATCTTAAGGGGTGTTTGGGCCACCATTAATAAAGGGGAGAATGAGATCAAGAATGATTTCCGGTGTTTGAACCACCGAGAATCATTCCTCTCATAATCACGTTTCTCCACAATTATCTTTTTATTCTTATTTTAACTACTTTCTATTCTTCCCATACCAACTTTTTATTCTCCTCCTAACTATTTTTCACTCACATCATATCCATTATTTTATTTTTCTCATTATTATTCTCCTCCCCCAAACACAATTAATCATTCTCTTCATAACCATTTTCTTAACCACAAACACAATTAATCATTCTCCCCATAATCATTCTCTTTCTCATTCTTCTCCAATTTTCATTCCTCTCATAATCATTCTCATTCCAAACACACCTAGTTTTGATGTGGTGGAGATTCTTCCTATTTATGATATTGAAACCATTCAATATAATGGGGGACCATTTCCTGATTGGTAAAAGAAATATCCCATTATTGAAAGCTTATTTTGTATTGTCCTGAAATTTGATCCCATATGCATAATGCATGATATGTAGATTCGGAGTATCATGCCTCTCACTTTTCAGTGCTTTTTCTGATTTTATCTCTGACCTAGGTTTTTGCATTTGGGTATGGAAAGGCACAACTTTTCATTTGAAAATCCCATCAATATGATTACGAAACAGTTCCATTGCTTGTGATCAATTTTCTCATCTTCATAATTGTGCAAACCTTTGTAACCCATTTCATACCCATGGTAGCAAGTTTAGATGAATCAAATGTGAGTTTTCATCATTTGAGTTAGCAAACATTAGTGATTTATTACCTTTAAAATAAACTTTGCTGGTTTCTTTTGAATGGAGGTTGGTTTTAGACTTTTAGGGCATGTTTGGACGGGTGGGATGGGATGAGATGTCCCATTATTTGGTCCGCCGATTTCATCCCATCAATCACTAATATACTTTTACTTTCCTTCTTTTATTCCTTCGTTTCTCTTTTCTTCCTTTTTAGCCTTCCTGCCGAGCCAGACATGACTTGTTTTAGTAGTGTAAGTAGGCTTTGCAAAAGATTTCGTAGAGGTGGTATGGATATGATTTCCACTTGTTTTTTTTAACTATTTTAAAATATTTTCAATCATGTTTTTTTTTTTATCTCAAAATGATAGAGAATGAATGATGTGGTTCGTTTTTCTCATAAATTAAGATGTGTTTCTTTGATTTCACTAATTTTAGATTGGGTCTCATTTTTTTATTACTTTTGAGTATCTGTGTAATGGATTTTAATATTATATTAGATAATAATATAAGATCATATTAGGGACGTATATCGGTTGGGTTGATTCGGTTTTGTATCTCAATTTTTGAAATCTAATAGGGTATGATTTGTTTGTTATTAAATTACATTATGTTTTTGGATCTCAATTTTTGAAATCTAATAGTCTATGATTGGTTTATCCTTAAATTGCATTATTAAGGAGATTCTTAATATAGATTGTTCTCTTGCATTGAAATTGATTTCAATTGTTTTTGTTGATTGAACTTATTGATTGAAAATAACTGGTGGCACTGATTGGAGTTAATTAGTCACAATGATTGAACTCAATTCAAATTTCTCTTAAACTAAGATTCTTCTCCCTCATGGTTATTTCCCTACCTGGAAATCACAAAAAAAATTACTCTCAGATTTTCTTTTTTGGAATATAAGAACTTGGTTCTGCCACAAAAGAGTTGATCTATTTGCATTCAATCCAAAGGTTTAGCTTTGCTCTTTCAATTAAAGAAAAACATTGCGAAGATGGATTTGAACAACACGAACATGGCAGAATGCTTCATGTAATGAGATAGAAAACGAGTGGTTTTGCAAAAAAACCATGTCCGTAAATAATTCTAGAATGTCGACCATTGTAGTGTTGGCAAAATTTGTTGAGCTTTCTTTGAAACTCAAATTCTTGGTTGTTAAGGCATTGGTATCGATTAGGCTTTGCATTGATCTAAGGTATCTTTATCATCACTCTCTTATTGTGATGGTTATCTTTCATCTTGTAGTTCGACATCATTGCCGTTCTTGAGAGAGACTATTTTTGTCGGTGATTTTTCCTCAATAGGTACGTTATGTTTTGTTTTTTCTGATTGAGTATTGAGGTTTTTTCATTTATTTAAAAAAAAAAAAAGTTAATGATATTGAAATATAAGTATGATATTGTCAAATAATTTTGTCAAAAAAAAAAAAAAAAAAAAAAAAGTCTATGAAAACTTTTTTTCCTTTAAGAACGTAGTCTTCTTCTTCTTTCTTTTTTTCTTTTTTTTTTCTTGTTTTTGTAAGAAGTAAAAGGTATAATGAAATCTTTCATTTGATTTTTGGTATTTTATTTTTGAAAAATCGTCTTTACAAGTTGTTTTTCTTTTTAGAAAGCACTTGAATCATAATATTACAATGTAAGTGTATTTTTAAGACGTAACTAAAAAGAAAAAAATTAAATTTGTACTGGATGACTACTTTTAGGAAAATAATAACAAAGCCATTTTTTAAAGTTTTAGTATACCTATTTTTAATTTTAAATTTAATTAATAAGATTTCGTAATAATACTTATTATACTCTTCTTTTTCCTCAAGTTTTTGTTTGTCTTTTTTTCTCCGACCACCCTAAATTCACCGTTGTTGACATTTGTGTCGTCATTGTGCCCATCATCCATCCATTGCTAGCAATCAAGGAACCTAAGCGGCTCCATCTCGAGCACCACGATTCTTGTTGTCCCCTCCATTTTCGTTGTCTCCGTCCAAATTGATTTGAACACTAGCTTTGATCATTTTTCGACGATGGCTTAGAGACACAAACACAGGTTATTGTGGTCTCTAGCTACAATTGTTAGAGACGATGACCGAGACAATCAAAATCAACGGAGAAGATGTGTGATTCTCGTGTGATTTGCTTCTATTGGAATCATTAACATTACCTTCTATCAATAAACTCTAATCTATAATAAGATTATCCTAAGTTATGTAAATGTAGAAGATGCAAATAATACGTATTTATAAAACATGATAACTCTAATCTATAATAAGAAATCCTAAGTTATGTAAATGTAGAAGATGCAAATAATACGTATTTATAAAACATGATACATTATTATAATATGCATGACATAAATACTAATAATATATTATAATATTCATAACTTAAATAGTTTGTCTTAATAAAGTTCTATGGAGTTAGAAAATAGGGTGTTTTAATACAATATATATTCATATTGTATTATATGGAAGTGCTTGCGTGACATAAAATGTGAGATTCATTACATCGTAAATATCATGTGCATTAAATTCTTATTAAGAATTGATACACGTACATTTACATATACAATACAATTTGAATACATTCAACGTATTTAGATTTTGCTCGATATTGTATTTATAATTACAAATTAATACTCTTATAAAAAAATATATTGTTTTTTTATAAATGACTATTTATAATATATTGTGTAGAAATAGTATGTGACAATACCCATAAATACCAGTATTGTATATAACACGTTCCAATTATTCGTCATGTATCAATTATTAAAACCAAATAATACTCAATTAAAATGATATTTCGTAAATAAATATATCTTTAATTTAGGGTTTGTTTTTACACTAGAGCTCGAGTTGTAGAGTAGTCTTTCTTTCGTCAGCAATCGAAAGAGCTACAATCATTGTCAAAAAAGGCGAAATAAAGGTGTGATGGTCAGTGTCGACAATATATCTTCAAGGGTATCAATTATTTATTTGTAAAATTAGGTAGTCGACGTCGAGAAGATGGTGTCGTCGTTGCCAATTTGATAATCTTAATCATGAAACATCCTGGCCGACGTCCATGATCTTGGAGAACTTCGATCATCGCGTCGACGAGAAGAAAGCCCTTGTTTCTAGCGGACGACGGCAATGAAGAGACGAGATGAGCACAAACTTAGATTTATGTTTTTTATTTTTTTTTATTTTTTTCAAAATGTATTAAATATGGTAGAAGGGTATTGATGTCTTTTGTCATTAAAATGAATTTATTAAATTAAAACAAAATTAAAAATTGCTTCTTCTTTTTTTTTTCCTAGATTGATAGTTATTTTCTAAAATTCTCGTTATCCTAAAAAGAAAAAACCCTTAAAATGAAGGTATGAAGAAAATGGAATAATTTATTTATCCAAAAAAATATATTTATTTAAAAGTGGGCTATTTAATTCGACCTTGTAACTGTCTGGTTTCTTTTACGAAAATGAAGAAAGAGGCATTAATTAGAAGATGAAAAGGTGGGGCCCACAAGGGTTTTTGTGTGTGTGTTTTTGAAAGGTAGAACTGTCTTAATAATACAAATAAATGGAAATATATATATATATATATATATATTATTAAATAGAATTAAATGGGCACGTGACCGTCATAGTGGAAGGAGTTTCAGTCTTCAATTACAAATGGGCCTTGCCATTTGCATGTTACTAATGGGCCCACGTAGCTCTTCTCTAAATTTTTTCATATTTACTTCTATTTAGAAAACTAATTACGATAATATTTATGTTTATAAAAAATACCAAAAATTAGGTGATATATTAAAAGGCTAATTTATATCCATAGGCATCTCCATAATAAATTTTACATTTCTCTCAAAAAATTAATTTTATTGCAAGCATTTTCAATCCGTAATTTTTTTCACTTAATACTACATAGGATTTTACAAAAATACCCCTTTTAGCTTAGTTTCAATTTGCTGTCGTTAAAGACACTTGTAGAAACTACCATCCACGTTGCACATCTCGCACGATTTCCACTATTCACGCGTTGCAGAGCATTTAACCGCCGATTTTCTACCGCGAGGAAAGCTTAAGCTGCCGACGAAAATTCCGTCGATTTTTCCCTCAACGTCTCGTCTTCTTCTGCGATTTTCAGCGATTTTCAGTTGCTATCGGAGGTAAACTTTATTTTTCTACTCACATAAAGGTATTTTTTGGTTTCATAGGAAGATAGGGCACCGACGTTTTTTGTTCGGTTTATACGGGAAATAGGGTTTTGTTGTTGAATAGTGTAGAAGTTAAGTTATTTTGACCTAAATTGATTGTTGTCATTGATGGATAAAGCTATATTGTGATTGTATTTTTCGATGTATTTATAAAGTATGTGTTTCAGAAAGTGTCTATTCAGCGTCTTTGTTTTGGTTGAGTATGAAGTTGGAAGCTGTTCGAAATAGTGTAAGATTGAGCTTGATGCATGGTGGTGTGAAGAGTAATGAGGATAATAATACCTGTCATACATGTATTATATTTATACAATAATATAGTTAATTAAAATATTTTTCATAAAAATAATTAAAACTGTTGGGAATAAAATCAGTGTTTCTGTTGGCTGCGTTGCTCGAAATCCCAATGTGGGGCAGAGCAGTTGCCAGCTGGCAATACGGGAAAGGGGTCGTGGGACCCATGAAAGGTAAATTATAATATGATTACCTGCCTGTTACATAAAAAGAAACACACCATAGCACAGGCGAACTGCCATTACACCCAATTAAATACAATATCCACATCAACAAATGGAACCCATCTTTAGAATCATTAGTTTATCTTCACTATTTACAATTAATGATTTTAATCAAAAAATATATATATATATATATATATATAATTTTAAAAATATTTAAAATTAGTATTTTGAATATTAATTTATTTTGAATATTTAAAAATAATAATTTATTCAGAAGGTTAGTTTATCTTCACTATTTATAATTAATGATTTTAAAATTAATATTTAGAATGCTAATTTATTTTAAATATTTAAAAAGTAGTAATTAGTAATTATTGCAATTAAAAACTAGTTGAATGTAATTTTTAAGGGTATTTATAATTAATATTTAGAATAAAAAATTATTTTGAGTATTTAGAGGTAATGATTGCATTCATCTTTTTGCTATGATGTAGTTTTAAAAATATATATAATTAGTATTTATAACGATGTATATTTTGAATATTTAGAAAAAAAAAAAAAAAAAAAAGAGTTAAAAGCAAATACTCATTTAGAAATTTACTAACGAAGCAGTCCCTAAATAACAGTAGATTTGAGTTTTTTTTTTTTTAATTTGTAGATGTAAATACCATTTTTAGTTGTGTAATATTAATATATACATACATATATATTTATTGTTTGTTATGTAAATACCATTTTTATTTATTGTTTTTTTTTTTTGGTTCGGCTAATAAAACAATAACTTATGACTTGATGATCGATAAGTTTTAACGTTACCACCTTCAATATAATAATCTTCAAAAAAACAATAATATTAAAAATAATGTTAATGATACATTTATGACAATTAACAATTAAAAAAGCAGTCGAATATATATATATATATATATATATATTTATTTATTTATTTATTTATTTATATATGTGACTACTGTTATCATTACGACTTAATTAAATTTTTAGGTAAGTTTGATCATGGTTTAAAGAAAAATATAATTTATTACATATAGTTCAAAAACTATAATTTAGTCGGTGGGATTAAAAAAAAAAGTTTAATATTTATGATTTGATAAAATCTAAAAAATAGTTGTTGTTGCCTGTGACAATTGTTGAATTAAGTATAAGAAAGTTCGTTATTTCATGTCTAAATAATGATACCATGAGTTAAATAAGAAAAATAAATCACATTAATAACTAATGTCTATGTATTTAATTTGTCAGCAATTACGAACGACTGATCTTTAAATTTTATCAAACTATTAGAGCTCAATTATAATTTTTAAAATCAGTTACTAAGCTCTAGTTTTAGAAACACCTAAATTAAATTCTATTGATATTCAAAATATTATGGTGATTTTGGTTCAATTTTTATTCGTTTTATGTAAATTTATAGCCGAACCAAAAATTTGGTCCCAATGAATGTTAATTAAAATACAAAATCATTGGTTCGATATTTAATTGTTCGGTGCGGTTGTGGTTTGTTTTATGTTTTGATTTCAATAAATTTTTGACATATTTTTTAAAATTTGTTTGTCTCATTCTCAATTTTATTTTTTATTTTAATATGAACATTAATTTTACTAATAAAAACAATAACTTTTCATAACTGTCACAATATTTACAATATTTTTATTTTATATTTAAATTGTCTATTAGATCAAATTTAAATATAAACATAATTTTTTTATTATATATAAATTATGTTCGATTCGATTCTTTTATCAAGAGCTAAACATATTTGATTGGCTAAATTATGAAATCGAACGATTCAATATTTACTTAACCGAACCTATCTATTGTATCTATTTGTTTCGGTTCTAATTTTTTGATTTTTTTATTTTCACTTTCACAATTTTCCTTGACAAGAAGAATAATTGGAGTAACAAATGAGGTAGAGAAAAAAAAAAAAGTGTGGGAGACCCATGCAATTGCAAAATCATCCATTTTGAAATTTGGAGCGGTTAGAAATAGTTTTTTTTTTAGTATAAATTGAGGTTGTATCACCGATATCTATATCGATTTATGTGACTGTATATTAAACAAGATTATCTCTAAATAATGAAATCAACACGCCACCAACTACATAATTCAAATGAATTATAATTATAACATTGACTTTAGACATTTGAAGGTGTGATTAACTGATTTTAAAAACTATTGACGTAAATTATTTAAAAACATCATTGACATTTAATGTATGCTTAGTCGAGATTATTTTGTTTTTTTAGTACTTAGTTCAGATTATTAATATTATTCTATCATTATTGGTTATTAATAACTATATAAATAAATCAAATTTTAAACTTGCTCGAAAGCATAATAATTTAAATTGAATATCTCAAAGTAAAAAAATATATATATAAAAATTAGAATTTTAACATTCTTTTTTATTTTTTATACTTCGGAGAAGTGAATTTATGTTTATCAATATGTGAATTTGATTGAAACAACTCGTTGTTGCTATATTTGAATACATTTTTTATAAAATGTGGACATCTATATATTTTTAAAATTTTTATTACTATTGGTGAAAAATGTCTTTAGTTTGAAAAACCGTTTAAAAAAAAAAATAAAAATATATATATATTCATATTAAAATATGAGTATTCGTTGTTTTATCTATCATATTAAAAGTTCTTCTATAAATTGGTGAAAGTTGAATATCGATATGTTGTTTTCTTCATCTTTTGGAGAGGGAGATTGTGTATGGATTGTCCATGATTGTCGCAGCGTCCCTGAGGGTGTAGATCGGGTTTCATGAATCTTCATGTAAATAATTTGGAGGGGTGGCAACGAGGGATGGTATTCGGGCCATTGATGTTAAGATCTCTTGGATTCTCCCTATTCTAGCGGAAGACTCTAGTGTCATTATTCATGCTTTTATTCGTAAATATCCATATCTACATGAGTTCGGTTGTATCGTTTAGGTTGATTGCCTTACAAATCAATCATCTAATTTCTCTTTCTATTGTAGTTTTGATTCATCTTTTGTGGAGGAGTGTATTTATTGTTTGGATGACCATTTCTCTTGTAGAAGTTGATTAATTGTTTGTATGTTTGATGAATGAATTGATTATTGTTTTAGGGAAAAAAATGGTAAATATTTAAATGCAAGTCTTTACCTAAATTTAAATGAGAATTTGATTAATCTTAAATAAATAAATATATATATATATATATAAAACCAATAAACTACAAAAAAAAAAAAAAAAAAAAAACTATAATTTTTAATCTACTTTATTTGTAATTTAGTAATATTTAATTAAACACATTTATTTATTTTTTTATCTAAACTTAATATGATATCTATTTATAACGTCATAAAATTGTTGGCCATTTTTAAACTTTTCAAAATTGAGGGTATTTGACACAAATTCAATTAAATTGTTGTTTTTAATGTATAATAGGCTAAAATACCGGGGTTTATAGACTTTTATTTTTGTTTTATTTTGGTCTATGAATTTTTAAATGTTAAATTTTAGTTCCTAAATTTTTAAATTTGTTTAATTTTGGTCTCTCAATTTTCAAAAGTTCAATTTTAGTATATAAAATTTAATAAAAAATTAAAATTAGTTCTTATGATCGTTTTAAAATTAATTTTAAATCAAATTGGTTCCAATAATGTTAAATAATTTTTATACAAGTAAAGAAAAACTGTATATAAAAATATGATATATTTGTTAAGAAGAATTAACAAAAAAAATTATAATAATACCAAATTTAACAATTTTTTTCTAAGCATAGAAATTAAAGTTAACGGTTGATAATTTAAGATAAAAATAGAACTGTTATGACGTAAAATATGGCCCGGAAGTCTCGGAAGAGACCGGGACCCGAACAAAGGACTAAAGGACCAAAGCC
>JBBMEG010000022.1:1443064-1467282 GCA_037832605.1 Cyclanthera cordifolia | reverse complement strand
ATATTGTGAGTTTGGGCCGAGTTTGGCGTTTTGGGCTTCACGAGGATGAATTGGTAAAATGCTACTATGGGTCGGCCCGGATATTATGAACTATATATATCGAGATGCCTAATGAATTTCACAAATGAAAATTTAATGAATTTCACAATTGTTAAGAACTCTTCCTTTCTCTCTCCTTCTCATTCGTCGTTGGCGCTGTTCTCAAAAGTTTGGATTCATGGGATTATTACATCAACATTAGTAACAACGCCAAGTAAGCATCGACTAGATCCATTCAATTCCCCTTTTGTTTCAGTTCTCAATTCCCGTTTCTTTGTCCTCGTTGAGTTTGCTTGCGATTTCACCCCTTCTTAGTGTTTATGAGTTTGATTCTCCCTCCAATTCGGGATGTTGATTGCTGTTTCTGGGTTGGTTTTCGTTTTTATCTTCAGCTAGGGTTTTATTTCCTTTGGGGTGTTGTTCTTTCGTTTAATTTTGGAATTGTGGGTGTTTTTTCGACGAGGAAATGTGTGGGGATCGTGAGCTAGGGTTCGTATTCAAGACCTTGCACTGTGTTACAAGTGTATGAAGATTCGGTGCTGCTTATGCTTCACCATTGGAGAAGAAGACGAAAGGGAAGAGGAACTGAAAATGCGTGGGGATGATTCTGATCGCATTGTGCGAAATGGGGATGATCCTTTAGAGACTGACTCGCTTGCCATTTCTGTCGACGGTGATCAATTGAGATTGTTCGAGGATATGGTCAGAGGAATGCGAGACGATGACGACAACGGTGGTGGGGCTGTCAATCCTTTGAATATTTCTTTTGGAGTTCTGAATCAGTCTGAGGGAGGGGAGAGTAGTGCTTCGGCATTGGCTTTGCCCATGGAGGCTTGTAATGAGGAATGCAATCGCGATGCTCACCATAAGCGTGCTAAAGTTCACTCGGAATTCAAGTGAGTCAGTTTGTAGACATGATTTATGCTTACTTTCATGGGTTGGCATGTTTTTTTGATTTTTATTTCTTGAGAAGAAGGGTGGCTGTGGTTTTACTTGAATGCTTCTTCTTTGTGGGGGTTTAGGACTAGATATTGTGGTGGTTTCGGGATGGAGATTCCGAGCGTTTATGGAGGTTGTCATTTTACGGTTATGCAGGGTTATTGGTTAACGTACTTTAGCTGCCAATGGCAATGCACGTTTGTAATTGCTATTTTTGTGCCGGGAATCTCGCAATGGTTTTATGTTTTGAGCTGCATGTTCGACATATTGTACCTACTTTGTTGCTTGGTTGATTGAAGTCATTTGTTATTACTTAAACTTCATCTAACATCAATCTTTGTTGTACTAGACTGTTGGCAGTTTTTTTTTTGATAAGAAACAAGACAATTTCATGAAAATGAATTGCATACATAGGTATTGAGCTAGGTTGTAAGTTTTTTATTTTATTATTATTATTTTTGCCTTTCTTTTTTCCTTCTAAGTATTGAGATAATATGGTAAATCTTTAAGGAAATTGAACATCCAACTTTAGAACCGCCTTTTTGTTATTGTATTTAGTATGTTATTCTAAGTATTGAGATAATATGGTAAAACTTTTCTCGATTCCACAATAGAAAATGGTTTTCTTGCTCTCTTTAGTATGTTAACTTCGCATATTTTTGAAATTCTCTTTTAGTAGTGTTTAGCTATAAGATACGGAAAGGGAAGAGAAAATATTTAAGGAAACACCTTAAATAGTCAATTGGTTTTGAAGTTGAATCTCATACTATCTTATACGGAGTATATCGGGCTCTTAGGTTAGATAAAAAATCTCTCTGGCTTTTAGGTTGAGTGGAGAATTTATAAATTCCAATGGCATCTTCTTGTACTTTTGAATAAAATACTAGGATTTTAACAGAAAATCATATGGTTTGAAAATGTGATAGCTCAAAGTTTTTAGCAGGTGTGAGTCTTCATGCAAGTTGTGACCATGGAAATATTTTTTTTTCCTTTTTTTTTTTGAGTTCAACAACAATTAAGGGTGGAGGATTTGAACCTATGACCTCTCGGTCATCGATGCATACGCCGGTTGGACTATTGCTCTTTTTGGATGGAAAAGTTTTCTTTTTATTAAATATTATTGAATTATGTTAAACCACCAGCCAGCCCAAAAACTTAAGCTGATAGATTGGAGTAAATTTAATTATATTACTACAACTGAAATTTAAGTTTAATTGTGGAGGAAATGACTTGGAAGAGACTTGAACTTCAAATCCCCCTCCATGCTGCCATGTTGAATTATGTTTAACCACCGATCAACTCAAATAAAAACATATCAACCAACAAACTTAAATCATTTATTTTTTGGAAATTCATTATGTGGCTTCTGAATTTTTTTAAACAAACCTAGGAACAAATGGAAAAATTTATTGTTTTTGAGTGTCTTATTAGTTCTTTTTGTTTGAACTAGAAGTAACCATTCACGTTCGATGTATAATTATAGCAAGGGTGTTTGAATGGGTGTATCAGTATGTATGCAGAAGTTCAAAGATGTATCAAAATTCATTTAGATTCTTTTCTCCATATGAATAGTAAACATTAACTGAAATATTTTGCCAAAACTATTCTTGCAAGTTGTTTTCAGAATATGTTCAATCAAGTCCGTACACTTTCAAGCATGGTCAATCTTAGTTATATACTGATCACGCTCATTTTAAACCCTACTTTTAATGCTACAGTTTCATTTTTAATCAAAAAAATGTTTCATTAAGTTGTCATCAAGGGCTGAGCATAATGGTTTATTCAGCTTGGTGCATTGGCTTAGAATTTCTAGATTCTTTTCTGACTTTGTTTTAGTTGTATTACGAAATATGATCCTTCGTTGGAGACTCTAACTTTTACATTGTGGTTGATTACGTATTATGTGATCATTAGTGTAGAAAAGAGTGAACTCTGAGTTAATAAAACCGTCAATATGTGTTGTACTTCTCATTTTTGATAATTTACGTTCACTCAACCACTTAGATATTACAGAATTGAGCATATCTAGTTTCCTATAACTTAACAGTTGTATTAGCTGGAAAATGAAAAATAAGTAAGGATGCACTCGGCTTAATCTTGTGAGAAGTGTTATTCACTTTAACAATATTTTATGTTCTTCTCTTATAAATTTTTCTTTTAAAATTTCCCCAGTGAGTGTTCCTTTGCAACTCCATGGTCCTTGGGTCTTGGGAATCCTGTCAGAGATTATGATTTTAGTCATAGGTCATCTTCAATTCTGATTAGGAATGAATTTTTCTATCATGCTTCTTCATCTAGTCGAGTTGAGGACGACAGAGATTTTGAATTCTGTTTTGGCAAAGATGATGGGATTAAGGAGAATGGGGCCTGTAATTCAGAGGGGTCTGAAGTAAGAATGGATCTTACAGATGATTTATTGCATATGGTATGCATCTCCTGGATTTGTGCTTTGTTTTGTTGCTCACCTTTTTTATTTCTTGGATTTTTTGTTCACATGTAGTTATTTCATAACTGGTATCAGGTTTTCTCTTTCTTGGATCACATCAATCTTTGTCAAGCTGCTATAGTCTGCAGGCAGTGGCGAGCTGCTAGTGCACATGAAGATTTCTGGAGGAGTTTGAATTTTGAAAATAGGAACATATCCATCGAACAGTGTATGTTTATTTCTTTTCCTTTTTACCTTTTTCAAGTATTTGTTTTTCTGATTATTTTCCAGAGTAGTTGAGATGATCTTAAAATTTTTGATTACGTCTTGGAACTAAGGCAATATATCATGATTCAACTTCAAAACATGTAGGAATAGGACCTCCAGTGAAACGTGCTTTGTCATTCACGACATGTTACTGAAACTCTTGGAATCTTTACTATTTAGGAATATTATAATTCTTACGATTTAAGAATATTTGTCATAATTGTAAATTAATTGTATTTATCATATTTATTCTTTTCCATTGTTGTAATATTTTGATAGAACCAATCTCTATCAACACTCAATTGAGTCACTAAGAATATACTTGTTGTATTAATTTAGGGGAAATGATACAATATATAGCCCTTAGAGGACTAACTAACTAACTAACCCCCAATTATAACTACCTAACAAGTAACTAACCAAATTACCCTAATAAGAGGATCCTATCATATTTCTATAATTGTAAACGATCTTTCTCCTTTATAAGAAGAATCAAGGCCTAGTGTGAATATATTTTAGCAAGCAATACATGATAATGATCTTAAAACTAAAAGAGGGTATCATAGCAGAGGATCCTAAATTCGAATATCTGCCTAGTCACTCAACGACATTTGTGAACGCGAAGGACCATGAGGTAATGGATTCGAATCTCCCACCCCCAATTGTTGTAATCTCAAAAAAAAAAAAAAAAAAATCTGCCAAGTCGTTTCATCCCCAATTATAATTGAAAATTCAACTTCTAGGAGTTAGGACATATCTCAAATTTCTTAGTGAATAAGCGAGGAGTGTTGACTGATTTAATTAAATTTACCCAAACCCATCAACTTAAGCTTTGGGTTTGATTGATGATTTGAAATAATTCAACAGGAACCTAGTACTGTTATTTATTTGGATTCTGTATTCAGTATTCAGTATGATCATTCTCCCTCTAAATCTTTTTTACTAGATTCATACAATATAAAAGAAAGAACTGTTGCTATGCTATTGTTAGCTTTGACCATCTCTTTGATTTCTGAAATAATTTCTGTATATAATTGTAGAAGTGTTATAGGAATCAGGATGTGATGTGACAATTCTCTGTAGTACTCTTGTTTCCTAAGCAACATTTTCAGTTGTGTTTCATGTTTAACATACTCTTGTCCAATCAGATATTTATTTTGCCTCTTATATTTTTATCCAGTCGCCTTTCTATCGCCGTATTAACAAATATCCAATCACATTCTCTATGTTTCTTAGTTTCAAGCTGTCTCAGTTAATTGATTATAACTTTTGATTGCAGTTGAGGATATGTGTGGACGGTATCCAAATGCTACAGAGGTAAATATCTTTGGTGTACCTGCTTTGCACTCGGTTTCCATGAAAGCAGTTTGTTCTTTGAGGTAATGATTATCATTATAATTAATTTTTCCAAATCCGAATCTTTTTGCTAAGGCTTAATGTTTTACTTTATTTTTCTCAGAAATCTGGAGGTTTTAACAATGGGGAGAGGACAACTGGGAGATAACTTTTTCCATTCCCTGGCTGATTGCCATTTGTTGAAGAGCTTGACTGTCAAAGATTCTGCGCTAGTTAATGTTACACAAGAGATACTTATAAGCCATGAAAGATTGCGTAACCTTCATCTAATTAAATGTCGTGCAATACGAGTAACTGTTAGGTTGCTACTGTCTACATATCTTAATGCTAACTGTATATAATTGTTGAGATTTTTTGCTTTTTTGTCTAAACATGTTTTTCTTGCAGATGTCCTCAACTTGAAACACTGTCTTTGAAGCGCAGCAACATGACACATGCTGTTCTTAATTGCCCTCTTCTTCATGACCTGGATATAGGCTCTTGCCACAAGCTCTCAGATGCTGCAATACGTTCAGCCGCTATTTCATGCCCCCAATTGGAATCTCTTGATATGTCTAATTGTTTGTGTGTGAGTGATGAGTCTTTACGTGAAATTGCTTCGACCTGCCCTAATCTCCAGCTTCTGAATGCATCATACTGTCCAAATATATCTTTGGAGGTGCAATACCATTTTAATTTATACATTTTAATGTAAGTGATGTTTATTCCGTTCGGACCTTTTTTTCCTGATGTTGCTTCGGTTGCCTTTCTTTTGAAGTCTGTAAGGCTGACTATGCTGACCATGCTTAAGCTTCACAGCTGTGAGGGCATCACATCTGCTTCAATGACCTCAATTTCTAGTTGCTCTAGGTTGAAGGTCAGAAATTACTTATTTCAACTATTTCAAATTTCTATTTGTCTGAGGCTGTACCTGAATGAGCGAAAATGTGATGGAGATTGATTTCAGGTTTTGGAGCTTGATAATTGCAGTCTTTTGACTTCTGTGTCATTGGATCTTCCCCGTTTGCAGAATATCAGACTTGTCCATTGCCGCAAGTATGTGCTTGTCTCCACAAGGCAGCTTCCATCACATAATTAAGTTCATTTAGAATGATTTAAATCTATTTTGTTTTATTGTGTGCAGATTCTTTGATTTGAGTTTACAGAGTGTTAAATTGTCAACCATAACGGTCTCGAATTGTCCATCTCTTCACCGGATCAACATCACTTCCAATTTACTTCAAGTATGTCGTAATGATTTTTAAAGGTTTTAATAATTTTTCATCTTTTAGGGGGGGTCTCTAAAGGAATACTGAATTTTATTTGTGGAGTTGCAGAAATTAGTGTTGAAGAAACAAGAGAGCTTGGCCAAATTGGTTTTGCAGTGTCCTAGTCTGCAAGATGTCGACCTGACAGACTGTGAATCTCTAACAAGTTCTATTTGTGAAGTTTTTAGTGATGATGGTGGTTGCCCTATGTTGAAATCACTTGTTCTTGATAACTGCAAGGTAAATTGCTTGGTGTGAGACCCATCAGCATCGTGGTATTCCTTGGTTTTGACTTCTTTTGATGTCTAAAGTGAACATGTTCCTTTTGCTCAGAATTTGACAGCCGTTCGATTCTGCAGCAGATCTTTAGGAAGCCTTTCCCTTGTTGGTTGCCGGGAAATCACTTTACTTGAACTTCAATGTCCTAATCTTGAACAAGTTTCTCTAGATGGCTGTGATAGTCTTGAAAGAGCATCATTTTCCCCTGTACGTGAAAACTGATGATTTGCGAATTTTTGTTACTCTCTATTCTCCTAGTGTTTAGGATTGAGTTTTCTTCTTTATCTCTCTTTTTTAAGGTTGGACTGCGGTCACTAAATCTGGGAATTTGTCCCAAACTGAATGAATTAAAACTCGAGACCTCTCGAATGGATTTACTCGAGCTGAAAGGCTGTGGTGGGTTGTCAGAGGCAGCCATCAATTGTTCTCATCTAAGATCGTTGGATGCTTCCTTTTGTCGGTTAGTTTGTTATGGTTCTTAGGACGACAGCTTCTATTGGATTGTTGATGCTTGTATTGTTAATCTCTTCTTTTTCCCTTGCAGCCTACTGAAAGACGAGTGCTTATCCGCAACAACTGCCTCATGCCCACAGATCGAGTCATTAATACTGATGTCATGTAGTTCGGTAGGTTCAGAGGGGCTTTACTCTTTGCAATGTCTTCCAAAGCTGGCTGTACTGGATTTATCGTATACCGATTTGATGAGCTTGCAGCCAGTCTTTGAGTCTTGCCTTCAACTGAAGGTAACCTTTTTGATAGATACATAGCTATCAAGGCAATTTCGATACTACAAATATTATCACTACCCTATTTGATCTGCCAAAAGGTGCATAGCTTTTAGTGGCATGATGTTGGTTACTGGTTTGAAACACCTCACCCCCAAATACTGTTAGATTTAAGAAAAAAAAAGAAAACCACCACCCCTTCTGATCTTCTCATGTATTGATGCTTTTATATTTGTATTCTTGATGAAGGTATTGAAACTACAAGCATGCAAGTTTTTAACAGACTCATCGCTAGAGCCTCTTTACAAGGAAGGTGCACTTCCATCTCTTCAGGAGCTAGATTTGTCGTACAGCACACTTTGTCAATCTGCCATTGAAGAGCTTCTTGCTTGTTGCACACACTTAACTCATATGAGCTTAAATGGGTGTGTGAACATGCATGATCTAAATTGGGATTGTAGCATTGGTCAGCTTTCTTTATCCGGCATCTCGCTTCCTCTTGGTCAGGCTCACCTTCTTGATATTGAGGAACCAGTTGCTCAGCCAAACCGTTTGTTACAGAATCTGAACTGTGTAGGTTGTCACAATATTAGGAAGATTTTCATTCCTCCAGCTGCACCTTGTTTTCATTTAACATCATTAAACCTATCTCTGTCTTCAAACCTCAAAGAAGTTGACATTTCTTGCTACAACCTAAGCTTTCTTAACTTGAGGTTATAATCTCCCACACTTTTGTTCTAATAACAATTCTACTTGTTTTTTCTGTTTATTATTCTATGATCATTAATTTTTGTTTTTGTTTTTTGGTTTTATGTAGTAATTGTTGCTCCCTGGAAGTTTTGAGACTCGACTGCCCTAGGCTGACCAGTCTCTTTCTCCAGGTATTTCTCATTTTTTCTTCATGTAAGTTTAGGACTAGTCTTCTCTGAATCTGGTCTTCAATCGACTTGTAGCTTTTAGACAGAGGATAAGGTGGGTGATAATACATGGGTCAGGACAGATCACGAGTCCAAATTTTAGCAATTTTGTCAGTGACTGGGATAGAAATCTTACCCGGACCCCAATTTTGTTCCCATCTGTTCTCCACTTTTAATGTTTGTTTTTGTAGGGATAGAAAGAGAAAGTATAAGATAGTATGGAGTTGCTTCTCAAAACCAATTGACAATGAGGGGAGCAGTTTACTTATCATTTAAATGTGTTAAAGAATCATCACCTTTTCAATATGGGACAAATGACCACTAGGTGAATATTTTCAACATGCCTGCCATTTAGGGAAGACCATCTTGAATTATATTCGAATGTGGATCAAAATAATACCCACTTTGACCTACTCGCTTGGGTTGGAACCGAACTTTAAAGATTATCAAATGCCTGCTTAAGTTTTACCCACATGGAGCTCTAATACCATATTACATAGTATGAGCATTCACTTCAATACCAATTGGCAATGAGGGAAGTAGCCCACATATCATATATAAATATGTCGAAGAGTCTTCACCTTTTCAATGTAGGACAAATGGCCACAAGGTGAGTATCTTCAACAGAAAGCCATCCATTTTTAGATGGAAGTGCTTTTATTTTACCTCTGTATCTTAGCCTAGTGGTCAAAGAAGAATTTGTTGATGCAACATGCAGTGAGTTCTCCATGAACGTAAGTTAGTCTAAGTGCACGTAATCTGGTCCAAACACTTGCTATCTGTAAAAAAATCATACTTTGATGTTTGGCACAGAAAAAAAGAAAAACAATAGTAAAAAAGAAATGAGATTCAAGAGATGCATATGATATGAAACTAACTAAAATCTGTGTTTTTCTAGTCATGCAACATTGAGGTAGAAGCGGTTGAAGCTGCAATATCAAAATGTAGCAAGCTCGAGAAGTTAGATGTCCGCTTGTGTCCGAAGGTGGCATTGTGTTCCTTTCATTTTCATGGCATTGTTGCACATTCTTTGATAGTTTTGGGACTTCTTAGATAATGGTAGTTTTTCCTGATCTTGAAATATTTATCTTACTGGCAGATCTCGTCAATTAGCATGTTACAACTGCGAATCGCTTGCCCGAGTTTAAAGCGAATCTTCAGCAGTCCATCACCAGCATGATCAATTAAAATTTTTCCTCCCACTTGTCAATTTCACGTCGATCTTATGTAACATGGTCTTTGAATACTGTCAGCTTTCCTTTGTTTGGGGTGTATAGTTAAGAGTTTTTTATCAGCTTAAAAAATAAGTAATGTTTTTGTCTACAACGTTACCAGCTTAGTTAGCCTCCCACCCCTAATTCTGTTTTGCAGTGTTTGAGAGAGATTCTCTTCAAGTTTGACTCAATCAACTCCTCCGTTCTTATGTGAACAATTCATCCCATTATTAACATTTTTCTGATCATTGATCGTTACTGCTACCGATGTCTTAAATATCATTGTTTTATTTAAACGTCACCTTCATGAAACCTGTACTCATCACCAATTACAATTACTTGCGTTGGATTTGAGTATTTTTTTTTTTTATTTTTTTATTTTTTTTTATTTTTATTAGGTGATGAGTTCAACCGATAGTGACTAACTACTACTTATGGATTATGATAAATTATAAATTTGTTCTCTATCGTTAGAAGAAAGTTAGAGTTTAGTCTCTATAATTTAAAAATATAAAATTTACTCTTTATAATTTGGATAAATATAGAATTTAGTCTTTATTATTTGAAAAAAATTATTCAGCCCCTCTGATTTAATTGAATTTAAAAAATAGTCTAATATTATTTGTATGCTATGATTAAATAAGTATCAAAACCAGTTTATCTAAGATAGATAACCACTTTAAAATGAATTATTATTAAAATTTAACATTGTAATCACTATAAATAATCTCTAATTTATAATAATTCAAAATAATCTACATTTCTTACTTAAATAAATGAGCAACCACCGACCAGAGACTCCGGAATGTCATTAACAAAAATAAATTGTACTTGAAGTTTGAGGTTATTTGTGTCATTTGGGTGATGGTGGTTTCTTGGGTCTTGAAGAAGTCAGCCAGTTTGTGGTTACTGGCTGGCCCTCGCTCACCAATTCATCAATAGCCGCTGCCGCTGTCTTTTGAGTGAAACACAAGTCTCTGTCTCCACAGCTTGAAACACAAGTCTTCTTTTTTTTTTTTCCTTCAATTCTTATCTTAAGTTCTCTTATTATCCTTCTCTCTTTCTCCCGAAATCAGCTGCAATGGCGACCAAGATTCTGTGTTGTTTCTTGTTTTGCGCCATGTTTGTCTCTGTGTTTTCTGCTGCAGGTAAAACCAAGTTCTTCTCTCACCCACTTGCCCCATTTTTCTATTTCTGTTTCTTGGAGCTCTGAGTTCAAGTTCCTTTGTGTATGTATTCTGCATTTGTTGGGTTTAGATTTGAAGATTCTCTTCTGGGTTTGCTCTAATTGATCTGCATTTGGCCTGGGAGCTTTTGTTTTTCTTTCTTTGAATGTTTCTGTGTTCTTGCATTCTGACTTGAATGGTTGATTGGTAACTGTAATTAGCAGCCATGAACAATTCTAAGCTCAGATCTGTAGCTTATCTGCAGTTTTTTGGTTGTTGGTTCATCTCTCTCTTTTTCTCTGTCTTAAATGGTACTTTGAAGATGAAATTCTGTGTTGAAATCCATTCTCTGAAACAAATATCAAACAGTATTCAAATGGAAACTAATTCTCAAATATGAATAACTTCTCAATCAACTGCAGAGTTCTTCATTAACAAGAACAATAAACGGAAGCAGAACATGCTTGAAAGGATTAACGTTTGTCCTTACACTTCTCTGACTGTGTTTTCCCCTCTGTTTTGTATCTTTTGTTGGGGTTCTTGAGAATGTAAATTTGTCACTTTCTTTATGTTAGACTCCAATAGAATTAAAAAACTTACCGTTTTTTATCTGGAACAATTGCAGCCAATGTGACTGATAATCCTGCTGATAAACTAGTAGCAGTGCTTAACAAGAACAGAACTGATCACAAGTTATCTGCTCTTAAAGACAATCCTGGATTGGCCTGCCTTGCTCTTCAATATATAAAGTTCTACCAAGGGAAATGTGGAGCGGTTGGAGGCCCCGACGGAATGAAACCGCCTAATTCCGCGTTTGTTGAAACTTTTGCTCCCACCTGTGGAGTTGTAGTCTCGTCTATCGCTCCAATCACGGGACGGTTTCTTGGTTGCCAGTCTAAATATGTACACGCTCCCGAAGCGTTTTCCGATGTGTTGATTTTGAATGACAAGAGTTTGGAGATTCTTTACTACAAGAATCACACTGAAGTTGGAGCTGCTGTGACTGGCACAGATGGAGGTTTTCCTTACTTTTGGTGTGTGTTGTTCAGCAATGGCAGCCTCTCTAACAGCTTTGCTTTTGAGGGAGGAGTTGCAAAGTTAACAAGGCCTGGTTGCTACAGTGGGGCTAACGACCAATGCAGCAACGCCGATAGCCGGTTTTCAACCACCCGTATGTCGTTTTTAGTCTCGACTTCTTTGCTTGCCATTACATATGCCTTTGTTTTGAGATCATCAGTCTGATCGAAACGTAAAAAGCGTTGTTTTACTTGCTTTGCAATCAGCTATTTTCTTATCAAATGGTTGGCTGGTGTATTCTTTGTCTGGTTTTGTGGTTTTGACTTTTCGATATGTTTTTGAGGTTCCGAATTCGTGCTGTGTAGTTACCACTATCTTATGTATTCTTGGATCTCATTGTGTAGCCATTTTTCACAGTGAGTTGATAAAAAAGATCTTCTGTATAAGTACTGTGATGGTTGAATAGATTTTTGAGCTGATCCATTGAGATAATTGATATATGATGATGATGAGTTGACACTGTGACCCAAATACTGATATGAAATAGGCAACTCTTTTTTTGTATAATCTTTAATCTCAATGTATTTTATTATTGAATCATTATAAGAGAGGTGTACAATATATTTTTAACCATTGATGGGGGCAATGTACAATTTTTTATTGAATCAATTAGTTCTTTTAGTCACCTTGATCGATCTTTTTTCTATTCATCTTATATCAATTTTGTTAATGGAATTTCGTTTATTGATTTAGGTGAAGCTCGGTTTACCTTGTATTTGTATTGTTTATGATTTTTGGGATAACACAATGTTAATGATATAGGCAAATATGAAGCTTTTAGGTGATAATTTAAAAGTGTAAAGTCATGAAAGTTTATGTCCTAACTGGAACGATATCATATATCAATGCGAAGATCTGGCTCGATTCATTGTGAATCAGATTTTTTAGCTGATCTAATAAAACATTGACGATAAAATGAAAGTACAAACTATTTGCAACATGAACAATATCTCAACCAGTATTAGTGTATCCACGATCCAGAGGTCAAAACATCCTATTCAATCTTCAATCTAAACAGGATGTGAATCGTTGGCGATTTTTTTCTTTTCTTTCGGGAAACTCTCTAAAACTTCTGGAATGAATAGATTAGAAAGCTACAAAAGGTGTAAACTACTTCAACTCTAAGCTAACTTTCCATTGATGAAACAAAAAGGTATCCTGAAAGTTTAGAGCACAGAAAGAAGCAAAGACAAAGAACTGTTTTAAGAGTCCCAAAACAATAAAGAAGCTTTACACTTCAAAACAAATGCAAGAAGAAGAAGAATGATTAAGATGCCAGCAGAAGAGCCACCAACTCTGTGAATCCAATAAGCATCAAACCTTGCACATCTCTGTTCCAAGTGAAGCACTCCAGCAATAATGAAGATCAAGCTAATGAGAAGAACAGGCAACCAAAAACCGAGGTTTATGAACGATTCCTCGTCCTCCTCCGTCTCGTAGCTCGGCCTTCGGTCGATATAGAGCGGAGAAATCACGGCCAGAAGGCCGAGTCCTACTGCAACGAGCCGGTCGTAGGAAGAAAACTTACTCCTCCTCGATGTAGCACCGACCACGGCCTCCATTCTACTAGATGGAAAACTTGGTACTAGCTAGTTATCTCCAAGTATTGTGTTGTTGCAATGGCTGTTTGGTGCTTCTTTGTTGTTTGGAAAATGGGAATATTTTTGGTTTTCTGAAATGGGAATTTATTCTGGAGAAGATTGAGTGTTGAAGAAGCTTAACTGTGAGAAGAAGATTGGTGGGAATACGGGTATTATTCGCCATTAATGAACAGAAGCTCATTTCATTAATTTTATTATTATTATTATTTGGGTTGGAATCTGATTCCACTGCCGCAAACTGAAATTTGCAAATTTAAAGAAACAAGAGAACGGAGATCTTTCAAGTTTTATTTTTGGCTTAACTCTAAGCTTATTAATGTTAATGTTGTTCTTAGAAAGCGTAAGCATTCGTATCAAAATTAATTGCTATTGACAGAGTAGTTCATCTAATTTTATAAATTCAATAGTAAGATCATCAAGATGACGTCTCTTAGAAGTTTTCAGTATTCATGAATCCAATTTCAATTAATTGACAATAAAAAAAGAGTACGGTGTTTATGTTATAAATTCTGAAAATACTTCATTTAACGTTATCTTGTTATCCACGAAAAAACCTCTATTATAATTTAGCTTAAAATAAAAATAAACCCACACGTTTATTCAAGCTGAAACTACCGGTGGCTAGTTGCCATCTGCCAGCGAGTAAATGGATAAAAAACATGACGTGGCAGTTGCAGTTCATGAACCGGCAACATACCGAAATGAGCGGTCTTCAATTCAACTACCACTAGCTCACTTCGAAATTCTGGCTAACGAATCTTCGAAGCCTTCAGTTCCGGCGCCGGTCCGATGCTCTGATGGCGGCGGATTTAGCACCGTTCTCTCTCTGGCCTCACCAACGCCGCATCTTCTTTCACTCCGCCTCCAAATTTACTGCTTCGTTGTTTGACTCCACGCCTGGATTCCTCCCCATACGTCAACGGAAACAGCATCAACGCCATTTTGGAAGACTCTTAGCTCATCGTTTCGCCGTTTCGAACTCCCTTGGTGCTGAGCCTCCGCCACAGAACACGGTGCCTCAACATGAGCGGCGAGAGGAGTCTTCGGTTCTTCTTGATGTTTCTGGAATGATGTGCGGTGCGTGCGTCTCCCGCGTCAAGTCGATTCTATCATCCGATGATCGAGTTGACTCGGTTGTGGTTAATATGTTGACTGAGACGGCGGCGATTCGGTTGAAATCGGGTGAAGTTAGCGCGGAGGCTGATTTAGCGGTGAATGTGGCGGAGAATCTGGCGCGGAGATTGACGGATTGTGGTTTTCCGACGAAATCGAGGAATTCGGAGGTTGGAGTGGCGGAGAATGTGAGAAAATGGAAGGAGATGGATGAGAAGAAACGAAGAATGCTGGTTAAGAGTCGGAATCGGGTGGCTGTTGCTTGGACTCTGGTTGCTTTGTGCTGTGGCTCACACGCATCGCATATCTTGCACTCTCTTGGGATTCACATTCACGGTATTTATTGCAATCTTTAAACGAAATTGCGTTTTAGTCTAATGATTATTGCTTCAACGTAATTGTCTGTCATGTGGTTAGCTCAATTCTAAATGACCAAGATTCTATATGCAATCGGGACTTTTATAAGCTTTGAGTTCATTAATTTGAATCATAAATTGCGAGATTAAATTTCTGGTAATCTTTAAGCTGTTCCGGAGTATAATGCAAGTGCAGCCTGTAATAAAAGTAAAATTGAATTGAGTTGACTTCTTTCGTTTTTTCAGGACCATGGATGGAGATACTTCATAACTCGTATGCAAAGGGTTTCTTTGCTTTGGTTGCTCTTCTAGGACCAGGACGAGGTCTGTTTGTCCTCTTTATTTCAATTGTTCGTATTGCTAGTTTCTGAAAAATGAACCATATTGTCATCATGGAAAGATTGGTTAATACAACAAGAATACTAAACTAGCAATACATGTTTTGTGCTATTTCTACCTTTCCTTATGTCATTTAATCATAGGAAGTGGGGATTCGTGTTGGACCACTGTAACTGATATTCATTTTAAAGGCTTTTTTTTTAGTAGTTATTTGTATTACTGACCTTTTGGATTGTAATTAGTATTTACTTTGCTGCTAAAGATACAAACTCCCGGACTTGCCATTACGATCTTGTGTGATGTTTAAAATGATAGTTTGCCGCAGAACTACTTTTTGATGGTCTGAGGGCATTCAGGATAGGATCACCTAACATGAACTCTCTTGTGGGTTTTGGAGCAATTGCTGCATTTATTATCAGTGCGGTAAGGCATTATCAAAGATCTCAAGTTCTTCTAGGCCATACTTTTGGTTATTTACATATTTATTTTTATGGGATACTTTTTGGTTATTTTTTAAGAATATTTCTTTTAGGAAAGCATCATAGTAGCTTAACACTAACATACGAGTTTTAAACTGTTGTCTCTCGTAGGTCTCACTTCTTAAGCCTGAACTCGACTGGGAAGCCTCATTTTTCGATGAGCCGGTGACTTGCTCAACCTTCAGCTGTATCATCTTGATAAAATTGTTAATTATTTACTCAATGTTCACGTTATTTTTGTTTATTATTATTATTTTTTTCTGGTATAAATGGGATTTGGCTCTTGAATATGCATTTCTCAGTGCAACTCCTTTTTTTAGCATGCAGGTCATGCTTCTTGGGTTTGTGCTTCTTGGGCGATCTCTGGAGGAAAGAGCAAGGGTTAAGGCTTCCAGTGATATGAATGAACTTTTAGTAAGTTTCAAACTTTCAATCAATCTCACACAGTTGCTTTTGTTCAAAAAAAAAAAAAAAAATCTTAAACAGTTAAACATTACAATGAGTGTATCTATTGAATCTTTACCACGGTTGAATATGAAAAATAACTGTTCTCCAACAAAGATCAGAATCCCCCCAGCATGGGTAGTAGCTTTTTGCTTGGCATAAGTTGTTTATTTGATTTAAGCATTCATGTTTTGGCAGTCTTTGATCTCTTCTCATTCACGACTAGTGATAACTCCATCAGAAGGCAGTTCCTCTGCAGATGATGTGCTTTGCTCGGATGCAATGTGCATTAAGGTGTCAACTGATGACATTCGGGTTGGAGACTCGGTTTTAGTTTTGCCTGGAGAAACAATTCCTGTGGATGTAAGCACCAGAGATTATTAGCGAACAATGCCTCTTTATTTCAGGACCCAAATGATCATTTCAATGGTTGTTTTTCTGAATCACATATGCCATCTTCCTCTACCTTCTTTAACGTTTCCATTATCGGTAGATGCTGCCCTTCTTTAAGGGGGAGCATTCGAAAATGCTTGGCTAACAGTGATATTCCTTAACAGGGGAAGGTTCTTGCAGGAAGAAGTGTTGTGGATGAATCAATGCTTACTGGGGAATCTCTACCTGTATTTAAAGAAACGGGACTTATGGTCTCAGCTGGAACTGTGAACTGGGTATGATTTTTCCACGATGTTTAGGATTTGAAACAGTATGTTTATTCAGATACAAGTCTGATTTGCCACCTTATTTCAATTAAGCGGATTTTTTGTGCATTAATCAAAATTTATATCGTCTAGGATGGCCCTTTGAGAATTGAAGCATCTTCGACTGGCTTAAACTCAACCATCTCCAAGATTGTTAGAATGGTAAGCAAATAATTTTCTTAAATTTATATTGTTGCAGTAATTACATGGATATGCATAATGCGCCATCTTAAAAAAAATAATGACAATAACAATTTTTAGCTATTAGAACAACGCTTTGTAGGCAGCATTTTACATAGCTCTCTCTCTCTCTCTCTCATTTTTTCTCTCTTTTAGGCCTGTAGTAAAGTTCCAATAAATAGGTCCCTCCATCTCATTCTTTCTCATAGTTTTTTAGTCAAAATATTATCAGGTATACAGTTGGAGGGTTCATCATTACATGTGGTTGTGCTTGTGTTTTGAATGCAAAAAAAAGGAAGATGGTTTTGCTCTAGGTGAACTAAATTAAAAACTAGCTTGATGTTGGCAAAAAGATTTCTCGATAGTCACTCCCACTTAATTTGAGTAATCTTTGCATAAGAATTATTTTCCACTCCCACTTAATTTGAGTAATCTTTGCATAAGAATTATTTTCCACTGCACATGCAATGATAAGATTACCGCTTAAAAGTACTGAGTGAAGGAGGAGCATATATTTCCTAGCTGAACCCATACTCTAGCTTCATGTCTAAACCATCAGGTTGAGGATGCGCAAGGCCATGAAGCACCTATACAAAGGCTTGCAGATTCAATAGCTGGGCCATTTGTGTACACTGTATTAACTCTCTCTGCAGTAACATTTGCATTTTGGTAAGCACGTACTTCTTATTTTTCTACTTGATGAAACTCCGGTGCTTAGTTTCTGAATGGGTGGTAAAGGGCCTAAGAAGAATTTGGGCGTGTTCTTAATGACCCGCATAAATGTCTAACACGATTCTAAGTAGATAGTTCCTATTGCTAAATGCTGTATAAGTTTCTTGAGAAATGGAAAATAAGTCTTTATAGTTAGCTTGACTATAAAGAGTGTTTTGCTGCAATATGCTTGTCAATTTACATTGTAAAGTCCATTTCCAGGTATTGCTTTGGTACCCATATTTTTCCTGACGTTTTGATCAATGATATTGCTGGACCAGATGGAGACCCCTTGCTTTTAAGCTTGAAACTTTCAGTTGATGTCTTGGTACGTGGGTGTTGAGCTTTTTTACTGGAGACTTTGAAATCTCAAACTTTGTTGTAAAAAAAACACGATTGCTTCATTAATGATGAGTGTAAGACATTTTAATATGTAAAGCAGGGGGAAATTCAAGATTAAAGTCATGCCACATTTTCTAGTGCCCCCTCTTAATAAGTGTGATTCAGTAAACGTGCATTTAAAAAGTGTCTCAAAAGTCGCCTTATCCTCATACCGTACACAACCAAACAGACCCAAAGAGGAAAAAAAAAATTGAGCTCATTTTTCTTTAGTCATCACGAAATAGGAGGAAAATGATTGTAACTATGACCATATTGGATTTAACATGATTTAGGAAAGGGAAAATTTTTACAAAAGATTACAGGAGACTGTGATGGAAAATCTCAGTACAGACATGGAACCATACTTCCCACAGATTAAATGTGAATGTTTAAGTCTTGGTTTAACCCACATCACATTGTAGTGCTAAATGTGGTGTACTTTTTGTACTTCTATTATTGCCCTGGAAAATGAAAATTGAAGTTGCGTGGTTTTTGTACCGTTGACCAATTGTTACTTCTTCAGGTAGTTTCTTGCCCATGTGCACTTGGACTAGCCACTCCCACAGCAATTCTAGTTGGCACCTCCCTTGGTAAGTTTTAATTTGTTTTCATAAAATTAATAAAACTATGGTGACAATTCCATGAAATGTGAATCAAGTTATTATGCATAAGCAATGGCAAGAGCTCAGAGTCTTTTCTTAATTTGCATTCCTAAGGACTTTGAATGAAGACATGTATCCAACCATAAGTGGAATACGAAATTTAATAATAATATGTGAGAAATACTTACCAACACATGAATGTGTAGACAAGCCCTACTCATTGCATACGTGGCACCTTTGGTGCCACACATTTTTGTTCTTTTTCTTAATGTTGACCTTTTATTTAAAATGAAACAAAAATATGTGGCACCAAATGTACCACGTATGCTATGAGTAGGGCTTGCCTACACATGTATTTCTCATAATATGTAGACAGCTTAATGATAAGAGAGAAAATCATAGGAGCAGGCCCAAGAAGAGAACGAGGGATAGAGAGTTCTTGAGCAAGTTTTATAAGCACATAATTTTCAATAGTCGGTTTGATTTTGTTCACATATGGTGGATGTATTGGCACATTTGTTAGATTTATTCATGCTTGCATTTAAGTTGATGCTGTCAAAATTGGTTGCTCGTATTTGAATCATTTGTCTGAGTATGTTCTTCTGGTGTCTTTATTTCAGGTTTGCATACGAACACTCATTTGAGATTACTATATATCTATCCAACTTAACCTTCCTACTACTAAAATCTCATAATAGTATTTAAAAAATAAAAGAAAAGAAAAGAATGCTTGTGGAGTTTCTTACGTTGTTGTGCACTAAAAACTGACAGGGGCTAGACGAGGACTTCTAATAAGAGGAGGCGATGTATTGGAACGGCTGGCAGGCGTAGATTGTGTTGCTTTCGACAAGGTGATATTATTTTCTATATTAAGATCCCACTTTAAATCTTCTTCAGACAATCACATGAAACTTCTCAAAAAAAATAATAAACTTTCAATATTTGAACGCATGTTTCTCTAGATCATTCAGGCAATGTAGTTCACAGTCTCACCAAATTTCTCAACTTCCAGACAGGGACGCTTACTGAAGGAAAGCCTACTGTATCTTCTGTAGTTTCTTTTGTTTATGAAGAATCAGAAATTCTTCAAGTTGCTGCTGCAGTAGAAAAAACTGCTTCTCATCCAATCGCAAAAGCTATCATAGATAAAACAGAGTCTTTGAATTTGACCATTCCGGTCACAAGAGGGCAGCTGGTAGAACCAGGCTTTGGATCTTTTGCCAATGTAGATGGACGACTAGTTGCAGTTGGTTCATTAGAATGGGTTAATGATCGATTTGAGAAAAAAGCAAGTACATCTTATCTTAAGAATCTCGAGCATTCTGTGTTCCGATCATTACAGGGGATATCATCTTCCTATAATTCAAAAACAGTTGTTTATGTTGGAAGCGAAGGAGAGGGCATCATTGGTGCTATTGTTATATCTGATTGTTTGCGCTATGATGCTGAATCCACTGTTAATAGGTAACTTTCATTTTCAATTTCATCAAATGGCTTTCTGTTTAATCTACTACTATAAGTACTAAAGTTTGCTTTGGGCAAGTAAACTTCCTTGTACATAGCAACAACAGCTGCATTAGCAACCAACTCTTCGTATGGGAACCAAATGAATCTATGAATGATGTTCACCTGAAAAATTCATTATTAACCTAATGTTCACCTGATACAATGTTAAATTATGTAAATCACCGATCAACCTAAAAGTTTAAGCTTATAGGTTAGGGTAAATTTAATTATGTCAACTAACATTGAGTTATGTCAAATTACTATTAACGTACCGTAAGGGTTGGTGGCGCATTGGTTTCATTGTTTGGAGGTAATCCAGTTCAACACCACGTCACCGGTTCGATTATGAAAATCAGTATTTAGCTCTCATTTATTTGAGAGCAGCAATGCTCTCTATGTAGTGCTTGTGGTCCCTCTCCCCTAATTTGTACTAAAAAAAAATCACCATTAACCTAAAAACTTAAATTGATAGGGTGAGGTAAATGTAATTATATCAACTAATACTCTTAGGGCTTGAAAATTTAAAAAATGTCCACTAATAAAAATCAATAATAATTGGGATGAAACTACTCCATTGAAGTTTGGATATATGATCACCTATTCTTATTCCATGTTAAATTACCAATGAACCTAAAAGCTCTGCCAGCTGTTCTGTACTGGTGTTTTCGTGCTTAATCTGCTGCTTTGATTGATAGGCTCCAGAAGAAGGGAATCAGAACAGTTATCTTATCTGGAGACAGGGAAGAGGCAGTTGCAAGTGTAGCCAAGACAGTTGGAATAAAAAATGAATTTGTCCACTCATCTTTGACTCCTCAAAAGAAATCTGAACTTATTTCTACTCTAAAAGCTGCTGGACATCGAGTTGCCATGGTATTGTTTTACAAGTTGACGAATTATTTGCTAAGCACGTCACTGACTCACTTGCAATTTACAAGGTTTAAGGGCATTATGTCAGTTCTTCTGATTGAATTATTTGAAAAATTGCCATTTTTTCCCGATTCTTGTTCAAAATGATATTCAATCTTTTAAAGCGAGGTAGATATTTCCAATAAAATTTCCATAGTGTCTCAATCGTTCATTTGAACAACCAAATATCTTCAGGTGATATGTAATGGAAGCCCCAAATATGCTGTAGACAATCAGATGCAAAATGTAACTATAGGATCCTCTTCAACCAACCAGCCTGGCCCTTTTAATTTTGTATGTCCTGTAAACGTTATTGAGACGTAAAAAGTCGTCGTAAGTTTATTATTAGAGGTAATTTTTTATGTAGTGTTTACATCCTAAACCTATTCCTAAATCTAATCCTAATTACTAATTAGGCTTAATGGGTCTAACATGCCTAATACAAATACTAATATACTAAAACCTTGTATACTAACTCTAACATGTTCTAGACTATGATGTCACAACCTGCCTTTCGTGTTTTCATAGGTTGGTGACGGCATAAATGATGCACCATCTTTGGCTTCTTCCGATGTTGGGATTGCTCTGCAACTTTCAGCACATGAAAATGCTGCTTCCAATGCCGCATCCATTTTACTTCTTGGAAATAGAATATCTCAGGTATCACCATTTTTTCAACATGTTTTCTTCCTTTTTTATTCTTTTGGTTCATTTTTCATGATCTGATATATGTCAAGTAAATCTTTCCCTATTTCTCTTGCAGACTAATAAAAAATTAAGATGTTATAGGCAATAATTATACCGTGCATGTTCACAATGGGATATAGCTATTGTTAACATTGGGGTATAGCTAGTGTTATTAATTATTATCCTTTCATTATACTAGACGTACTTTTCAAGTTTAGAAACTATCCTTAGTGTGCTTTTGTTCAGCACTTGTAGTTTAATATATCTTACCTTGTTCGAAATTTTGTGCAATAGTAACCCTTTTTTTTTTTCTCTCTCTCTGTTAGGTAGTTTTCATTGTAAAACAATCAAACCCCTATTCTAGAAAAAATAAATCAGATATATTTTCTCCTTCACATTTTTTAAAATGTGGCATGCCTTGATCACAGCTTGTCGATGCAATGGAACTAGCACAAGCAACAATGTCAAAGGTTTACCAGAATTTGTCGTGGGCCATAGCTTACAATGTGGTTGCCATTCCAATTGCTGCTGGAGTGCTGCTTCCAGGATTCGACTTTGCAATGACTCCTTCCCTTTCAGGTAGATGTATTACTAATCTCTTCACTTAATAGTAAAATTAAGCACTCCCCAAGTCACAAAAACAGAAACAAAAGCAATCCGTTCTCGCACATGCACATACTATTAAGAACAGTTTGTGTTTGTAACTAAAGAATTTTGGTATCCCAGGTGGGCTTATGGCACTAAGTTCGATATTCGTCGTCACCAATTCGTTACTTCTGCAGTTCCGCGGCCCTACAGAAGCTAAAAAGTCTACCTGAATTGCACACAAACGATGTTAGTAAGCTCTATTTTAATCAATTATGGAGTCGACTGATAATCAGGGAAGTGGCTGATAAAATAGCTCAGATAAGTTGCATATCCATGATTATATCAATGCTTTAGTTTTTATTACTCTAGACAAACCCTGAACCAACTTGACAATATTGTGCCTAAGGGAGCTCTCTCTCACCGACCCATTCTTATTTTTATTTTATTTAAAAACTCGAATATCTTGGTTCAAGAATAAAATACCATAATTCTTATTAAAAAAAATCAATGTCGGAAGTTTTGGCTCAGAGTTGGTCATGCGAATTATGGCACGACCACTTGGGGACATACCAAAACGTTCAGTTGTTGTTCCATCAGCTCCTCAGACGCTCAGCTCTTTCTTTAAGTTCGGAGATGTTATATCCCAGAACAGTGAGTAAATAACCTACACAAACCTCTACAACTAACAAACAAAATGTTTTTTTTTTCGTTGGGAGTGTTTGGACCACTAAGAATGGGATGGGCCACCTAGAATATTCTTCCACACCCACATTTTTCTAAACTCATTTATATTATCTTTCTACTTATTTTCTATTCTTCTGGTAACAACCTTTTATTCTCCTCATAACCATTTTTCACTCACATCATATCTATTACTTCTTTTTCTTTATTATCATTTCTCTCATCCTAAACAAAATTAATCATTCTTCCTATAATCATTTTCTTCTCCTCAAATACAAATAATCATTCTTCTCATTTTTCTTTTTCATTCTCTCTTGATTCTCATTTGTTGTTAACGCTTTAAATGGTTGGCTTGAAAGGTAGACTTGGTGAGTTGATTTAACAACCACCTTGTATTGCTGTGTAATGTAAGCTAAAAAAAGTAGGAAGCAAACCATGATTTTTTTTTTTTTAGGACACGAAAAACTTAGAGCTCCGCTCTTCTAAACTCTGAGGCAAGGCAGTCATGCTTGTACTTGAATCAAGGACTCTGACAACGAAGGAAACATAAGCAAAATTTGGAGTCGTCTTGAAAATGAATCCTGACAACAACCTTAAACCTGAAATCTCAAGGGGTACAACTTAAGACCCGTAACATTCAACCACTATGCCACTCCGAACTCATGAACATAAAAGTTATGGTAGATTTTGAGGTAGAAAATGGTTTAGGGAAGGAAAGAACAATTATTGTTTGAATCAATGGGAGTGGCTTGAAAGCAAGTGGGAGTGGCTTGTGTTTATTATGGGCTTCATGTTGAGGGGGTAGTAATTGATGAGTGAGAGGATGATGGCATTTAAAGTGTTAACAGCGAAGCAGCAATAATTTACAAGGCCTGGGGCTACTGTTTCTATTTAGTGTACGATTTGTCATTAACTTTAACCAGGCAATCATTTCAGTGGTGATAAAACAATTTCTGTTACCCTCTCTTCAACTTAATCTTTACCCACTTGTGTCGGTACGAAGAAAACCAACATTACTTTGGTGTTTCACTTCTAGTTTTTGCCAATCTAAAAAGGAAATATTTTCGTATTCCAATATATTATTAGCTTTTCTCATTGATACTTGTTACTGTCTGAGTTAACCTCAAATATTATCACTTATCGAGTCAAAGAAAATTTGTAAAAATTAATTATTAAGTAGATGGGGTTCCTTATAATGAACTTGTCAATATTACCATTCAAATTTTGATAATTAGGAGGAAAAGAAAAAGTTTCCTTCTTATATACTTTTTTTTTTCCGAAATAACTTTTAAATG
>JBBMEG010000022.1:1430281-1442964 GCA_037832605.1 Cyclanthera cordifolia | reverse complement strand
TTTAACAAAGATAAAACTAAATTAGTGATTGATGTGATGAAAATTGATCATCAAACAATTAAAATAGATCTCTTCTCTTTCCCACCATTTCAATCGCACCAGAAATACCATTAATCTTTCAATTTTTGTGGTCTGTTTGCGTATTTTTTTATTTAATAGTTCAAAAAAAAATATATATAAAAATAATATTGTTTAGCAATTACTCTTCGGCATTATAAATCATAAATATTGAACTTCACACCTATGTACAGAAATACGAGGCAATTTAAGCTCTATTTAATAAATAAAAATAAATTTTGGATGAGGTAGTATTTGACCTATCTAACAAGTAACATAAACAAATGGTCATATAAAATTAGAAATAAATGTTATTAAAATTAGATGGTAAAGTTGTCCAGGTTGTAGATTAGGAGCTAAACATAATTTATTAACCTAATCTCCAAACTTAGTCTAATTGACTAATATAGATAGGCCCCCCACATCGTCTCACCAAACCTTATCTAATACTGTTGGAAGCACGACAACCGACACTTAATTCCTTGCAATATAATCTTTAAAACAAAACACAACTTTTCACAACAATCTATCCAACGAAGGAATCACATCATATATACTGAAAAGGCAATCATCAAAAAAAAAAAAAAAAAAAAAAAAAAAACTCATCAATGTCATTGCATTGTTGATGTTTACATTCTCAAGATCTGTAAGAACAAAAGCCGCAGTAGATGAAGATCATGGGAAAACATGAATATCAAGGACCCAGATCCTGCGAGTTACATGGATCAAAACGTGTAAATGTCCTAACCCATTATAAGGGCAGTTTATAACATATCAACTAAAGTTCTAAAAGTCAATTATTCAAAGATCAGCAACCAGGTTTATCAATCTAAAGGGTTCGAAAGTTACAATCTTGGATTGATCTGGTTTTCAAAGAAAATCTCATAGGAGGGTTTAATTTATGATGGTGGTGAGAATACTTTCAGGGATATTAAAAAAAAAAAGAAGAAGAAGTTATGGTTCATGAGTCAAAATAACCTTCAAATGGGCTGTTTATGTGTGCCTTTTGACATTATAGGGAATACAGTAACGACAACAAGAGCTAAGATCATATTAGTAAAACCTCCTATTTTTAGGGTTCCTAGAATATAGTTAAAATGTCTCTTGCGTACCTAATCAAGAGAAGGAAATGTTTCTGGTTTCCGGTTTCGGGTCAGTTGAGCTTTGTTAAGACTGGCCTTATTACCAGAGGTGGCACACTCTTGTAAATCGGCCAAGGAGTATGAATGCCAAGAGGAGAAATTTCGTTGAAGTGATACCATGGAAGGCAGATTGCCGTTGGAGGCTTTGGATTGTGGGGGCAGAGGTGGGCGAGGCGGTGGGGAGCTTGAATATGAGCTAGAGTTAGAACCTTCACTGCTGTTACTTTCGGAGCTGCTCATAGCAACAGCAAAAGCTAGGGAGCTTTTGCTCGAGCTGATGGGTCTCTTCGATATCCCACCACCGTTGTTCTTGAGAGGGAATTGGAAACTCCGATTCTTCTCCCATGTAAGATTATGCGCCATTAGATTCCTTCGTTTCTTCGAATAAGCATTCTCTGGCTTTGCAATCTCCTTCATTGATGAAACAGATGAGGCATCAGTCAGACTTGTGTAAGATTTCGATTTTCCACTATAGAACTTTGAGATACCTTTTCTGTATGCAGAGTAGTAACTTTGTATTAGATCAAGGAACAAATAGATTGCCTGTGCAAGTGGATAATTGCATAAAAAACCTAAAATGTAGATTGATAGGAACTCAACAGTGTTTACGGGATCATAAACTAAACAATCAGGAGTCATTATTTTGCAGTGTTCCCAATCAATTTTTATAATGCATAGCAAATGGCTCAAATGGCTTAAGCTTAAACCTTAACGTATATAATGGTGATTAGAGCTTGAGAAAATCTTAGAAACACATGATTAGAAGAGCATAAACAAAATAAATCCATTTCATAATCTGGTAACCAGCTACTTAGGAATTGATTTTCTATGCAAGATCAGACCATCTGAATGGTTGATGTGCGAGTTAGTTAGCCCAGACACTCATAGAGAGCCGAAATGCTCTTATTTCTCATTATTAATCCTCGGAAACATTATAGTACTCTCGAATTTAGAATCGAGTTCAACTACAATAAAGAAGAAGGCATTTCAACAGGCCAGGACTCATTTAAGCCCAGAATAATGACTACTTTCAGGAGCTGAATGTAGGTCTAGAATTTGTTTGTCGGCAATAAATTAAATACTACTATGAGCAAGATTGTAGACATAATTTCCTAAAAACAAATCCAAAATGAAGCAAAAGTAATTGATAAAGCATAGATCAATTAATTCATCATTTCAGCAGAACAGATTAACTATCCATATTCCTGAATTCATAGTACTGCAGCTACAGGAGCAATAAACTTTGAAGCTCAACCAAAGCATTTCAGCTTCACCAAACCGTTTAACTTCAACACACTCGTTCCAGATCATCCATCAAAGAGAAAAAAAAAAAAAAACTAAAGACAAAGAACAATTTCTATTCATAATTTCCGATTTCTAAACCAAGACAAGATTCGAAAAGAAACTCATTAAAAAAACAACACAATCAAGTAGAATAATCACCAACCTAACGGGCAAAACCTCCTCCAAAGCGTCCATCATATCCAGCGGGCCTTTATACGAGCTCTGAACCTCATCATTCTCGGCGCAATCCTCAGCGTCCGATGATCTGGCCGATTGATCACTATTCCTCCCGATCGAAGAAGACGAGGAAGCTGAAGCAGAGGTGCAAGTATTAGATTCCTCAACACCGCGATCCACATCGCCGGTATCCAATCTCCCAAAAACCGATCCATAACCTAATTCCTCCGGCGCGAATCCCGAGCATTCATCCTCAACGCGACGAACCCTATCCAAAGTAATCGACATTGACGACTTCAAGTTAGAACAAGAACAGAGAGGAGGAGAAGAAGGGAGAGGAGTGGAAATGGGGTTTTATAGATGAATAAGAAAGGGATTTAAGATTATGAAAATGGAGGGTTGAGATTGGAAGCACGTGGAAGGCTGGCGTAGATCAGAAATGGATGAAATATAGTAATTGGAAAATAAATAAATAAATAAATAAATAAATAAATGATGAGATTAGAAGAAAAAATGATAATAAATAAGAAAAAGTAATGAGCGGGTAAGGTAAAGTAAGTGAAAAAGGGACAAAAACCCTTATCCTCATCCACTTCCAACTTAATTAATAATCGAATAATTTTAGTTAACATTTATGAGCTGTTATTATTATATTATATTATATTAATATTATATTGTGGTGGGGTTGCCCACAGGAAAGGAAATTACGGTGGACCTAGGAGCACCTGATTATTAGGAGATGACGTGGCGGGTCGGAAACGATGCTTATCCAAAAAAAAAAAGTGAGGAGATAATGGTGGGCCCACAGAGATTATAGAAATTCGGAGACGATCTTTGTCACTTTCCGGATCGGCTTTTCGCTCGGCTCGGCTCGGCTGGGGAACAGCATCTTAGGATTAGGATAGGATAAGGTGGTCATTTCCAATGTTAAATTGGAAGAGTGCCACGTCACAATCATCATGTTTTTTCTTTCTTTTTTTTTTTTAATAATTAAATGGAGGGGGACAGGACATACCGTCCCTCCCCATACTTTTATCTTCCAATTTTGGACAATTAAAAAGATATTGTAATTTTTCTTTCAATTATGCAACTTAGAGAGCTCATATATACGATATTTGGGGGCAACACAAACGAGAATGAACGAAAATAATTAGGGGCTATTTGCCTACCAACATACAATTATTTACATCTTGTATGGAATTATACGAGAAGTATCTTTATTCTTATTTAGTATCCTCTACTGACTCTTATGATCGAACCCGTGACCTAGTTGAACTAAATTACTACCAAGCAATGAAATCAACGTGTTACCAATCTTTTCAAGAATATAATTATTATTTGATGTGAATTGAACTATTGATATAACCTCTTAATTACGGTGAATCACATAATATTTAGTATCCTATTGATTAAAAAAAAAAAAAGCACTCACTGGCTAGGAGTTGCGAATAATTTAAATTCGTTACACCAATTATTGTAATAAAAAAAAAAAAAAAAAAAAATCCTCATAATGAAGGATAAGTAACAACAATTAGAATTGTAGCTTCGATTGCAATTGTGAGGCAATCAAAGAATAACAAACAAGCAAAGCAACCATTTTCCTTTTTTCTGTGTGAGAAAGCTGTTAACAAGGTCACAATAACCCAGCCTCCAAGAGATTTCGCCTCCTCAAAGTTTCATCCACGAGCTTGAATGTCTTCTTAACAAGCTTCTGATCAAGGGCAGTCGTACGGTATACCTTAAACACTCGATCTACACGATCTGGGGACGTGGTCTGAAAATACAACTCTTCAAATTTCTTCTTCACGAACCTGAATTCATTGATTCATAAGCTTCAGAAGTTATTTACATAAACTATGAAAAAAAAACAGCAGCATTGTCCCTACTCTCCAGAAGAAACTATCAACCAAATATACCAAGTCATCAAGCAAGAACAATGGCTCGGTTTAAGCGAAGGACGAGAGGGTCGCAGCTGCAATAACAAGGCATGCTCGATCTCTTCTTTTCCAGTAGAAACTTGCTGATAATCTTTGAACCATTCACACACATTTAGAGGGACCTATCATAAAAGGCTAACTCATGTTAATGTTTCAAGGACCTATCCAGGAGTGTTGTAATACTTTTCATCCACACTTACTTCTAAAACCTTTTTCTCGAATATATCGAACTTGTTGAGAAAAATCATGAATGATGTCTTCTGCACCCGACATTAAACCAAGAGAGGAGTCAGTATCAACTTGTGAAACGAAATTAACGTAAAATATGCTCGATCATGTAAACGGAAACAATGCAGAAAAGAAAACCTCAAAACACTCTTGTTTCAGAACCCACTCAAAAAGTTCCTTGGTCTCCATCATTCTGTTCTTCTGTTCATCCTCAAAAAGTGTTTGATCATACCTGAAAATAAATTCAGTTGATCTTTTTGAATCTGATAGTCGATGCAATTCTTATTCTTTAGAGAAGATTGACAAAGAAACATGCTAACTTTATAATCCAACAATTAAAGACTTCTGCTTGTTTCTTTGAGTGGGACCTTATCCAGCAAAGAAGAGTGTCTTTGTTGGTTTAAGGAATTAAATTTATACTCCAATACATCAACTTAAACTTTTGGGTTGATTGGTGATTTAACAAAATTCTAATGGTATCAGAGTAGAAGACTCTAAGTTCAACCAAGTATTTTTTTCTCCAATTAAAATTGAATTACACTCGTAGGATAGGGCATTTATTAAATCTGTAAGCTCACAAGTGCGGAGGAGTGTTGGTTGATAGAATTATATTTGTTTCGACCCATCCGCTTTTAAGCTTTTGGGTTGATTGGTGGTTTAACATAGTTCGACCGTCTTTTCTCTCCTTCATGTTGTGTTATGACCGGCTACACGGTTCGGAGATTATACATTGGAATCTTTCAGTTGGTCTCTCTTACAACACATGATTTTCTGATGGGCATACACCATCCAGAGGATCAAAGAAGCTGGTGCATTTCTGTGGCGATCTTTTGCTAGAATGAATTAGCAGACTTTTTGGGAATCTATTTTCTTCGTTTAGGGTGTTCTTAGGGGAGGGGGATTGAGAATGATTATGGGAGAAATGAGAATTAGGGGGAGAATGAAAAAGAGAGTGTTTATGGGGAGAATGTTTATTTGTGTTTGTGGTGAAGGAAATGATTATGAGAATAATGATTAATTGTGTTTGGGATGAAAAGAATGATAATGAGAAAAATAAAATAATGTGTATGATGTGAGTGAAAAATAGTTATGAGGAGAATTAAAAAAAGTTATGAGAAGAATAGAAAGTAGTTAGGAAGAAGAATAAAAATGTGATTTCGGAGAAACGTGATTATGAGAGAAATGATTCTCAGTGGCCCAAATACCGGGAATCATTCTCCTTCCCATTCTCCCCCTTTATTAATGGTGACCCAAATACGCCCTTAATCGCTTATTAGATATGTTCTTTCTCTAACTTTTTGGTAATGTAGATCTGTTCAACCATTAGTCTTTATAGCTCATCTTCTTTTTTTTTTTTTTAATCTCTAATTGAAATTCTTTTATTTAATCACGATAGCTACTGTTTTTTTCATTTATCAATGAAATTGTTTCTTATTGCAAGAAAAAAATCATTGTAGTTTAAATCATCATGGTTTCTAAGACCTAATCTTGAATATCTCTACTGATATCAGTGGAGTGGATTATAAGCATAATGCAAAGAGTTGAACACCTAGAGCACAACAATCTGATAGACCCTGGGGAAGTTGGAATGAGTATTTAGGAGTATTTACTAAATACTCTTAAAAAAGAACTACATCTAAACGAGCTTTTGACTGCAATCATTATTTTAAAATACTCAAAATAAATCCTCATTCTAAATACTCTTAAAATCTACATCAAAACAAGCTTTGACTATAATCATTACTTCTTAATACTCAAAATAAATTTTCATTCTAAATACTCTTAAAAACTTCATCCAAGTAAGCTTTTAGACCGTAATCACTACTAATCATTACATCAAATTACTCAAAATAAATCTTCATTCTAAATACTCTTAAACACTACATCCAAACAAATTTTTTACTGTAATCATTACTTCTAAATACTCAAAATAAATCCTCATTCTAAATACTCTTGAAATCTCAATCCAAACATCCCCTGATACATGAAGGGAGGAGGAATAGAAATAGGGTCTATTCCCATTCCTCCTATACACATGCCATATAGGGGTCTATCATATTCAAACAAAAAAAAAGATAAGAGGCAACAAGTCTCATCACATGGGTTGTTAGATCACTAGCTAGCTATGATCTACTTTTCCTCTTTTCTTCACATTTTTACGCTTATTATTTTTTATTTCATTTGGACTCTCAATTTGAACCACAAACTTTGAAGAGCTACTCTCTCCATCCTAATCTCACTCACTCCAAAAGAAAACAAATAAAGAGAAAACAAGAAACTAGCAGGTAGTAGTAAAAGCCCTTGTACACAAAAATGGCATATCCCATCAACCTCTAAGAGCTTCCCGACCACTCAATCGTGATTGTTACTCTGTAAACATCAACTAGAGGGGCCAAAGATTTTCAGAATCCAATGTCTTACGTTTGTCAAGACTGTGACAGACTCGTAAATGGGTTAAAAAAAAAATGAAAGTCTTACTCACTAATAGCTGCACAAAATATCACTGCGGTAACACCTTCAAAAAGATGAATCCATTTTCTCCTCTCATTTCTCTGTCCGCCAACATCAAGCAGTCTATACACTTCGCCGCTCTTTTTATTTTCCCCAACGGGGCTGCAAAAATTTAACTGTTATGATTACAATGCCAAATATTCATTGATCAAGCACAAAGTAAGACATTTATTACCTAATGAAAATTGTAATACTTGTTACGAGAAAATAGATAGTAAATCTAACAAAAACATTACCTAAACTGGATTTCAACGACACCTGTGGTATGAACTCTTGCGTATAGCACGTCCTCCTGCAACTAAAGGCACATAAGAAAAGAAACAAATATACACAAATGACCCAACCTCATTACTAATTTCAATGAAAGAAAATGCTCAAACATATGCAAGATATATAATAGCACAACCGATGCTACTTAAACTAAAACTTCATTTAAATTGAATACCTTAGATGGAATGTAATTTACATCAGGTAATCTTAGCAAATTTTCCATGAAATAATGCGCACAATCTGGAACCTGAAGTTCATTACCACGAGCGTAAGTTTCCTACAAAGAGAATGCAAACACTGAGCTTACTTCATCTGGGACAAATGCTAGAAGATAAAAATCTTACAAAAACAAGAAGCATCATGATTGATTTCATTTAAGAGGTTCCACTAGAATATCCTTGCAAAGAAATGGCTACCTGAATCGCAGCATCTTTCCATAGAGTCTCGATATCTTGTGCGCACTCCCTAGTCAAACGTGGGTACTCCAATCTACCTCCAATGTCCGATAGTTTCTCGCCAATTTCCTGGTGAGGAATCACGTTAAGGTAACCATAATAAGCAGCAAGAAGTTCAGTACACGTCCATCCAAGCGCAAATCCAAAAGCCAGTTAATAGCATTTAGGGAAAGAAATGCATTTTCACCCCTATATTTGGGTTAGTAAGCAAATTTTAAGCTTGAGTTTTCTTTTACTTTTACTTTTTTACCATACAGCCAGTCCAGAGCGAACATGACATATTTAGCAAACTGAATTAAAAGTGTTCTTTTGGCTGAACAAGGCTATTTTTGTGGGAATTCATTCTTCTTTCTTGGAGGCAATAACTAACTACACTAATGAAACTCTCACTAATTAGTAATTATACTCCATACCCCATACTAATTATTACAAATTATAAACCCATTAACCAAACACTTACAAATCTAACTCAGAGAAAGCTTAGATTGCTGTTTTAGAACATTTATACCCATAGAAGTTGATTAAGTCCCTTAAAGATATAGCAAATGTAATGTTAGGCCAAAATACACTTACCAAGTAGAAGAAGTTTCTGTATATGTTTCTCGGCCTCTGTTTCTTGTACAATCCGTCTCTCTATTTCTGCATCCTGAAAAAGCACTCAACTAAGATCGAATCGAACTCCAGATTCAACAAACAACCCAAGATACCAAAAACACACTCTAGTTTTTAAACAAGCACCATTTGCAGAAGCAAACAAACATATATTCTGATAAAAGCATCACTCACCTGAGCATTTTCTTCACTATCTTGTTCATTGTAATGACGATTTCGGCTGCAGAGTAAGCCCATATTTCTACTCAAATGAAACAGCATAGAAAACGGAAGAACACTAGCAACAATGATTCATCGGGATTAAATGAATTAGCAGTTGCATTTGAAAGTTGTCGCTCATAGTGCAATCAATCTTCAGAACCAACCTACAAAAAATCAAAAACCCATTTCAAGGATGCAGAAACAAAAATCAACCCCCAATCCCAAAGAACTCCAAACTCGACTGAATCTCAACAACTTCACGACCAACCCATCATTATCCAAGACATTTCCAATTCAAAGAAACAGTACAGAGACATTTCCATCAATAAAAAAAGATTCAAAAGCATTGAATTCCGTACCGAAGACCTGAATAAAACAGTTGGATCAAATTCAAGAATCACCCAGAAGATGATGTAGAAGAAGGTTAAAAAGGGGTAGTGTGAAACTGAAAAAGGAGTAGCGTCGTAATGGGTGGCGGAATTGGAGGGCCTAGATTTGGCGGATTCGTAGAGTGAGCATTGAATAAACTGGTCGTGTTCTTGATTGTAGACTGTGAGTGGGGTTTAACGAAGAATCATATTAAATTATGAGCGCCAATTTCAGGGGTGATATCGTCTACATACTTTTAATATGTTATCTCTCACGTTCATGTCTACATGAGTTTTACAATTTATGTAGGTAACATCCGTACATAAACAATCATTTATTTTACAATTTGTGTGCTCAAATATTGTATTATGAACTAATATTTATTAATACAATCATTAATAATTATTTTTTAAATTTGTTTCAATATTCTTTATTCGTTTCATTTGGGTCTGGCCCAATAACTCTTAAACATGTAAAAAGTTATGGGCTTTAGGCCCATGTAACTTTGGGTAAGTTTATATTGACTAATAAAAGCAAGAAAGGATGGAGTTGAGTGGTACACAAGAAAGCATGTCAAGTAATTAATGATGCCTCTAAGTAACCTAAAAGAGTACTAATAAATATTATATGGACACTCACATCAACTTGTAATTACCTTATATATGACTAAAATTTTGAAAGATCATTTCATAAGTAATTTTATAATGTAGGCTGCAAAGTTATTCTTAAAATATTAAATTAACTTAGCAGATCAAAAGTCATACATATTAGGTTAGTATTCTATCCTTAAATCTATTTTATATAATTGTTAGGCTGAGTAGCGTTTATAAGATAAGGTAGATTATTCTACTTATTATCAATTACTATTTAACATGGTATCGGAGTTACATGTGAATGATTAATTACTTGACGTGTAGTGAGAGTATGCATTTTTAAAGTTTTAAGACAAAATGAAATAAATTTCAAAATTTATAAACTAAAATTAAGTAATACTAGTGTTGTATGATATTAGATATACAAAACAAAAAATAGGCACGAAAGCAAAGCTTTTGTCGTACATTTATTTTTCTTTTATTATTATTTATTTTTTAAAAAAACAAAGAGGCGTAATAGAGAGGAAAATGAAAGGTATGTAGGAAAAATTGGGTGTGTATGAAAATAACAACAAAAAAGAAGAAATTTTGGGATAAAATGTTCAAGTTTATGGCGGGTCAAAGGGGATGGAATAGAGAAGACTTTGAGAAGGGACGTCATTTTTTTTTTTTAATTATAAAATATTTGTATTAATTTATAGTTATTAATAATAAATAAAAATAGATAATATTCATTAATATTGTCTCGTAATTCCATCCCTCCTCTCAGATATTTCGCCGTCTACAATAATTGTAACTTTCATGGACGTTGGTGAATCTGTAATCGTCGTCAGATCTGGACTCAGTCACAATCGAAAAGAAAATCAGAAATGGTGTTGAGTAAATGACGTCGTTGTTTTTCTATCATCAATATCGTCTCTCTACAACACCAGCAAAAGAGAATTTTTTCTATAATTCGAGCACTGACCAAATTGAGCTGTTGAGGGTTGCATACAAAAAGTTGTCGTCTATTCTATTTAAAACGAAACTCTAAATTGAAGATGGTTTTAGTTACAAAAATGTCATTAAGTATTGTATTATCCTAGTATTATTATAATACAGTATTACATATATATTTAGTTGACATTTCACGGCATATTACAGTACATATTGAAATATTATATTATAATACATAATATATATGTATGATTATTGTAATAGTGTATTAATAATAAACTACAACTAACATATAGTCGGTATTACTTTATGTTCGATAACATAATACAATATTATTGTATTGGAAAGATAAATTCAAATATAGTTTTGTCAAAACAATATTGCAAAACTCTATTACTAAATAAGTTAATTAGTTTATTTTAATAAGGTTATTTGCATTAAAAATGTTGTAACACATATTTTTATATTTATAATATAAGTATTTATAATACTCTATTATTATAATAATTATATCATAGCTACATATATTTCCACAAAAACTTGTGATTTACACTACTATAATACACTTTGATATAATATCGTATTACTAATACCATATTATATATATTCTCTAAATATTTCAACTCTATAGAGTAAGAGAAAGAATATAATTTCTAAAATATGAAAAAAAATATACAAAAACTGATGGTAAATAGTATTTTAGAAAAAAATTGTTATAATTAAAATGAGATAGAAGAGTCATTTTAATATATATATCTAATATATATATAAAACAGAGGTTATATAGATGTTGATAAAATGATAGTAGGATCAAAATAAAAATAACTTAACAAATTTAACAAATTCAATACAAACATAACTCAATTGATTAAGTTTCTGATTTTCATAAAACTATAAGATAAACTGATTAAAAAAATAAATAAATAAATAAATGTAAATATATTTTAATTAAGTTTTTAAAAGATGTTTGATAGTAGCATTTCAACTAGTATTTCAAATTAGTATTTATTAAATATTTTTTATAAAACTTCATCCAAACAAGCAATCTTTTAACTGCAATCCTTACTTTCAAATACTCAAAATAAATTCTTATTATAAATACTAATTTTAAATACTCTTAAAAACTGCATCAAAACAAGTTTTTGTCGGTAATCATTACTTTGAAATAATTAAAATAAAATTTTATTCTAAATATTCTTAAAAACTACATTCAAATAAGCTTTTGACTGCAATCACTCTAATCATTTTGAATATTTAAAATAAATCTTGATTGTAAAAACTAATTTTAAATATATTCTTAAAAATTGTATGTAAACAAGATTTTTATAGCAATCATTACTTGTAAATACTTAAAATAAATCATCATTCTAAATATTAATTTTAAATATACTTAAAATTTCAATTCAAACCTAGAAACCTAAAATTTTAAAATAATAGAAAGGAAATTGAATTATTCATAAATAATAATAATGGGGTGTGTTTTTGGTTGACATGAGAGATGGGGACGGGCGAACCACCGGTCCAATCTTCACCAAACCCATTTGGCCATCTTCTCTCTCTCTCTACGAAACTTCCTCTGTTTGCATTGTTTCTCTTTCTCCCATTTTTAACTTCTACAAACCTTTCTTACTATCTCATTAATATTTCGGTTAATTTATATAAGTTTTAATATTATATTAAAAAAAAACCATCAAGCCGGTCTCCCACCACTATTCATAATTAAATGTGTATATATATTTTGACATAACATAACTCAGCTGACACTAGTAATGCATTAGTATTCACTGTATCAATTGTTCGCTTTATTTAAGAGTATTTAATAAATTTATTAATATCAAATACTCAATCTCCTAAAAGTTTGGAATAGACAACAAAATAAAAGTTAATGAAAAATAATGACAACTTATTATT
>JBBMEG010000022.1:1380228-1394855 GCA_037832605.1 Cyclanthera cordifolia | reverse complement strand
GAACTTACTAAATGAACCTTTGAACTTATTATATACTCTCGGGTATTATTAATTAATTTGGACTCGAATTCTGAGTAAACCAACTTCTTGCCCAATCGAATTTAAGATACTTATGAATTTAAAATTGGCTCAAAAGTTAGTTAATTTGCCACTAAATTTATATAAAAGTACAGAAGATGTGACTATTTGTGAGTGATCAAAATTTCTAAATCAATAACATGCATAAGTTTAACTAAAGTGGTACTTATTACATTATATTAATTAATTCAAGCATACTTAATTGCTAATTATCATTCAAAAAATAGCCACAAACAACTTTTAACCTACAAATTGCTAAATCGTTATAATTTTAACAACAAAATGATTAGAATATTGAATACTACTTTTCCTTAGTATAATGAATTATTTGACCCATACCATTACACTAAAAAAAATGTGAGAAATTAAGTGGTATTAGAAATTCACTATTACTGTCGATAAGGTTACCGGCGCAGTGATTTCATTATTTGTTGTTAACCCGGTTTAACATCATTGTTACATAATACGAAACCATCTAATAAGTGTGCGATAAAAATGAATTTCCTTAATATTTTAGCATTTTTAAACGTTAGCGTGAATAAGATTTTTGTAGTTCTAACTACTAACAAACTCATAGTTTAAAATATTAAGACTATAGACTTTATAATATATAAAGTGTGACACATAAGTTTAAGTTATATAATAAAATTTGTAACGATGTCGATATTTTTACGCAAATTAAGTGATGATAAATGTCAATATGATACGGTAGCATTCTAGATGAAGACTAAATGTGTATTAAGGAAAAAAAATATAAAGATATAAAAATGTCAACCATGTTGATAAAGGAAAAGTTGTGAGTAGAAAATAATAGAGAAATATTATTATAAAAAAAGAAGGAAATGAAAAAAAAAATTTAACAAGAAAGGGAAAGAAAAACTAAGAAAATCAACTTTAGTTAGGTTTGGCATCTCATTTATATATTTAATATAATAATTGTTGTTATTATTTTTATTGATCTCAAGTTGATTTTGAAACGATTCAAAAAATAATATAAATTGATATTGTTATATATATTTTTTAAGATAAATTATAAATTTTGGTCATTAGTTTATATGATTTGAAAAATTATATTTTAGTATTTATAATTCGTTAAAATCGTTGCTCGAAAATAACAGGTGAATCAAGTAATTAGATGTAATTTTCTAATGTATGAATTATGTTTTTTTTTTTGTCTAATCAATAATTATCTTACACTCTCATCGTTTAGACATAAATAATCAACTTTATATATTTTATTCATTAATCATAACGAACAACATAGACTATTCATTTTTATTTTATTAAAGCACAACAACTAAATTCAAAATTGTTCAAAGTATTTAGTTTTTTTCTAACGATAACTAAATTTTTGTTTTAAAAAGTATAAGAACTACGTTCTAATTTTTTTTTTTTAATTATATAAATTAATTTATAATTTACCATATTTTTTAATCCTACGTAAATTCATATTTTTAAATCAACATAAATAAGACCGTTGGTAAATGTTTTTTCTTTAATGCCTACACTTTACTAAGTAAAGGTAGTAATCATTTGTGTTTAAAGTTTTGACCAACCAAAAATTATCGCTTCATTATTTACAAATTGAATTCAATTAATTAGTAAGTGAATAACAATTCAATATTATCTTTAAATCTCTCAATTAATGACAAATTAAAAATTCAATCTTTTGTCGTTCCATAAAAAAATTATCTTACTACACCATCTAAATAAGTCAATAAGCTAAATGTTGATTATCCAAATAAATAACAAGTTAAAAATCGATTTTTTTTGATTAAAATCAATTAATTAAACAAAATGCGGATCTAAAATTCATTAAATCAAAAATTCAATATAAAATAAACTTATAAGATAAGCAATAATTTCTCCTCACTTTTGAAATATTAAAAATAAAATATATTGAAAAAAAGGGAAAAATCCGTGTAAATAAAATCTCTATACTCATCAAATTCAACGTGAAGGAAAATAGCAAGCTGCTTCCCATTCAAAATTCCAATAATTAATTAGACTAAGATATCTTAAAATAATCTCACAAGACTGGGCCCCACACAGATGCCACGTGGCAGCGCCAAGTGTTTATAAAAAACACCACTGCTCTAGAGAAATCTTCAATTTTCAGTTTTTTTTTAAATTTTATTTTTTAAATAGTACAATTTCGATGTAGAGGAAGATGACGTGGAAATCGAAGATCGTTCCGAGTTGTTACAAGGCGGAGCGCCGCCGTGCGTCGGAGGCAGACGACGACGACGACGACGAGCGGCGGCGGATTACTAAGAAAAGTTCGTCGCAGAGGCTGTCGCTGTCGGACGCCAGTAATCCGAGCTCGCCGCTGTCGATGGACGACTTGTCGAATTCTCTCGTCGGACCGAAGCTTTATGTTTTTTCATTTGCTGAGCTTCGAACCATTACTCACAATTTCGCCGCGTCAAATTTGCTCGGTGAAGGCGGGTTCGGTCCGGTCTACAAAGGGTTTGTTGTCGGTGAGACCAAACCGGGTTTGGAAGCTCAGCCGGTCGCAGTTAAATCGCTCGACCTCGATGGATCGCAAGGCCATAAAGAATGGCTGGTAGGTTGCTTGGAAATTCCGCATGTTTATTTTTTCATCTTGTTAATGTTTTTTTTTTATATTTAGGGACTTTTAAATTTTAAATTTTAGTTATTTAATTTTAAATTGTATTCATTTGTAAACTTTTAAAAGTTTAAATTTAATTTATTAATTTCGAAATAAAAAACTGGTTCTTATAATAAATTTTAAATCGATTAATTAAATTTAGCTCAATAATATTAATATTTTTAGTACAATCAAACATAAAATGTGATATCGATATTTAAAAAAATTGGTAGAGAAAAAAATAATTTTCTAAAAGGAAAAAAAATTATATATATATATGTTTTTTTTAATAACCAATCGAAATAAAATAAAACTAAAAATTTTATAGACAAAAATTTAACTTTTAACGGTTGAGAAATAAAGTTCAACGTTAAAGTTAAACTTTTAAAATTTGAGGATCAAATTGAACCATGTTACCAAAATGATATTTCATGATGCGTACATAAGCATTGATTTATTTATCATTAGCTTTAAATTAAAATTTTGTATTTAGTTGATGATGTGATTAGATGATTAATTGAATAAAATTAAGTTACCAACTTTTAAAGAAGTTACGTCAAAAAGTTTATTTTCACTTTATTTTTATAAACTTAATCTATACTTTATCATTATTGGCCTATAAATATTAATTTATACTTACTCTAATTTATGAATAATAAAATTGTATTTCTTACCGATAACATTGTATATAATTTGATAATCAATATACGTAGAGTTTGAATCTCAATCCTCAAATATTAATGATTTGTTGTTATTTTCAAGTTGACTAAATTCTTACTTTCAAATTTATTTATTTTGACATTACTTAATTTTATAGTGATATAGTTTATCATGTTTTCTGTTTGATCAATTGTATAATAGAACTTTAGGTCGAATAAAAAAACAAAAATAAACGGCTTTAATTTAAATATTTAAAAAGGGCAATTAATCAAATAGTAAAATTTAAATGGTCGGGATTAATTTTAAATTAACCAAACTATATGAGAAATTGAATTAAAATGAAGGTAAATTTTATATTAATTATTTCAAGGTTTGAAATTGGATCAAGATGGTAAGCGCATTTAAAACTAATATTTATAATGTAGATTTATTTCGAGTATTTCAAAATAATAATTGCAGTTAAACCTTTGCTTGAATGTAGTTTTTAAAAATATTTAGAATGAAGATTTAGTTTCAATATTTATAAGTAGTGATTAGTAATAATTGCAGTCAAAAATTTATTTAGATTTAGTTTGTAAAAGTATTTATAATGAAGAATTTATTTTAAGTGGTGAGAAGTAATAATCGCAATCAAAATTTTATTTCAATATAAAATTAAATTTTAGAATAAAGATTTACTAATAATTGCAGTCAAAAGCTTATTTGAATGCAGTTTGTAAGATTATTAAAATAATAGAATTAATGATTGGAGTCAAAATTAATTTTGTTTGAATGTAATTTTTTTTTAAGAGTATTTAATTGAATTATTTATTTATTTATTATGAATATTATTTTACAGGCAGAAGTAATAATTTTGGGTCAAATGAGACATCAAAATTTGGTGAAGCTAATTGGTTATTGCTGGGAAGAAGAGTACAGACTTTTGGTTTACGAGTATATGGCCAGAGGCAGTTTAGAAAATCAGCTTTTTAGAAGTAAACTCCTTTAATTAATTAATTATTTTATTTTTTTTCAAATTAGCCATATATAATTACATTTTGACGTCAGCAGAAAATATTTTCAATCATTTAATTAATAAATTGTTTAATAAATAAATAAATAAAATTTGTAGAGTATTCTGCTGCTTTGCCTTGGTCAACGAGGATGAAAATTGCTTTAGAATCTGCCAAAGGCCTTCAGTTTCTTCACGAAGCAAATCCTGCTGTGATTTTCAGAGATTTCAAAACCTCTAATATTCTTTTGGATTCTGTAAGTTTTTTCTTTTTCTTTTTTATTTAATTCAAAAAAAATACGTGTTTCGAGAATATAATTAAAATCAATGTTTATAACGGTCTGAATTTTAATGGGTTTCTTTAGGATTATAACACGAAGCTCTCGGATCTCGGGTTGGCTAAAGATGGTGTTGATTGCGATGATCAATTTGACACGACTTGTATTATGGGTACTCGAGGCTATGCTGCACCCGAATACGTCAAATTTGGTTAGTATGTCTTTTTATTATGGTTTAATTAAGCTCGTACTAAATTTGATCATAAATCTTATAGCTTATTCGATCTCTATTATTTTAACAATTATAATTTAGTCCATATTATTTTAAAAACTATAATTTAGTTTCTAAAGTTTGATAATACATAAATATAGTCTTTTTCATTCTTAATCGCGACGAATTAAATGTAGAATTTCACTATTCATACCTAGATAGGGTAATTATTTTTTGTCCAGACATTCATTTTAACTCGAATTTCGTCGTTGATCTATGAAGGATTAATCTTCGAATACTCCAAAAAAGAAAAAACACTTTTCGAATACTCAATTCACAAAGAATGACTACTTTTTAGATTTTATCAAATTATATGAATTAAATTATAGTTTTTAAAATTATAAAGATTGGATTTTTTTTTTTTTTAAACATATAAACTAAATTATAGTTTTAAAATCTTCTTGAAACTATATGAACTATAAATTTATAAATTACAAATATTTTTTAATAAGTTAGGATTTTATTCAACTCGATTTACAATAAACGCACGAATGATGCAGAAGTAAATAAATAATTAAATATAGAGAACAAATTGAAAATTAATTGGACTATTATTTTAATAATGAACAACAATTGCAGGCCATTTGACGACGACGAGCGACATGTACAGCTACGGCGTCGTCTTACTAGAGCTGCTGACGGGTAAACCGTCGATGGACCGAAAGACCGGCGAGTTTCTTGTGAATTGGGCCAAACCGCTTTTAAAAGACTCGAAACGACTCCACCGAGTCATGGACAAAAGGCTCGAGGGGCTATACTCGGCTGACGGGGCTCGTAAGGCCGCCGCCTTGGCCCACAAATGCCTGAGCCGCAACCCCAAGCGGCGGCCGCCGGTGACGGAAGTCGTTAACGTGTTGAAATCCTTGCAGGGATTTAACGACGTGTTCACCACGCCGTTTGTTTACGTGGTGGAGGATTGCGGCGGAGAGGAGGAGAATAAGGGAAGAGATGGGCTTGGTGGGCTGAGTTTGGGCCTGAGATGGAGAAATTTGAGGCCCATCTCTGTACGATGATGAAAATCTGAAGTGTGTTAACCATTCCGTTTTTTTAAAAACTAAACGTATTTTCTCTTGATTTTAATGTAATGCTTTCAAAAAAGAAAAAAAAAAAACATTAATTTTTCAAAATAAAAAAAATGATTATGGACATTTAAAAAAAAAAAAAAAAAGTTTATTTTTGGCCATTGGTGGAATTGTGAGGTAATGGGAGAAGGGTTTTTGAAAAATACATGGAAAAAATTGTTGGTGGTTTATACAATAAATTTTCCCCCTTTTCATTTTTAAGAAATTTAATTGTAAGTGTGTGAAATCAAATGTATAAATTAATGGAGATATGTGACATTGCAAAATCTTGTTGATTATTATTATTTTTTCTTTTGAGATTACACAACAACTAGGTGCAGATTTATGTGATCTTATAGTCGTTTGGGCATACATTTATGTCGTTGAATTATTGTTGTTTCGTGATATAACTAAATTTTCTTATCTCGTACTATGTATAATATAATATTTTTTTCCCCAAATACTTGATCATATTATATAAACTTTCCAATCCTTTTAAAGATTTATATTGGTTTGATGTATTCACCAAAGTGAGCATAGTCTAGCTGACACTAATGATGCATTAGTATCGACTCAGTAAACTGATTGAAGACGGTCAGTGAACCAATTGAATTTATATTATCAATTTTTTTGCAAAGTAGGAAATATTTTCAGAATTTTGCTATACATTATTATTTATTTTATTTTGAATACAAATTCAGGGAATGGGACAAAAAACCCTAGATAAAAGGCGCAAATGCTTTCAAATAAATGAGAGCCAAATATTAATTTTCAAGATCGAATCTGTAACATGGTATTGAACTGGATTACATCAAACAATGAAATTAATGCGTCACTGAATTTCTTTTAAACAAACCAAATATCATTCATTAACGAGAAGTAATCTACGCAATTCTTAACAACAATCTAGGAAATATGAAGTGAGATTCTAAGTCTAAACTATCACGTTTGTTAGGTTGCTCCAAATAGAAGCTAACATCTTCATGTTATAGATTAAGGGCACCAATCACAAAACTATAATGTTTAAATTTTATTTTAACATACACTCAATTAATTATTTAATTACAAGCCAATTCAATGTAGTTCTATTATAAAAGAGGGGTACATTAATGTATAACCCTCCAAGCACAAATCACACCTACTTTTTATTATTATTATTATTAAAGTTTTGTATTAATATTTTTAAATGTATTTTTTAATTCACATTTTTAGTAAAAATTGGAAATTCAAATGACCAACCTTTATATTCATTAATACATTCACTAATGTAAGTTAAAATTGTATTTACTTTCACTTTTTTACTTTGATTTACATTACAAGAGTGGATTTGAGTAAGTTCTATATCATGCAGTAAAACTTTCATAGGTGAATCAGAACTATTGAATAGAACAACTATTGATGAGAGTTGAGAAGATTGAGACAAATGAGTTTATTATAGATAGGTAGAGAATAGTGACTATATTATTACAACCTATTGCAAATAAATAAATAAATATATATGAAAACAATAAACCCTAAAAGACCATTTGACTTTATAGGCACATATCACGTAAAATATTAATAAACGTTAACGGAGTTGTTTGTTTCGCGTTATTATTAACAAGTTATTACAAATGAGTTTTTATAATCCCTCTTCAAAAGAGTAATTACGATCACTCAAAATAATCTTCGTGACGCTGGTATTGAACAAAAATAACACAAACAATAAAACTTGTACTGCGTCACCAACCCTTTCGGTAAAAAGACTTATGTTTCATATCTCGGGCTTGTAACCTAATAAATAACACTAAATTTTGTATTTATGATGGGATTGAGATTGGAGAATGGTTATTAAATAAGATTATTGTCCCCAAGGGACGGCGCAGTTAGTTGATGACTTCGACTCTGAAGGTATGCTCCCTTCAAGATCTTAGATTCGAAACCTATCTGTGATATTAGTTTGTAGTCTTCATTTCTTTGATGTCTCCTCGTGACTGGCCTAGTGACGGATGTGATCACCGGTATAGTGTAATTATCTATTCTAAAGAAAAAAAGAAAAGAAAAGAAAGGGGGCTGGTCTGGACCGATAAATGAACCGACTCTTCCGGTTCATGAAAACGCGTGAACCAACTCGACGCAAAGGAATGAGAAATGAAGAATCTCGCTGCACTAATTTTCGTTCTTTATTTCGCTTAATTAAAAAAAAAAAAAAAAAAGTTTCCTTGCAAATTTCTGTGTTGGCGCAATTAGAAAACCGTATATTTTTACAAGCCGGCAAAAATCGCAAGAGTTCAGATTCTTCGAGAACTAATTTCTTCGTCAGTGATTTTCCCGGCAGCGTGAAATCGTGCAGTTCCGTCGCCGGAAAATGGTAGCCGTCGTTCGAGTTGCCAGTATTCCTGGTCACGATCGAGTTTTCACGGCGGTTATTGCAGGAACGTCCAGTCTTTCGTTCGTTGGATCAGGATTCATAGTGCTATGTTACGTCCTCTTCAAAGAACTTCGCAAGTTCTCCTATAAGCTCGTCTTCTATCTCGCCATCGCCGTACGCATTCTCTTCTTCTTTACTGATTTTATTTCAGATCTACTTATCTCCGTCAGAATCAGTGGTTTATTATTATTATAATAATTTGATTTCGTTCGTTTACCGTGAAGATCAAGCTACACTGTATCTGAAATTGAATTAGTGAAGCTCTAATTTCATATTATGATTACTTGATTTTTCTGTACACAAGAGTCGGAAATTTAGGAATCTTGTTCCTGTTTCTACTTCGTGACTTTTCAATTTTGGCTAGGATCTCTTCTTGGAGTTTCTGGTGTTTAATGCTAGGGTTTTTTTGTGAAAATTATTTTAACAATTTAGTTTTAGTTTTGAATGTTAACGAACTGCTTGGTTTTATCTTCGATTTATGGTGCTCGGACGCATATGGATCTTTTAAAATTTGTTATGCAGCATTAGGCTCAGTGACAGTAACTTCATGGTTTTTGTCTTTTTGCTCGTGAGTTATCCGTTCGATCAGCTTGTGCGCTGAACCTAGTAGATAATGATAACATCTAGCGTCATAGACAGCTCTTGATCTTAGATTCTTAATTGCTCTGTCATACCTAATACTTTGTAGCAGCGAGATGTAAAACTGCTACTCTAATAAATTATTATCATGTTCATGTGATGAGAATGACGACCAGCTATTGATTTTCTTTTTTTTTTTTGCGAACTTGAAATGAAAAAGAATCGTTATTAGAAATTGAATTGCTCGGAAAAAGCAGTTTCTGTATAATTTTCAACTTTGTTTAGTTGCAAAATGCTTGTTTTGTAATCGTAATTTCTTGGGATGCAGGATATGCTTTGCAGTTTCTTCACTATGATTGGGTAGGACTCCTGGTGTCATCTTCACGGAATGGATTCACTTTGTAGTTTCAAAACTTGTTACTGATGAATATTGTTTCATCTTAGGGATCCGGCGACAGGATTTTACTGTCATGTGCAGGGCTATAGCACACATTTCTTTTGTGTGGCATCGTTCTTGTGGACCACAACAATTGCATTCACCCTTCACCGTACTGTTGTTAGACACAAAACTGACGTTGAGGATTTTGAGGGAATGTTTCACTTGTATGTATGGGGTATGAATTCAGCTGTTACATTTATATAGCATTTGGTTTCTACTCTTTTTCTTCTTCTTACATATTGGTCACGACTCACGCCAGTGAGCTACACATCGAATAATATTTTTTTTGTTGCTCAAACTCGTACGGTTGCTTCTAATTGTGTTTCAACTATGCGTTATTGTAAGTTTTATGATTAGAATTCCTTATTCCTCCAACGCTAGTGAGGAGGATGAATTACCCCCAAAGCACCGGCGCCCCCAACGCCGAAAAACCCATTATTGAACAACATTGTCGAAAAAGATTTTTTCTTTCCTCTTCCGAGCTTCGAAATCTCTGGCAAAGCTTTCTTCTTTCTTCCCCCATCAACACCTTAATCTACTTTCTTCCTCTATCGACGTCAATGATTGTGTCCTCTAATCTCGCGTTTCTCTTTGTCGTCTTTGCATTATACACCTCAATGACCTCATTGCCCTCTGACGCTTTATTTCTATTTCCCTTTCCACTCCCTATGCAGTCATTCCGTACTGTTGTCTCTTTCTGTTATACCTTGATTGCCATTGGTTGTTGCCTGACTTTGTTCAACTCCGCTCATCGCGTTGGTGAATCTCTCTACTTGACATGAGCGTTGGTGAATCTCTCTGCTTTATGTGATATTAATGCTCTCCTCACTTCTCAACATCCCTCATTGAGCGTTGACACAGCTTTTTGCTCGGCATGATTTAGAGGTAATTCTCCCCTCTAATTTTGGGTCATCTTTCGATGGACTTCACATTTTATCTGTCATGTATTCTTCACTGGCAAAACATTGTTCTAACGGCTTAAAAACACATGCTTCTTCTCATACCATCATTTGACACCTCAACACAATACCTCTAGTTCAGGGCAGTTACTTAAGGAATGTACAAGTGAAACTGACTTTCATTTTTCTACTTTGGCGACATCGACACTCAAACCTCCCCCAACACCCACCTTTGCGTTTCTTTCTCTTTTTCGAGATTTGAGATTTCTTTTTGTTTCATTGGTGCAGGAGCTTGTGTTATTCAAAATTTTCTTCTGTATTTGCCCTCTGCCTTTTGGCCTATGTAGTTGACCTCTTCTCACCCCAATCTCTTCCTATCTTCTTCATGCTCAATTGTTTCTATATGTTCTTTGTAACTTTTTTCACTTATCAATCAAAAAAAATTTCTCTATTAAAAATTTATAAGCTTAGAAGCTAATTCAAATATTTATTTAATTCAGGAACATCGTTAGTGTTAACTGTTATACGTTCAATTGGCAATAAACATGCACATTTGGGTACCTGGTGTTGGGCACAGTCAGGACGTACAGGAAAGGTGGGTAACTTTGAATCACTTCTTCAAGCGACGAGACTGCTTTTCGTTATATCTGGTTACTGGGATGCAAGTGACCCTTTCAGATGACATGCAATTAAAAGTAGTGCTCTGAAAACCTGGATAATTTGGTAAAATCCAAATGATATTCTGTGAAGTTCTCTTACATTCTACTAACTGTTAACATTGAGAAATCAGTATTAAACTTCATATGAAATTTACTCCTAAGGAATACAATTTCCATCTTCATTCACATTCCACTGCATTTTAGGTTCTCACCTGTAACTGTTGTTGTTAGAAAGGGTTAATAAATGTGATTTGTCCCTCAAACTAGGAAAGATAAAGACAATTTGTTTTATAATCTGCCACTTAAGTTGTGATTTTATTTTCTAATCAGTCTTACTCGAGTATGGCCTTTCTTGCAGGCTGTTCACTTTTTAACATTTTACATGCCTCTCTGGGGTGCAATTCTCTACAATGGATTTACTTACCTTCAAGTGATACGTATGCTTAATAATGCTACTAATGTATGTTCTCAAATCATTTCTGAAGAATAATGTGCTCTCATCACCTTTGCAATTCATAACCATCTGTTGTGAAATTACTAGATGGCAGTTCACATCTCAGATAGGGCTTACCAGTCAGATGCAAGAGCAGGCATGAAGGTTTGATCTTTTTCCTTCTTTGATATGATCTAGAGAAATCCAAAAGAATAACGGGAACAGAGAGAGAGAAAAAGAGTGTGCTAAGAACTAGACTGAATGATTTTTATTCTTAGGGCAAAACGATCATCTTGTTATATGTTCTCTTCACACGAGCTTTAGGGGGTGTTTGGGCCTCCATTAATAAAGGGTGAGAATGAGACCAAGAACGATTCCTGGTGTTTGGGCCACCGAGGATCATTCCCCCATATTCTCCTCCTAACTACTTTCTATTCTGCTCATAACAACTTTTTATTCTCCCCATAACTATTTATCACTCACATCATATCCATTAATATATTTTTCTCATTATCATTCTCTTTCCCCCAAACACAAATAATCATTTTCTCCATAATCATTCTCTTAACCACAAACACAATTAATCATTCTCCCCATAATCATTCCCTTTCTCATTCTCCCCCAATTTTTATTCCTCCCATAATTATTCTCATTCCCTTTGCCCCAAACACACCCTTAATGACACTAGAATGAATACGTCAAGAAAATGATCTAAAATACTAAATTTTAGGCATTCAATGTGTTGGCTTTAGTTCAGAACCATGCGTTAGCCTTAGTCTGCCTTCAGTTGCAATAAGTACGTTGACATATTTTCCTTGCCTAAAGCAATCACTTTATGGTGGACTTATTTACCTTGTATTCGTGGTGATTTTTTCCACTTTTCATCTAGCAGGCATTAAACAGATGGGGGTATTATCCACTCATCCTCATAGGGTCCTGGGCTTTTGGTACAATCAACCGTATCCATGATTTTATTGAGCCAGGTCATAAAATCTTCTGGCTGACAGTTCTTGATGTTGGAATGGCATCTCTAATGGTAATCGACTCTTTTTTTTTTTTTGGAAATAGTTGTTAATTGAGTATATGATTATGAATGGTTGGGGGGTTGTTAAGGATGTTTCCAGAGGTCATTGACCTTAAGGAATAGCATGGTTTTATCTTTATTTGTTTTATTAATAACTCCGAAACCTAATATTGATAGAAGAATGATTAGCAGCTTAATCACCATTTAAAATAAAAACTTTTCCACAAATTAATGAGCTATGGTTAGATTTCTGTCGGTAACTGCTGTTATATTAATAAACTATTTATGACGACTTCTGTAGGGCTTGTTCAATTCAATAGCATATGGTCTAAATTCTTCGGTGCGGCAGGCAATTTATGAAAGACTAGATCTGTAAGTAAACCTGGACCGTATATCTTTTATTTTCTTAAATATTTCCACACAGACAACCAAATGTTTGTGTATGACTAAGTTTCTCTACTTCATTGGCTTTTATCGATCATAATAGTGGTGATTATAATCATGGAACTCTACTAGGTATAGGATTTCATAATAACCCCTCTCACTCTTTCTGCCCTTCAGAGAACATGAACGAAGTTATGATCCTTCACTATTAAACTAATGTTTGCTATCTTTTATAGCTATTTTTCTTAAATACTGTTGTCCATCTCGTAGTAGAGCTGATGTAAGAGTTATATACTTCCTAGGAAAGAAAAACAATTAAACTTAATAGAAGGCTGCCTTATGGGCCCAGATGTATAATGTCTAAATTATCTCTTTACGGCAATGGATAGTAATAGAAGCTGAAGTCGGGGTTTTGTTAGATACTAGTAGCAAATGAACTTTATCATGGAGTTACTGTCACAAGACTATGGGCTTCAATGACGGATAATTAAGAGGTAATGGATTTAATCCATAATGGTCACCTACCTAAGAGTTAATTTTTCTACAATTTTATTTGAAATTCAAATGTTGTGGTGTGGGGCGCCAGGACGGTAGGTTCTGTGGGAATAGTCTAGGTGTGCTTAAGCTAGCCTGTACACTCACTAATACTATTTAAAAATAGAATATTGAGAATTGTCTTCAAGGGGTGGTGCATTGGTCGAATGCTTGGACTTTGAAGGTGTGTTCTCCTTAAGGTTCATGCTCGAGGCCCAGCTGTGACATTAATTTGTAGACACCTGTGTCTTCATTCCTTTGGTTTCCTCGGGTGTAGTTGAGAAAAACTTTGATGTCCCGGTTTTCAAAAAAAAAGAGAAAAGAATATTGAGAATACTTTGCTTATGCAATTTTCTTAGCCTTGAGTCCCCGATATAATATGTATCGATTTGGTTGCAAATAGACCTTTTGAGCTTCTTTTTTGCATATTTACCCAGGTTTTGGCCTGAAAAACTTCGAAGATGGCTTCCGAGCAATTCAAGGTCCCGAAACCAACAAGAAGAAAGTGAACTGGTTTCATTGAGAAGTCAAGATCTGCCATAGCGAATGACTAATGGACGTGCCTCTATTGGCAAGACTTCTTTAACAGTATTTATTTCTTTCATTTTTTCTGAGGGCACGTAAATAGGAGCTGCGCAATTCATTGAGAGTAGAGTAACGAGCATCCATTTTGTAGATATGCTTTCATGATCTTTTGTTTGCGGGTATTGATTCCTCACTCTACTTTGTTTAACAAGATGATAGAGAATTTAGCAGTTGCTCAAGTGGTCGAAAATCGTGGAATATATATAAAGCTTTGGATACTGAATCATCCGTAGATTGTAGAAAAGGATCGATCTTGCTGATTAGAAATCATGTATGCTACTTTATGCACTGTTCATTTTCAATTTATCTATGCTCTGAGTTCTATTAACACATCATAGACCTTCGAGTGGAATATTCTCCTCACTTCATTTTTTGCATAGTTTGTGTTTCTAATTTTAGTGATGGATTTTGCTTTCTAAAACTCTGATTTGACAGCTTAATTTGATCTTATCTTTTAGTTTGTTATTCAATTTAGTGGGATTCATACGTGGCTTCCGATAATATTAAATTTCCATAAAAAGCACGTATAATCAAATCCCAGATCATTTGCAAGGTTGATAAGCGAGCCGCCGCAATCGCAGCGCATGCTCTAGCCAATTAGTGGTGGTGATCGCTTCTTGTTGCAGATAAACATGAGGTGGAAGCTGCCGTTTCTAAGAAGCCAACTTTACAGGTAAGATATTTTATTCTGAAATTAAATTCTTGCCCATTTTTCGTATTATAATTTTAAA
>JBBMEG010000022.1:1366216-1376366 GCA_037832605.1 Cyclanthera cordifolia | reverse complement strand
TTCTTCTACTAACTATTTTCTACTTGCATCGCCTTCATTATTTTAGTTTCCTCGTAACTATTCTCTTCAATTCAAATACAAGCTATGCTTTTCTCCAAATAAATATTCTTTCATATTCTTCCATCTTATCCTCCCCATAGTCATTTTCCTTCTCTTTGCTCTAAACATCTCCTTAGTGATTATGAAAGAATCAAAAGTAATTACAAAGTTATAAATTCAATATATGATAATCATCTATTTAGAAGTGAATTTCTTCGAATATTTCTGGTTAACTAAATGTAAAAAAGTTGTAAGTATTTGTTTTGTCAAAATAGTTGCTGTGCATACAAGACATTCACAATATGAAAAATTAGATATTATTTTTTTAACATCTAAGGTATATTTGGGCTATCAAAAATAAATGAAAAGAATGAGAACGGGGATTATTTTTTGTGTTTGGCCATCGAGAACCATGTTCTTAATAACCACACATTTTCTCCAAAATCACATTTTTATTATCCTTCTAACTCTTTTATTTATCTTCTCCATCACTATTTTCCTTTCACATCATATTCATTATTTTATTTTCTTCATTATAATTTTTTTCGCTCCAAACACAAATAATTATGTTTTCATTATCGTTAACTTTATTTCAAACACAAATAATCATTCTTTCTCTTAATTATTCCTTTTTTTTTATTGGATCTTGATTTTCATTCTCCATAATGGTGAACACGCCTTTGACAAAGTTAATGCTTTTGAAATAACATCATTTTAAAAAGAGACTATGGTGGCTCAATAAATGAATGAGTAGCCTCTGAACTTTCAGCCTAATCTTCACTTTTTATATCAATTAATGCCATTCATTAGCAGTATGTCATCAGCTAGCTAGTGTTTCGAAGAACAGTCTGATATATACTAGTGAATTTTAATTAACTATAATATTATATATATTATATATTATATATATCTGGATTTTGCAGTTGTGTGTGGGTTTCTCTGATTTTTTAGGTGAATTATAAATTATGTTCATGAGATGGGAAGGGCCAGTTTGTGAGTGAGTGGTTGGGTTGAGATTCAAAATTCAATCTCCCCACCTACTACATATTATTCCCTAGTTCACTTTTAAATTCATCCTCTCTATTATATATTCTTCCTACCATTATCTTTCATATTCTGGGATGATACTAACATAAACAGAAATTCTTTCTTCTTTTTTTTTTTTTCTTTTTTTTTTTTTTTTTTTTTTTTTTATTTTACAAAAATTTGAGAATGTGTACGTTATATTAAATAATGGAGTGAAAAGTGGAGATGTCCAGAAGGCGAGACGAGATCGGAGAATGGCTTCTCCGTCCCTTCGAAATTGAATAGATAATTTTACTCACAAATGGTACTTTATCTAAAAATTAAAGGTATAAAATAAAGAATAAAATAATTTAAAAAAAATAGGGTGGGGATTGGGGAAATGACATGAGAAATGAATTTTTTCGTCTCTAGCTTTGTCTAGGCAATGAGAAGTTTTCTCTCATTCTTTTTCAACATGTGCGGATCCCTATAGGAAAAATGGGTCTCTCTAGTGGAGTGGAGTGTAGGGATTAATGATAGTTGAATACTTGTTTGATGATTCATGTTAGTTGTGATTGAATAATTAATTACTTGTTTAGAGATTGATGTTAGTAGTGGTTGAGTGATATGTTTGATGTGAAGATTGATGAAGTGATTTGATAAGGGATTATTATTTACAACAAAAAACAAACAAATTTTTTTTTAAGAATAGTAATTTATCGCTTCTTTTCTATCTAAAACAAACATAGTAGCTTTGCACCCGTAATAGAAGAAAGAAAGAAGGAAACTCTGTCTTCTATTTCGGTTAAGTAATACCCATAAGAATAAAGAAAAATTACATCACATAGCAACTTTTGATTCATCTATTTTAAGTATAGCATTTTTTTTAAAAAAATTTCTTATTTGGCATATTTTCATTAATTTTTCCAAAAAATTCAATTTTACCAATCTTTTCATCAAACTAATTAAAGATTGTTAGTGAATTGTTTGAATATAGAGTCTATTAATTGAACTGTATCAACAAAACTATTGATTGAAGGCTATTAGGCGAAGTTAAATTATTGATTGAAGGCTATCAAATGAATTGATTGAACTCTGAATTGAACTGATTAAACTAAGGACATTCTAGAACCAATTTTGTGTTATATATGGTTAATATTTTAAATTTTTTGTTTTTTTTTTTTTGGGAAAATTCCCAAAAATAAAAGTAGATAGGAGGATGACGTGGCCATTTGGCGGCCATGATTGTGCGGTGGTTATGATGTGATTGCGTGATAACATAAACCATTTGATAGCAAAGCTTAAACAGTTGGGAATCTGTTTTATTCTAACATCAATTATTTAAAATCATTTCATCTCACTTCTTTATGTTTACTACATTGTCTAATGGAAACTTCTTTTTTTATATGTATAGTTAAGAAAATTAAAATAAAATAAAAACTTGTGGATAAGAATAATAACTTCAATGTTTAGTAAGATTTTGTTAAATTCTAGTTATTATTATTTTTTTATTTTTTAAAAAATAATTAGACCTTCTTTGAAACATGTGAAAAAAGAAAAAAAATAAAATAAATTTAGTGTTATCCACAACAAAAGTACTTTAATTTTGTCTATTAACCTCAAAAAAAAAAAAAAAAAAAACATCTCTTTCATTTTTCTCGTAATAATCGGAATAATAATCATGCATCTTTGGGATGTTTATCGGGTAATCTTTTTCATTCTATAAAATATTTGAACTTGTCCATTGCATTGCTTAATTATTAGAATGTTTATTTGCGAGTTAAATTATAAATTTAGTGTCTATATTTTTTTTTAGAAAATTATAACATAAGCACAATAATTATAAAAAAAAATGGGTTTTTTTTTGTAGAAAAATGAAAAAAATGTATACAAAATTTTGTAAAAAAATTAAGAAATCAAATAGGGCAAAAATTGATTCAATAAAATATTGTTTATTACTGAAAATAAGCTAACTTATTATTGAATATTGGAATGAAATCGATAGAAAACAATAAAAATAAAAAGACTCATAATTAGAATAGAGATCAAAATTTGTAATCTATTTTCTATTATAAAATCTAATAACTAGCTTAAAGGAAAAGTTTCTGCAAACAAATTTTAAAGAAATTCATGTCTATCAAAATTAAAAAAAAAAAAAAAATATATATATATATATATATATATCTTCGGTTCAATCACTTGAGCCTTGAGTTGATAGATCAATAGTTGAGTTGATCATTTTGATAGTCTTTCATGAATTTGTAGAATAGTGATCTTCACTAATCTCTTATGTTTGAGGGGATAGTTTTCATTCAGTTGAATTGAAAATAGCCTTCGATCAGATAAGATGACCAACTTTTCATCTTTATAATCTGCCCCCTCGCTTAACTCACCTTCCGACAGGACCCTCAATTGAAGAGGTAGTGTGACGATTCTCAAAACAGTAGAAAACGAAGAGGAGTTCTAATTGGGGGAAATTTCAAAGCAACAATTTCCTGAAAATATCTCCGAAAAAATGTTAATCCATTTTATCATTGAATTTTCAACCTCTATTTCATGAGATTTTGAAAGAGTATTTTAAATTAGAATTTATTAAATACTCTTGAAAATACTATATTCAAACGTTTTTTCTATTGCCATCATTATTTTAAATACTCATAATAAATTCTTATTTTAAATACAGACTACATAAACTTTGTATGTCATCATTATCTCTAAATACTCAAAATAAATCATAATTTTAAATATTAATTCTAAATCTCCTAATGCTTTAGAAAACTTCTCTCTCCACAAATCTAAGAGAGAGAGAAACTTCTTCACTTCCGATTACTCCAAACCAATAGCCATTGCCACAGTATTCAACTTGATTAACATCAAACAATGAAATCAATGCAGTGCTAAACAAACACATCTTATGGCTTTTATTTAGAGTAATGGTAGATGGAGTGACCTCAAACATCAAAGGAGTGGTATAGCTCATTAATATGGCCAAACAAAGACGTCGTAGGGCTTTTAATTAATATATTAACGAACTATTCTACTTCATTTTGGCATAGAAATAAAATCCAGTTTCAAAAGAAAAGGATACGGAAATGGAATCGACTGAAATATGTCTGAAACAATTGAAATGCAGAATTTCAACCTCCTTCGAGATTTTGCTAATTCAATTGGAGAATTTTCTCAAGAACAATAAGCAAACGGAAACCGAAAGCAGAAAAAATAAACATAGCTAGAATTTTACAAAGTGCTCGAAATTTAAACTAAACATCCAAGAGATATGGCGCTCCTTTTTATTTCTACTTACCGCCGATGAACGGCGGCCGCAGCGCCTAATCATAATGGCTCCGCCGCCCAGGCATGGAGGCGAAACAGCTATTGGAACGACCGAGTGATCGCGAAGTGTCCTTGCTAGGAGAGTCGAGCGATCGACGGAGAAGCTGTTTCATAGCAGAAATCAAGTCCACAGTCGGATTCAGCGGAGGAATCGAAGATTTGAAAGATTTGTGAAACTTCATGTGCCTCTTCACCGCTTCACCGGTGGTGATTTTGCTCTGAGATCTGAGAGTCTCGTCTTTCACAGCCTCCGCACAGAGTCCACAAATCCATCGCCCTTCGTACCTCTCGCGAACTCGATCGATGTACGCCGCCGTGCACTCCTCCGTCAATCCACAGCACTCGCATTTCACTGACTCAACGTCGATCACTTGCGCCGCCGAAATCGGCTGTTCCACGGCGGAGATCAGCGGCTTGGTCACTTTTGCCGCCATTGTCTGATTCTGCTACAATCGTCGCACAAAATCCACAATCAACAACTGAAATCGTTAATTAACAAACATAACAGAGAGAAGAATGAAGAAACCGTAACGATCTAACAGAGAGTCACACTTGCCTGAAATATTCTCTCCCGACGATCGTTCTGGTCTGTAATTCCGAGCAATTCACAACGATCTATTACTGAAGAGAAAGGAGATTGAAGGATTTTGAAGATTTGAAAGTGAATCTGACGAATATTTAGAGTTTATCTCTCTTTCTCCCACTCCCGCACCGTAACTTTCTCGCCGTGGATGAGCAGATTCCAGAATATTACATACATTTCAGAGCCTCAATTGGCTCCTATTTTCGCCTCGCCCTGCAACTTGAAATTTGAGAGACTTGAGAAGGAAGATGAAGAAGAAAGCTTCATTACTTGTGAAAATGGCTTTCAATTTGGATTTATATAGCCATGGCCAATTGGGGTTTTGTTTTGAACTTCCCAACGTAACCGCAAAGTTCTTGCACGTCATCATCTTTTGTTTTTTTTTTTTTTTTTTCAATTTAAAATTAGAAGAGAAAAATTTAAGTCTCCTTTGATTTGTTTTTTTTTTTTTTTTTTGAAATTTGAGGTTGTATTTATTTAAATTTTTTATGTAAATTTTATTAAACATTTATTTAGAAGTTACACCAAGAAAGCTCATACACTTTAAGGTAAACGATGGGGTGAAGACGTGCAAAGGTTGGCTGAGTCCAAATAACCCCGAGATAAGATCATTATACCTCTAATGGTCAGGGTTACGCTAGTGTTAATGTCCGACTTAAATGGCAGCCGTTACAAATGACAGACTAAGTCGTCATTAATAAGCTGCAGCGGTTATGCTACCAGCTATTATAAAAGTTAGAACGATTCACATTTTTTTGGAAGTCAAATGGAGTCAAATCAAGTTGTAAGCTAATCATAAGCTCTCAAGCTCTCTCTAAACACTTTCCTAAATCAGTTTAGTGACTTAGCCATCGGAGGCTCTGTGGCTCACACCACATCAGTGTGCCTAATTTTGTCTTTTTTGTAGGTAAATTCATCATTAGTAAATAAATTGTACCATTGATCTCAGTTGACCATTTTTCGGCTTCAACAATTCTCTTTCTTATTCTCCTCCCAATTTTTCATTTCTCTCATAATCATTCTCATTCACTTTGACCCCAAATACATCCTAAAATATATTTGAGATAAAAAGATTGAATTCATCATCTATTAGTCATAAATACATATTTTAAATCAATTCAAATTAGCAGGCAAGTTTGTAAACTTAAACGTAGACAAAACGTATTGAAGGTGATCGGTTTAATAATTAATCAGTTTGAGTGATTAAAATGAGAAGTTATTTTGAATCAATAGTTCGTTTGAATACTTGTCACAACAAAAAAAGTTTGAATACATATTTTTGTAGAGTGTTTAGTGTTAATAGCTTGTTTGTAGGTAGATTTTTTTTGAATTGTTGCAATAATAACTCGTTTAAATATAAATTTTGTATATTAATTATATATATAGAGAGAGAAGTTGTAGCTAATAAACATTTAGAAGTAAATTTTGGTGAAGGGATTGTATATGCACTTTTATATTTTATTTATACGGATAATTTTTATAATAAAAATTATATTTTATTTGTATTTGATGTATCATTTTTGTTAATATTTGTACTGGGTCACTTTTAATTATTTTATTTTGAAAGTTTTTCAAATATCCACTTTATTTAAATAACGTTAAAAATTATTAATTTGTAAATGCATTTAATTAGAAGTTAGATTATTATTGATTAAAACATTATATTTATCTAATTTTCTACAATGTTAGTGATTGTATTCCTAATTGAATGGGTCGGTGGGACATTAATTCTATTGTTTGATATTATTACAGTTCAATATCAACATCACAGGTTCGATACAATATGTATTCTATTATATAAATTAAAAAAATATGTATGTACAATAAACTATGACAATTATAAATAGTTAAATAAAAACAGCCGAAGGAATTGCTTGGGTTGATTTCTGTACGTGATTTGTTCTTATATTCCGAAAATGCCATTTTATGACAGCTGTATTGATAAATTGTTTTTTTTCAATATTAAAAACTATTAAATCATCAATAAGTTATTTTTATAAAAAAAAAAATGAAAATAAGTAAACATTTTATTTTTTAACAAGTAGTTTTGTTTTCTTATTTTGCTTGACATATCTTATATATTGGTATACTTATGTATTTAAATTGATATAGTTCTAATTAAAAATTCATGACTATTTTTTTTTAAATTATTTAAATGGTATATTCCATTTTGAAATGAATTTAAAATTATATTAAATAATAAAAATGATGAGATTTGAAATCTATTTAAATAAAAATATATTGATATTCGTTCATTTTTATTTAAAAAAATATATAAATATTAATGACTTATTCTCATCTAATAACTTTGGTTAGTATTTGAAACCATCATGAATCAAATGTATTGAATATGTTAGTAAAACAGTTCATAATAAAATTTAAAAGCAAAAATTCATAGTGAATATTTTATAATAATATTAAGAAAATAAATAAAAAAAGGTTTAGAAAAATTGGCATGCAAGTTTAGATAAACGGACACGTAAGTTAGACAAACGAATACATCAATTTAAGCTAATCTACCATCAATATAATCGATAAGTTTAACCTGAATTGAGTTATGATAACCAAACCTTTCATTTACGCAAACCATGTATGGCCAAGCAATTAATAATGTGGTTTTTCCTACTTCAAAGTTGGTATGGTAGCTGAATTTTGAATGTGATTTTTCTTTTCTACCATTAATTCTTAATATGTTGTGATAATTTTTTGTCTTTTTAACCTATTTTAGAAAGATAACTTGCTCTGCTCGTTAGGATCAATTAGTTTCGAGATGAATCTCGTGTTTTTTGATATGATATCAAAGTAAATTCAAACAATTTTTCAATTCAATAGAACGAAATTGGGAACAAATTAATCTAAGATTAGTAAGCCTAAAGTAACTCCAGGTCGAAGAACAAGTTGATAATCCCACCATTGTTTTATGCTGGAAAGATGAGAAAATAACTCATCGTCAATTTGTTTTGAGTACGTGGCAACATCATGTTATCTAATACATTGGTAAGAATGATAAAAAAAATGTTATGAATTCAATATATAACGTTCACCTGCTAATGAATTTCTTATAGCTCTTTTTTTGAATATAAAATTTTGTACATTCTGATAGTTTCTCCCGTTTAAATAGTGAAGTACGTCAAAGTTAGATAAGACACTCATCAATACTAAAAAAAAACTATTGAAGTCGAAATAAAAACTATCAAACTTCTTCGAAACATAGTTTGAGATCCTCAACATGTCATCTTAATAATAATTAATTGTTTTTAATTTATTTTTTGAATAAAATTGTTTCATTTATTCTTTCGTATTTGTATAATAAGTAATTTTACACATAAAACTAATATTATTGAGTTGGTGAAAGAAGATAAAATAATTATATATCGTACAAGAGTGTTATAAAATGTAAACGAATTTTGATTAAATATATATTTATTTTTTTTGTAGAAAAATAACTACTCGTTTCATTTTTATTTAATTGAATACCCGTTTGAGTTTATATGATTTGATATCATGTTAAATAGTGTGCGTATTAGTCTCGAAACCAAATCGACAATAAAACGAATAACTTTCCTTATCTTATAAATACTTGAAAAATATTTAAGTTTTTGGATGTGAGATAATAAATCTTGAATTTATTTAAAAGAAAAATACATTTTAAGTGCTTTAATTAATTAATTAATCATATGTTAAAAATGATCTTTTAAATCCCAATCTTCTGGACTCAAAGTTTTCTCACTTTCATTTTCGTGAAAGAAGCCAATAACTCTCTTTTTTTTTTCTTTTTTTTTTTTTCTTTTTTTCAATTATTGATTTTTTTTTTTTTAATTTTTTATAAACGTTCCTACAAATTTGAGAAACTACAAAAGTGAATTTCACTTATTGAATTACACTTACATCACTGAAGATCGACTATTTTTTTACAATTATTGAAGTTTTGTTGGAAGGTTTTGAATTTTAATTTTGTTTTTTTGGCTTTATTCTCGATTTAAAAGATTCTTGAAATCTTGTCCAACAAATATTATTATTATTATTATTAGAATTAAGTTTTTCATAAATATTTTTTTTCCTCGACTTTGGCTATTAATTGAAAAAAAAAAAAAAAACTATAATGATTGAAAAATAATATAGAATTGTGTACCTTTTATTTGAAAAAGTAACTGTATTGATGTATTTTAGACTAATTTTCATAAAATTTAATCAAACAATTATTTGTGAAAAAGTGTCTGTTTGAATTGTACTATCTTTGAGGAAGATTTCTTAATTAGATTTTTTTTTTTTTTTTTTTTTTTTTTTGCATATTCACGAAAATTATTCTTTTATGTTATATCGATTAAAGTCATATAGTCACGAAAATTTTTCTTCTTTAAAATTTTCCTATTTATTGTGTTTATTTTTGATGATTTTGCATATATATATATATATATATTTTTTTTTTTTTTTTTTTTTGCAAGAATATTCATTGCTTTTTGTTATAAAGAATTCATCATAATACAGTTTACTGAAATACCCCTCCTGAATTTTGAAAGCTTTTTTTTTTGTTAGATAAATTTGAATTATGAAGTTATAATTTTTGTGAGAATCATGCCTCATTACTCCCATAATCGTGTCTTCGACTTTCATAATTTTATTTTAGACGTGAGAGTCGTCGTTCTAAAGAATCCTCTTGCGATTATCTCTTCTCTACTTGTCTGATTATTTTTTTTTTCTTTCTTAAAAATGAGAAGTAAAATCTAAGAAACGAAGTCGGTTTGGGTATTATCGACCAAAGAAATTAGTGTGGTCTGCGGTTTTCTTCTTTGAGTTCGTTGTGAAGACGAACGAAATCTAGTAAGATTTTTACTTTTTAGACGTTTATTTTTATGCTCGGTAATAGTTTTGTATTTTTAAACCTAAAATTATCACTAATGCAGTAGATTAAGAAAATTGTGAAAATGAAGAATTCAATGAAACGAGGTGCTGAAAAATAAAAATAGGAAAATTTGACCGTCCATTATAATTGCCTAGGGAAAGAATTATAATAATATTAATAATTGCATTACATATATGAAAATTAACAAAATGGATGTTAATTTAAATTGAAAATATTGCAGCATTTAATGTGACATGAAGGGCAAAGGTTGTCATTTATTTTAAATTAAATATGCCTAATTAATAAAAAATATATAATTATAATTAATTTGAATTTTGGATAAAATT
>JBBMEG010000022.1:1350529-1363290 GCA_037832605.1 Cyclanthera cordifolia | reverse complement strand
CCCGATCTGTAATAAAAAAAAACAAAATATTTCTAAAAATAAAATAAGATATACACAGTGAAAATAAAAAATAGAGGTCAAATTCAGTGGGCTAAAATCGTCATTTCATATAATTTATATTTTTGTGGTGGTGCTGCTGGTATTAGCCAAAGGAGGGTTTCTCTCACAAAGACGAGAGAGAGAGAAGAGGACGAATTTCTGAAAGCTGATAGAATACTGATGAGAGAGAGAGAGAGATTCATAGTTCCAAATTTAAGATTCAAACTTAGCCCTTATCTATAATTCTCCAGCGTTCCGAATTTTTCCGATCCAATTTCCATGGATTCCTTCGATTTGTTTCGGAAAGGTATCGATGAAGTATATTCCCTTTAACTGGTTTTCTAATCCATGGATTTGTTAGCAATTATTCTGTACCTAATTTGCGAAGATTTTGATCGATTTCTTGTTATTTCTGATTGTATCGTGCATTGATATCACTGAGATCTCTTAAATTTCGGTGTGTAGCAGTAACTAGATTTCGGTTCTGTTTGCTTCGATTTTGCTTTGTGGGGTTTTTCATATTCTGATTTTCTAGTTAACGATTGTCTGTTGCCCTCATTTTTTAAGTTTGGTAGTTGATTTTTATGGTCAGGTTCGGATTTCCAAGCCTCCAGGTTGTTATCTTCTTTCTCTTGTTTTTGTTTTTTTTTTTTCTTTCCCTTATTTTATTGAAGTTACTAATGTCACGTTTTCCTTTCACACCAATTGTTTTGAATGTTTTCTTCATCATGTTTTTAGCTTCAATATTCCTGTAGTTTGTACTCGGATGACATGAAGTGTTGTCTGATAATTGTCAAGTGAATGGTAAATTCATGAACTGATTAGTTATTCAATTCCGTGGGGGCTACATCCTTGGTAGAGGTTTGGAGTCTCCAGTTCTGGGGTCTGCCCTTGGGATGGGCGTGCCGAGTATATTGGGGTGATGTTCCGATTCTCGGTTATTAAAAAAATAGTTATTTTATCCCATTTTTGTGAGATGGAACTTGAAAGTTTTGCATAACTTTTGAGACTTCTAGCTTGAACGATGCAGGTTCTTCTAGTTCTAATTATCCATGCTGCAAAATTTCATGGGGATCAATTGTATAGTTTTTACATGGAGGTTCATTGAGTATCTGCATTCTGCAGTTCATGTTATTACAGATAAGGAGGATGTTTGGATAGTGGAAAATAGGGACTTCTTGTGTTTTTTTGTTTTGTTTTTTGAAGTTCTTTTTATCTTTTGAGATAGGATGGAAATTAGTCAATTTTGGTTTACTCGAATTACTAAGTAGTTTAATGAAATGAAATCATATTTTGCAGGTTTTGGTTGAGGCTATAAAAAGTCGAGCTTTTCCTTACAGTTATATTTCTCGTGTACATGTGAGTATTCTATTTTGTGTTTGAAAATAATGAATGTGTCCAAGAAAGGAACGCAAACCAGCGAGGCTAAACTAAATACTGAAATCAAGGGGACAGCTTTGAATCCAAATGCAGCTGAGTTTATACCCTTCTCACTCAGAGCTTCTCCTGTGGGAAGTAACAGTGCTCCAGATCTGACAGCAAGATTTTCTACTTCTGGGACATTAGGGAAAGCTGTTCTAGATCGCACGGAGTCATCTGTATCAAATAATTCTGATGATGAGGCCCGTCAGTTCTGGAGGCTTCAGCTCCCTGATGATATCACACCTGATTTCAAGTTGATGGGAGAAGACGAGAACCAATCTCTCGGAAATATTTCGTTGGCAGGCTTGTCCTTGCATGATGAAAGTGAAGCCTCTTTGTTCGCTACTACTGGCAGTGAATATTTGTTGAATGATAAGCAGGAATCAAATCTCGATCACTTTAATGGGAGTCATCACTTTAACGGGAGTCAATTTGCCGACAAGGTTAGATTCGCTACTGCTTATGGAGAAGATCCATTCTCAGCTAGTCTATTCCAAATTTCAAATAAATCTTGGCAGAAGCCAGCTCCCAACAGTAATCAACCTGTTAGTAATGAGCAGCACCTTCCTTATTATGGAAATTCTGGGAGAGGATTCGCCATAGATGTCTTGGGCGAGCAAACAACTATGGATGAAAGTGATATTCTAAATCCTGTTGAGTTTTTGGCTTTACAATTCCCCGGTTTTGCTGCTGAAAGCCTTGCAGAAGTTTACTTTGCCAATGGAGGCGACTTAAACCTCACGGTTGAAATGCTCACTCAATTAGAGGTAAGTTGACTTTTTAAAGATACATCATGAAGTTACCTTTCAAGTCAATTAGAGGTAAGTTGACTTTTCAAGGCGTCAAGTGGAAGCAACATTTCTTCATTATCTTCAAAAACATTTTACATCCGTCAGCTTGTTTTTTATTAGATGGTTTGGTGGGCAAGTAACATAAGTTAATTTAAGTCAAAACTCCCAATGGCTATTTAACTCCTTGAGTTTGCTCTCCACCCTCTTTCTTTCTCTCTAGTGCTTGAAATTTGTTACTAAGGTCCACTGCACCTGAGTGAACTTTCATTTGTCATTTTTTGGTATTACAAAAAGTCTACAAATGATCATCGTAGTGATATAGTTATGTGAACCTAAAAACATACTTTGTAAAATAGAGTAGAAACTAGAAAGGTGTCTATAATTTCCCTACCTGGACCTATCCCCCAACCTAGAATAGCTAGTTGAGGAAGTAAAATTAATCCTTGTTCATACGTGGGCTTCTCTAGTACAAAATGAGCCACTTCAAATAGATTCATTGCTCCAGCACAGAATATGATTAAGCTGGCATGGGCTATATGAGCCCTCAGTAGTTTATCGGATTTTTCAGTTGACTTGTTGGGCCGTCTGAACTTGTTGATCTGGTATAAATTATGGTATGCATTTGGTTCATTAAGAACCTTACCTTTGTTGTTGTATAAAGACAATGCCAGCCTGCACCATACTCTAGTTATCTTTTGTGTCACAACAGTCTACATGTATCACTCTATGTAGTTGTCACACTGTACTTTTTTTTAACTGTAGCTTCAAGTTGATGGTGGAATAAGTCAAAACCTGAATTCCAAGACCATGTCTGCCCCCAATCTTAGTGCTATGGACTTTCCTGCACTTACAGTGTCAGGTGGTCAAAATGGTCATCCAAATTTTGATGGGGTTGATCTCCAACAAAGTACCAAACCTTTTCTCTTTTCTGATAAAGATGGCATGCCTTTCTTCAAGTCCAGCACCAACCCATCCAGAGGTGCTACCGATTTTGCTTCCACTGTCAGGAAATTGGCATCTCAGGACTCTGGTATGTGGAAGTACAACGGAAACGGTTCTGCGAATGACTCTATTGGCTCCAGTAGAAGTTCTCATATTTTAGCTAGCAAATACACTGCTGGTGGTCATGGGAAAGACATTTATAGTGAGAGGTCGCTTCAGCGAAGTTCATCTCAGGCTGCTCCTGCTTGGCTTGAAACAGGGGAAGCAGTTGGTAATTGTGTACCTGTCAAAATTCATTGTCTCTATTGATGTGATATGAAACAATTTAATATGTATTTCTGCTTTAACACTATTAACTTGGCAGCAAACATGTATTCTGAGCATCGGGAAGAAGCACGGGGTCATGCCCGCCTCCGAAATGCATATTTTGAGCAGGTGTGTTAACTTGTAAGAATGGTTGTTGATTTTTTTCTTCGTCCTCCCTACCAAATTTGGCTCGAATTACACTTTATCTTTAATGACAGGCACGTCAAGCGTACCTCATTGGTAACAAGGCTTTAGCGAAGGATCTAAGTGTGAAGGGACAGTTACATAATAGGCACATGAAGGCAGCTCATGGAAGGGCCCAAGAATCCATTTATCGGCAGAGGTTTGTTTTCCTTTGCTGATTTTGTCTATACTTCAACACGATTGATGCAAGTGAAATTTCATGGTTAATTTTTTTTTTACCTATTATTGTCATGGGTTGGCCTAATGTTCTAGAGGGCATTGGAGAACCAAGATGCAATAGGTTCAGTCCATAGTGACCTCTTACTTAAAAATTAATTGCATGTATTTTTTTGGCAACCAAATGGTGTAGGGCTCTTGTGTTTCTTTGAAATCCAGAGTGCATGTTCCGTGAGAATAGTGGAGATACATTGGGTGTAAGCTAGTCCTTACACTCACGGATAAAAAAAGAGAATTTTCGCCCAATAGCACATTTTTTGTTGTCTATTTTATCATAGAATTTTTTTCTAATATTAATTTTATTTTGTAGATTTTCACCTTCTTTTTTAAAAATGTCATTTCTATCCTTCTTGTCGTTTGCAATCAGCTAAATTGATGGAAGGCTATTAGCTTATCAAGCTTAACTACTAATTGAAGCCTATAAGCTTAACTACTAATGGAAGCCTAAGGCTATCTGTTGAACTATTCATTGAAGGCTATAAGTTGAACTACCGACTGAAGTCAGAACATTTTAGTCATTTTACATGAACTCGCCCAATTTTTTGCTATATAGAAAATATTTTCAAAATTTTACTATACATGGAATTTCTTTAGTTTTTTTTTGCTATGCATGAAAATTCTGCTAAAAGAATCATTCTGGCAACTCTGATCTTAAAGATAATTGGAGTGTGTATTTTATCATAGAGTTTTTTTCTAATATGAATTCTTATATTGTAGATTTTCACTTTCTTTTTTTAAGTGTCCTTTCTATTCTTGTCGTTTGCATTCATCTGAATTGATGGCTTACTTTCTTTCCTGAAGAATGTTAACTTTTTATAACTTGGGCTGAATCATCTTTTTGTTCCGAAGTTGGCTCTAATCATTCAATGAACGGTTCAAAGAGCGGAGGGCATGCTTTTCTTAAGACTTGCGCCAGAAATTTCTGAATTGCTTGATAACTGGCTTACTATTGCTGTTGGCTGTTGTGTGTGGTACTTCTTCAGGAATCAAATTGGTGCAGACAGTCACGAACGCCTGATCGACTTGCACGGACTGCATGTTAGCGAAGCAATCCACATCCTGAAGAACGAGTTGAGCAGGCTGAGGGGTACTGCCAGGGCTTCCGGACAGCGTGTACAGGTCTATATTTGTGTGGGGACAGGACACCACACCCAAGGCTCCCGCACTCCGGCTAGACTTCCGATAGCTGTACAGAGATATTTGATCGAAGAAGAAGGCCTCGACTTCAGCGAGCCACAACCAGGTCTGCTTAGAGTTGTGATTTATTGAACCATGGAGGGGGAGAGCACAGTGAAGAGTAGGAGTTTTTTTTTTCTTTCTTTTTGACTAAAAAAAAAGAGCCATGATATCATACTTTTGATAGTGTGTCACCATTGTTGTTGTACCGTAAATGGTTAGAGGTGGGGGAAAGGATTGTTGAGGCCAAAACCAAAAAGTAAAGAAGAGGAAAAGAAAAAGAAAAAGAGAGAGAGAGAGAGAGAGAGAGATAGAGAGAGAGAGAGAGAGAGAGAGAGAGAGAGGAAAATGAAGGTTTAAAATAGAGATTTGTATCTAAGTTTAAGGGTTGGCAGGGGTTTAACATTTTTTAGCTCTTAATCGGCAATTTCTTTGGAACTTCGTTTTTATTAGGTTTTACATTGTATCTTCAAATTTTGCTAGTTCTTTATGTAGCTTCTTTCACTCCTTATTTTCTGACGACTGTCGGAATCTAATTTAATGCAATGGCTTCATTCAAATTTCTGTCCAGTTATCAACTTAGAATGACATGATTGTCTTGCTATGGTAGTGACAATGGCGGGGAAATAGAGTTTGATTATGCGAGATCTTAAGAAATGTTCATCGCAAATGTTCTAAATAATTTAATCATGTGAATGTCGTCTAGGTGAATTAAGTTTTTTTTTTTTTTTTTTTATCTAATTAATTATTTATCTCATTCTTATCATTAAATACAAAAATAATTAGTTTCAACATATTTTATTCAAACAACAATTTGAACTACATACTCTTTTTTAGATTTTATTAATCTTTAGAGGATAAATTTTAATTTTTCAAATTATAGGACTAAACTCATAATTTTATTATATAAAATCTAAAATCTAACTTTCTCAAAACAAAGAATAACATTTTTAAATTATCCTAAAATATGCAACTAAGAGATGTTTGGATTGAGATTTTAAGAGTGTTTAGAATTAATATTTAGAATTGAGATTTATTTTGAGTATTTGGAAGCAATGATTACATTTAAAAATTTGTTTGAATGTAGTTTTCAAGAATATTCAAAATTAGTACTTAGATAGATGATTTATTTTGAGTATTTAAAAGTAATTATTAGTAATAATTGCGGTAAATAACATGTATAAATTTATTTTGAATATTTATAAGTAATGATTACCGTCAAAACCTTGTTTGAATGTAGTTTTTAAAAATATTTAAAATGAGAATTGTTTTGATTATTTAAAAATAATGATTGCAGTTAAAACCTAAAATGTATTTTTTTTTAAGAATATTTAGTAAATATTAGTTTGAAACAAACATTTGGTTAAGAGTTATGCACCACAATTTCACTTAATTTAAATTAAAAAAAAACACACACACAGTGAAAATAAAAAATAGATGTCAAATTCAGTGGGGGTAAATCGTCATTTCATTTTTTTTTTAATAAAAAATAGATTTTTGTTGGAATGTTCATCAAACAAAAATCTTCAACATTTCGACGTTTTGAATGAATTGAATCGAAAAATGCATTTGCGGGCCAATTTCAAAGCAGCCCGCCACATTTCTTCTCGAACGAGTTTCGTTTGCCGATTCTGTTCTCTGCCGCCGACGACGACTTCTTCATCTTCTCAATGGTTCTCTCTTCTTCGCTCCGCCATTGCCACTGCCGATTTGAAGCTCGGAAAGAGAGCTCACGCATGTATTCTAACTTCCGGCAACTTCCCAGACCGGTTTCTCACCAACAATCTCATCACCATGTATTCCAAATGTGGGTCTCTTTCTTCTGCGCGCCAGGTGTTCGATAAAAGTCCTGACCGTGATCTCATTACATGGAACTCCATTTTGGCTGCCTATGCCCATTCAGCTAATTCCAGTCTCGAGAATGTTATTGAGGGCTTTCGTCTATTTAGCCTTCTGCGTGAATCCGGTTTCTCAACAACTCGACTTACTTTGGCGCCAATGTTGAAGCTTTGTTTGTTGTCTGGCTTTGTGCAGGTATCTGAGGCTGTTCATGTATATGCTGTTAAGATTGGTTTGGAATTGGACTTGTTTGTTTCTGGGGCTCTTGTGAATATATACTGTAAATATAACCTTGTTGGTGAAGCACGCTTACTGTTCGATCAAATGCCTGAAAGGGATTCCGTGTTGTGGAATGTTATGCTCAAGGCTTATGTCGAAAATGGTTTCGAGGATGAAGCTTGTTTGTTCTTCTATGCGTTTCACCGGAGCGGGTTTCTTCCTGACTTTTCAAGCTTGCATTGTGTTCTTAGTGGTGTTAACAATGGCGTTTCTGATAATAGACTTCGTTATAAGGAGCAGGTTAAGGCCTATGCGATGAAAATATTTTCGCTCGAGGACGGTTCGGATATATATTCTTGGAACAAGAAGTTGACCGAGTATCTTCAAACTGGTCAAAATTTAGCTGCCATTCATTGTTTTAAGAGCTTGTTTAGATCAACAGTAGGATATGATAGTGTAACATTGACCATCATTTTCTCTACAGTTGTTGGTGTGGATGATCTTGACTTAGGGGAACAAATTCACGCACTTGTTGTAAAATCAGGTTTTGATTCAGTAGTTTCTGTTGTAAATAGTCTTATTAACGTGTACTCGAAGGTGGGAGTTGTTTATGCAGCTGAGAAGATGTTCGTTAGCTCGCCGTCGTTGGATCTAATTTCTTGGAACACAATGATATCTAGTTATGCTCAGAATAATCTCGAGAAGGAGGCCATATGCACATTCATCGATCTATTACGCGATGGCACGCGACCTGATCAATTTACATTAGCTGGCGTTTTAAGAGCTTGCTCCACAGGTGATGAAGGACAGTATTTTACTCTCTGTTCACAGGTTCATGGATATGCATTAAAATGTGGTATTGTTAATGACAGCTTTGTATCGACAGCACTTATCGACGTGTACTCAAAGAGCGGAAAACTTGACGAGGCCGAGTTTTTGTTGCATAACAATTATGATTTTCATTTGGCTTCTTGGAATGCATTGATGTTCGGGTACATAATGAGTAACAAAAGTAAAAAGGCACTGGAACTCTTGAGTCTGATGCATGAAATGGGGGTTCTGATCGACGAAATCACGTTAGCAACTGCGATTAAAGCTTCTGGTTGCTTGATCAATTTGAAGCAAGGGAAACAAATTCAAGCTCATGCCATCAAACTAGGATTCGACAATGATTTATGGGTCTGTAGTGGTGTTTTGGATATGTACATTAAATGTGGAGACATGCGAAATGCTCTTGCATTGTTTGGTGAAATTAGCAGACCTGACGATGTTGCTTGGACGACGATGATCTCGGGATTTGTTGAAAATGGAGAAGAGGATCGTGCTCTTTCTGTTTACCATTTAATGAGGGTCTCTGGAGTCCAACCTGACGAATACACCTTAGCTACCCTCATCAAAGCTAGTTCTTATTTGACAGCTCTTGAACAAGGGAGGCAGATTCATGCTAATGTGATTAAGTTGGATTGTTCTTTGGATCATTTTGTTGGTACTTCCTTAGTTGACATGTACTGCAAATGTGGAAGCGTTCGAGATGCCTATCGTATCTTCGGGAAAATGGATGTTAGGAAAGTTGCCTTCTGGAACGCCATGTTGTTGGGTTTAGCCCAGCATGGCAGTGCTGATGAAGCCCTCAATCTTTTCAAAACTATGCAATCAAATGGTATTCAGCCTGATAAAGTTACTTTTATTGGAGTTCTTTCTTCTTGTAGCCATTCTGGTTTGTTTTCTGAAGCTTACAAATATTTTGATGCAATGCTCAAAACATATGGGATCGTACCCGAGATTGAGCATTACTCATGTCTGGTTGATGCACTTGGCCGAGCAGGACGCATTCAAGAGGCTGAAAATGTAATAGCAGCGATGCCATTTGACGCTTCTGCCTCGATGTACAGGGCATTGCTTGGTGCTTGTCGGACTAAGGGTGATAAGGAGACAGCGAAACGGATTGCTGACAAACTTCTATCCTTGGATCCGTCGGACTCGTCAGCTTATGTTCTCTTATCCAACATATATGCTGCTTCCAGGCAATGGGATGATGTTACTGATGCTAGAAACATGATGAAGCAGAAAAATGTTAAGAAGGATCCGGGTTTTAGTTGGATCGACGTAAAAAACAAAGTGCATATATTTGTGGTGGACGATCGATCGCATGTTCTAGCTGATCTGATATATGAGAAAGTAGAAACTCTTATGAAACGGATAAAAGAAGAAGGATGTTATGTCCCAGACACAGAATTTATGTTGCTCGACGTTGAAGAAGAGGAAAAAGAACGTGCGCTCTACTACCATAGCGAGAAACTAGCAATAGCTTTCGGGCTTATTAGCTTGCCGCCCTCGGCTACCATTCGTGTAATAAAGAACCTTAGGGTATGTGGTGATTGCCATAGTGCCATAAAGTGCATATCAAAGCTCATTCAGAGGGAGATTGTTGTAAGAGATGCAAATCGCTTCCATCACTTCAGGGATGGAACTTGTTCTTGTGGTGATTACTGGTAGTTTCGAGATCAATCCATTTGCATTGTTTTTGTTAGATGACTATCTCAATCCTTGATCAGTGCTGTTGAATTCGCGACATTCAGCTGATGATTTATAAACTCACAGTTTAAGTTAAGGTTGAGCATTTGTTTACACTAGATGGTTCGTGAATTGCAGTGTTGGGAATAAGTTCACTTCCAGTTCTATACCATTTGGTTAATTAACCGATTAAGTTGCACCAAAGAAAAAGGAAGTCTATTGGCTTTTATGGACTGCAAGTGTATTTATACTCTTTTTATTAATACTCGCTTGTCAAGGTGCAGATTTCATATGGAAAATCATTTTATTCTCTTAATTTTTACTAATTTCCGACTTCAATTTGTTTTTTTTTTTGGAAACTGGGAAATCGAGGCTTTGCTCCACTATTCTCGAGGTAACCATGTCCGTTCCTATGTCAGGCACCGGGATACATCGAAAGAATGAAGACATGAGAGGTGTCTACAAATTAATGTCATAGGTAGTTATCGAACCTGAAAACTTGAGTGGAGCACATCTTCAAAACTCAAGCCTTTGACCACCGCGCCTTCCTTCGGTGAGTTTCGACTTCTAATACATGCTTCACCGCATGTGCAGGTTTTTGTCAATTCCTTTGAGCATGCACACTTGACACTTCAATTAATTTAATGAGATAATTACAATTCTACCATATTCCACTGTCAAAGAAACTCTGTAATACTTCAGTTTGAGGCAGTAAGCATTGTAAAGTAGACTATAAAAGGAGAGCAATGATTTTTTTTTTTTTTTTGCATACATGTTAACATTTTTTTTTTTGAAACCTACATTTACGTTTATTTTTACAATATGGATAAGTGATAAAAGTATATTTACCGCACATTGTTTAAGGCTATACATTCCATTCCATTGAAAAAAAAATTCATTATTCTTATTGTCTTTTTATAAGGTTCAAATAATGTGCCAACCTGGTTATTGTCAAATAACAGATTACAAGGTCGAGAGGTTTATGGTTTAGAGATGAATTTTTCTCACTCTCTAACATGCAGAGAGAGACGCTCCCTCTCCAGGCCCTGTGAAAATATCGTCAGACACCTTCTAAAGAGTGTTACGGGACACCATTAGGTACATATCTGGTCTTGTTCTCTATTAAGGATGAGATGTGGTATGTGGGCTCTATGGTGAGCATGGATGAAGGAGCTCATGTGGAGCTGTTTGGGGTGATTCGAGGGGTGTGTTCTGAGTCTGGCGAATGTCGCTTATGGGGAGAGGACATAGAGCCCATTGCCTCATCGAAATGAGAAGATGAGGAGGTAGAGAAAGCTTTTGAAACAAATAAATAATGGAAGATGGCGAGTTTGGAGCAAATGAGAGGAAAGGAAATAGGTTGGGTTGTAGAGAGACGTTCGATAGAGGAAAAGAAAAGTGGGAATGAGGAGGGACGATGACCAAAAGAAGGATAGAATGGCAAGTATAAAACCTTAGTTGCATATGCAGCTTTAGATCTTCACTTCGATGGCTTCGAGGTGAACATTGTCGATGCCATTGTCGGAGGAGCTTGTCTTTCTCATCCGAGAAAGGAGTCGAGGAGATGACCAGTTGATTAAAGCGGGAAGTTATGTGACAATTGGCCATAATCACTTGAAGGGGATAGGCAAATGTCGGACTCACGACTTGAGGAGTTGACAGCTGAGTCATATATAATGTTAGAGGCCAGGTGAGGTTTATGGGGGGAAGCTCAACCAACCAAGGCCAGTTAACGGTCTAATCTATCAAGTTTCGTGAACCAGTTCTGATGTTAGACCGAATTGAATGTTCAGTTGAATTGAGTGAGATCTTACGTATTATCATTGCCTTTTTAAAGTCCCATCCATTCACTTTGTTCCACTGTTGCAATGTTGTTTCTACGGGTGTTACTAGATGAAACGAACTGGGGCACTGTTAGGTCTCCATTTGGCTAGGTTTTTTTCTTGTCTTTTTCATTGTGTGTGTCGTTTTGATGGTTCGTCACTTGGGGGTATTAGTGGATAAATGCACTATATTCAGTTGTTAGATCGGCCTTTTGGGTCAATTGTGCGTTTTCTTTTAAACAAGATTCACCTCGTTCCTTTTATCTTTTGTGAGATCTTGCTCCTCAGTTGTCATACGAGTTTAGGATTATTCTCCAAAGATTATTTAAAATCAACTTTGAATGTGTTGACCTCGTTGTTGTGGCCTTGTCGGTTGAAATCCTTATATTCCATGATGATTGTGGTTTAGAGTAGTTCTTTATTGAATATGTTAGCCTTTATTTCGATTTTCGATTTATCGGTGCCTACCTTTTGTTCTGTGTAGGAGTGTACAAAAGAACCGATAACTCAAGCAACTTGGACTATCCAGCCCAAATCACAAGGATTGTGTTGGCTTATAATTTGATTTGAGTTGGGTTCGGTTATGATTTTCTAATTTTTGTTGGGTTGGGTTGATTATAGGGTTGACCAATTTTTGGCCAACCCAACCCGAGTTATAAGGAATAATATGTACATGCACAGGTGTGTGTGATAGAAGATAAATAAATTAATACGATGTGGATTTAGCTTACTGATAAATTACATGCATTAAGAAAATAGATAATCTATGTTCAAGTATAATATCATCCATCTTTTATTCAGTTTGTTATATATTTATGGGACGTGAATATAATTATTTTGTAGAAGATGAAGTATATTATCCAACCCGAGAATCCAATCCAACTCAACCCGAAAATATAGGGTTAAGTTGGTTGGGTTGTTTCAACACAGAGGGTTGGACATGTTGGAGATTGACCAACCCAGAAACTTTGGGTTGGTCTTAAAATTTCTTCTAACCTGGACAATGTACACCAATAGTTCTATAGTATGGGCTAGAATCTATATAAAAGGAATTTTTACCGTTCGTGGTTGTGGTTTTTCATTTGGCTATTTTAAGTTGCTTGTTTCTTAAAAAAAATAAATTAATAATAATACTGTGCCAATCTACGATATACTTATCATTAAAGATGTTTGGATTGAGATTTTAATAGTATTTAAAATTATTATTTGGAATTAGTATTTATTCTGATTAGTAATGATTGCATTTAAAAACTTGTTTGGATGTAGTTTT
>JBBMEG010000022.1:1313893-1324045 GCA_037832605.1 Cyclanthera cordifolia | reverse complement strand
TATATATATAAAAACAAAAGAGAACAAAAAGAGGCAAAAGAGAAAAAGCCATAAATTGGGTTAACTTTGGGTATTGTTGGATTGAATGGAGATTTTGGTAAGAAAAAGAAAAGCATAGAGAAGTGGATGAGTCTTAATTTCTACTACACGCCTATGTATGCCTTTTTACACTCCCTCCTTTTACTTTATTTTCCCTTCTTCCTTTAATTTTTCCATTATTATTAAATTATTTTCAATCAAAGTGTTTTTTTTTTCCTTAGGTTACAACTAATGAAAGTAAGTAATTCGAATTCTTGACCGGTTAATAATTGAATTATTGCTCTGTTGGCATTTTCAAATCAAAGTTAACTCCAAATTATAAATTTATTATAGGAATTAATTTCAAAATATTTACTAAAATTCAACCTTTGAAAATATATGTAAATTTTTGGTTGAAAGTAAAAAGAAACATTATAAATATATATTGCTTGGAGAAGGAATGTATTCTCTCCATTCCCGATTTTTCATTTCTCGCCTATTTTATATTATATTATATTATATACATTTATATAGATAAAGTTCTAGACATCCATTATAAACTCTGACCAAGTACTTCAACTAGGATGATGGTATGTCGACGTGATCTTAATCCTAAATGTATTATGAACTCATTTTTTATGAAAGTGTCATTTGATGTGCATGAGTACTGAGACCAGTCAAGCAACTCTCGGTCAATATGCCTCCCACGTTGGAGGGTTTATGGTTGGATCATAAACAAGTTATTTCTTAGAGAAATCAATACTGCTTAAGGAGAAAGATGTAATCACAAAAGTAGAACAGATTTCTCGTCTCAGTTATAAATTATAAACAAGCTCGTGAAGGATTACATGGCAGATGACTGATTATATCTGTGAACATAACTTGTCATTTAATGCGAAAAATTTCAGCACAGACCTTAAATGAAATAAGCCAACAGTTAATGGATAAGGATTTGATCAAGGTCGTTGTAGCTTTCAACCTATAGGCCTACTAGTCGACGGGCTAGCTCATACTTGTTGACACATTATTTTATTAGAAAGTGAGTTTGAACTTGAAACTCATGGAGTAATTATGTTTGACATAATTAATTGTTACTTAAGTTTGATTTATTAAACTCATTTATTAATATATGGATATATTAATAAGATTAATATTTATTGGATAAATATTAAATCAGGAATAATTAATATATTAGATATATTAATTATATAAATAATTATTTATTAAGAGATAATTAATTGATATATTGAATTGTATTAATAATTATTGAATAATTATTTAAAAATTTTAATTAATTTATTGGATATATAAATTAGACATTTATTGTGTAAATAATATATTGAGTATATTATAAAATTGACAATTACTAATTAAATTATATCAATTAAAAACAAATAAAACAATAAATGTGATACATTGTTAAATACGAAAAATACCTCCCCATAAAAAGAAATTTCATCTTTACGAAAGAGTTGATTCTTCAATATCTTTTAATATTAAATATCAAAAAATATTATATTTTTTTAATTTGAATATTCATTCTCAACTATAAATAGAAGTCTTCGTGAGAGAAAAACTCTTCTCATACAAAGAAATTCTAAAGCTATATATCTCCATACTTAATTTATCTACCATTTATAAACAATTGAACTATCTTTTAAGTTTTATCAAACAATAGAAATTAAATTCCATTTTTTGGACTAAATTTTAGATTTCTCCAAACTAAATAGATTAAATTTTAGAAATTTTTTTTTTTTTTTTTTGAATAAATTCTAGTTTTTTAAACCAAATGGATTACATTCTAGAATTTTAAACCATAAAACAAAGCTTTAAGTTTTAATTTATGATTTACTTTTATTAATACTAGACTGCAAAGTGTATCATTGAAGAGATGTGGAACTAACAATTTGCTAAGTATATATAATGATGAATGCATTAGAAATAATTAAGCTCAACGTTTAGAAATGAGTTCTAATTTCTATTAGAAAAATCTAAGAACCTAATCCCTATTGAACTCTAAAACAAGTTAAATCATGATAATCTGTAAAAACCTAATCATATATAGCATAAGAGAAGTGGTAATCAAATAAATTGATAATTTTACACTGAGATCTCTGCTAATAGGGAAACCTCAGAAAAATAATTTCCCAGCTCAAACCTCATTTTAAGGATGACTGGCCTTGATCTATGTCAACGTGTAAATATACGAGCGGAAGCAAGACAATCTCTACGACTAAGCATCGGTCATCAACTCCGCTTGGTTCGTTCCACTTGCATCTTCAAACTTATAGCTCAGATAGAGCGATCCCGAATTCATCTCGTGTGTTTTGGCAGCACAGACATTTTGTCGAACGAACAGTTATTTTGATCATTTGCAGTCTGTTGTTTGATGGAGCGATCCAAAAGAGTAACAGTTTCATCTCCATGTAGATGCCCATTGACACGAACATCGCTAATGTCTAGTGCTAGAGGAGAACTTGTCTCGCAACTAATCATGTATGTATGTTCTGAATTGTTTCTTGCAGTTCTGACATTGTTCACGAAAACGTCGTCCTCGCCATCAGAAACCTCCATAGGAACAGCTGAATTACTTTGTTCATTTCCACTTTCTCTGCTTGTATCAATTGGAAATGTTATCAAAGGTTTGTTACTAGACAATAAAGGAGAATTCTTCCCAAAACAAAAAATATCCTTTGGAATGGATGAACTTGTTCCGACATCATCGATATTGTCCCTTGCAGGTTCAGCAGTTACTCCAAAAGCTGGCCTGCGAATACAAGAAGAAACACCGTTTGAAGCAGACGACTCGGGCGAATCTTCATAATCCAGTCTCACGGGCTGTGGCTGAATGTCAGGGGACCTGGAAAAATTATCAGAATGCTTATAATCATTTGTTGACTCAGAACTCGAAGAACAAATGTGATCGACTCGTCCATTGGAGCGAAGATCTGATTCTACATTCTCTTTCTGTAGGTGATTGTTCCTCCTCGTAGATTCAACAGTTTGAAGACTTGAAGATCGCGGGCGTTCCCTGTAAAGAACAGCAAGTGAGATTGTTAGACATGGTACTCCATCAAGAACATGATGAACAGAAGAGTTCATTTGAGAGCTTATTTACTTTTCCACCCATATGCAAGTCGATGAATTAAGGGGAGGGGGAGTTAAAATAGTAACAAATCAAAATCCTTGAGAGATAAATAAACCTGGAGTAAAAAATCATGTAAGCTCCCTGAGATAGCACCTCCTCCAAATCAACTTTTAAAACCTGAACGTAAGTGGCAGCCAAAATGTGAAAATATATTAGGCTTGAGCATCATATAATATATAATAGATTCCAATGAGATGATGATAAATGATACAAAAGAACTGCTCATGCATTGCATTTTTTTTTTATAACCGGAGCTTCGCTCCACTATACTGGGGCATTCCAATGAGATGATGTTAAATGATACAAAAGAACTGCTCATGCATTACATTTTTTTTTATAACCGGAGCTTCGCTCCACTATACTGGAGTAATCATGCCCGTCTCTAAGCCAGAAATTGAGAAACATAAGAAGAATGGAACTAAGTGAGGTGTCAACAAATTACTCGTGAATTACATAATTATGACATCACCATATCAACTTCACTAGCAAGAATACATTTTACGAGCATAACTCAATTGATTAAGGCGTATATATCTTATCTTCAACCAAAAGGTTCGAGGTTTGGATCTCCAAGAAAAAAACTTAATCTATGAGGACATCACAATACCACCATATCCAGTTACAAATTTCAATTATTACACAGTAAGTGAGCTTGTCTCCATGTGATTAGGACAACTTAGGATCGCCCAGCATCTAACAGCCAAAAAATTAACAGGTGCAAATAATTTACCAAAAAATTAATCATGAACCTTTTCGAGTAAAGGTGTGCATTTTGAACTGAAACCACGATATTTCGTCAAACATAATACTGGAAAATGCGATGAATATGAACAACAATATTCGACCCATGAAGATATATTCTTGAATGATTAACACAAGAGTATAAATACATATTCATGCCATGTGTATGAACATTTGCGCAGTGCACACGAGCATTTGTTGTGTTTGTCGATCTGTGAAAGTGTAAAGAGAGGAAAAGGACCAACCTTACAATCATCAATCCTGTACCAATTTCCAACGAAATCTTTAATGTAGCAGATATAGTGACCGAAAAATGAAGCATTCAGCATATCGATGTGAACAACTACTGCATAAAGCCGGTACACATCTGTCCAATCTCCTCCTTCACTCATATATGGACCGAGGTCTAAAGTCTCTGGAAATGTTACTTTCTTGTTCAGTTTCCCAAACCTCCCACTCTGCAGGAATAAGGGAAGAGGGGGAAATCAAAAAACTACCTTTGTTCATTATTCGAAATTAATGGTCGTCCAGTCACTTAAACTATTCTATACATGAACTACCAATCAAGATAGTATGTCAATACATTTACCTTATCAAAAGAAATAATATAAAAAGTGCCAAAAGAGGAAAATATCATACATTTCCATCCTGTACGGCTGTATGTATGTGCTCCGTGAATGCAGGGAAGGCAAACCACATTTTTGCACACTAATTTGCAATTATATTGTTTATGCTAATAGGAAGTACAGAAATAATAAAAAAAAATTAAAGGAAACACAACATATTCGATGAGACGTGCAATGAATCAATGCTATATAATTCATCTCTTTGGATTTCCAACACCAGAGAGTTGTGTGAATAACATGTTTCTTCGTAAATAACTAGCGGAGGAAGCCTTTTTATTCTTTGAAGTTCTTTTCTTTCGAGTCTAAACCCCATGATGTCCTCACTTAACCCAGTTTTCGTTTCTGTTCCAATACCGATGTTTTTGTACTAGAGAAAAGAAGAGAAGAGAAAAAAATTGAACCATCATTGAGTGGCCTAATGGATCTAAGAGATTATGAGTTCAATCCATGGTGGCCATATATATGAAGGGATTAATTTTATACGGGTTTTTTTGACAGCAAATGTTGTAGGGTTAGAGAGTCTCTCTCGTGAGTATAGGCGAAGTGCGCATGATCGTTGATACATTAACCTAAGGTTCTATCGGTAAGGTGGTCATGTAACATTTACGTAAATACTCTGATCCTTAATCTTAAGGACCAAAAGAAACATAAAAGAAGACATCCAACCTGAAATCTCTTTAAGGCAATTGTAAGAATATTAGGAGCTTGTTTAATCACAAGACGTTTTGATGCCTTGACATAGTCATTGCACCTACAAACACACAAGTATATGAATCACATAAGAGTATGGGAGGACATGAAAAATAATGACAATAAATACTAAATAAAAAATTCACAGTATTCCTTTTCTGGTTAGTTTGGTGGGGAAATAAATAATGAGTTAAGAATATTATCAGTGACCTAAAATATTACTAATTATCACATAACTAAAGAATATACCTATTCCATTTTTCTTCCTTCACCAGCACAGTGTATATTAATTTGAGACACGAGTCAAATGAAAGCATTATATTGAACACCAAAAGCCAGGGAAAAGCAAACTATTAACGAGTCAGAAACCCAGTTAAATCTATAACAAATCGAGCATAGCATTCAGGGAAATAGATCAATTAGGTAAACAGTAAGTCATCGACTACCTCCTAGATAAAAGCCGGAAACAATCAAGGTTACGAGGCCACCTTCCAAATGAAAGCATTATTAATTCTAGTAGAATCTAAATGACTAAATGAAGTTGACTACATAGTGAACATAACAAAAAAGACTAAGCAGCAGGCCCAATTATTAACGAACAAGTTACTAAATTTTGCCAGTACCATGATACAACAGAGAGAGAGAGAGAGAGAGAGAGAGAGCAGCCACATACCCATCACATCTGTACATATTATCACCATGCAACCACTCTACTTTTGTGAATTGATCAAGGCACTCCTCCAAGGATGCAGCATCCCCATGAATTTCAACAGTCAAATCCATCATATTCTCATGTTGGTTGGAGACGTTATTGCAATTTGTACATATCACCTTAAGTATCAAGTTCCAAAAACTCATCAGTCAGCAGTAACACCAAACACCAAATATATAAATATAAAATGTATATATATATATATATATATATATAAACACTAGAAGAAAGGCATGGCCTGAAACTGTTTACAAAGCTCACGACGACAGAGTAATATCCATCCACATGACAGACCGTGGAAACATCTCAACATATGTCATCTTATATGGCTTAGTTAAAAGGCCCAATTTATTATACTTTCTAAATGTAGCCAACAACAAAAAGAAGAGGTGAAAAAAGGTTCAAATGTGAACCTAAACTAGTTAGGCTAAAATAAAAATGCATTACTTGAGACTGAAGTTGGCCACCAAAAATGTGTTGTATGATGGTCGTCTCTTGGGAATGAGTACTAACAGCTTTCTCTCCACCAAATTCATCAAGGCATGCAAGTTGCATTCTATCAATAGCAAATCTATAAAACGGAAGTCAGCCATTAGATTTTCCCTACCTGGTTAGCAAGATATCAAACTGCAAAAAGAAAAGTAAAACAGTTACCTCATGAACTCATGGGCATCTTCCTGCCTTCCATAACCAAGATTTCCCCCAATATTAGGTAACCGATGGATAATATTATTGGGTGAAAAGGGTTGATCATTTTGACAAGCTCTTTCAACATGTCTTTCAAATTCACAAAAGAAACACCAATCATCGCGTACACCTGAATAGTTTAGAACGCAAAATTACGGACATGTGACGAGCAAGGACCAAATGGAGAGGAGAAAAGGAGGAGGTCCAAATAGTGTTTACATTCGCTTATGTGCCCTTTCTCTGAGAGAAAGCCAAAAAGTGGCCTTGTAAAGGACATACACTGTAGAACCACATTGGCAAAGCAACTACAAGAAATAGGAAGAGTTAATGTTGGAATATTGCATGAGAACAAAGAGGACCGGTTTAGGTGTACTTTGTTTGAGAGGAGGATTGTTGCAATATTGCATGCAAACAAAGTCCCACATCGCTAAGTTAGGGGAAAGAGCTTGGGTATATAAGGAGGGGACAACTCCTCAATTGATATGAGGCTTTTTAGGTGATGACCAAAAACAAAGCCATGAGGGGTGATTCCCAAAGTGAACAATATCATATGAATGCGGAGGTTTGTGGATGCTCGTTGTCCCTAACAGTTAAGCTTATCCCAGAGTGATGGAAACTCAAAAGTAATCATGAATGGTATATTCGTTAGAAATGCAGACTCACCTGTTTCCACAATTTAAGAGTCCGCAGGGATGAAACTGATGCTTATCCCAGTAGCAGAGTTTAAGAAATTCATCATAGGGAAAAAGAATCTGATTCATATAAACACATAAAGATGAACTTCATTCGGGCATATGGTATCAATAACAGTATGACTAAAACTAATAGGGGCTAAGTTCATCATTAATCATGGATAAAAATAAAGATAACTTACAGCTTTTGGTTGCTTAATAGGCTTGGAGGCCCTATGAGAAGGTACTAGTGCAATTGCAGATAATATTTTGCTTGATATGGTAGAAGTTTTGGAATCCCTGTGGGAATTTTCAGTTCCGCTATTACTTGTATTCCTACATACTTGAAAATTTTTGCACTCCATCTTGTGGCCAGCTTTCCAATGAATTTGTTGACATGATGGTGAGCTATATTTGAAGTTTTTTTTAGAAGGGAAAAACATCAAAACACATCTACACCGATACAATATATTATCTACAAGTAAAAGATAATTCAAATACAGAAGCAATCAAGTAAGACAAGAGAATGCCCATACAAAAAGAAGTGATATTCTAGTAGAAAAAAAAGCAAGACAAGAGTTTGGGTCACTTATCATTAACAATGTCAAGCAGATAATACATTTGTTTGTCAACAACTCAAAATAAAAGACGCTTGTATACAAAGTGGGCTTAGCCCAAAGATAATGGCATGTCTCCTTGACCAAAAGGTTGCAAGTTCGAATACCCCCAACTCCCAAATATTGTTGTACCCAAAAAAATTTCTTATGAAGAGAACTGGGTCGGAAAGATCAGCATAAAACAAAACTAAAAAATGAAAATTACTATGATATCAGTTTTCCAGCACAAGATTTATAAAGTGATGCAAAGGAGACTTGGAGATGAATTCATATACAAAGTTACTTCTTGAGTTGAAGTGCCTAATGCACCAAAGCAGATCAATTTTTTTTTTTTTTAACCAGGAAATCAAAGTTTTGCTCCATTATATTTGAGTTAACCACGACCAAAGCAGATCAATTGATAAAGTCCATAATTCACACTTCACATGCACAAGTTCATATTCTTGAAGCCAACTTGCGCTTATCTTTAATAATTTAATACTACAAAACACAACCTTGGACATTCAAATTGCAACACATAATCAAAAACATTTAAATTCAATTGTTTTAGTCCTCTATTCAAGCCCCTTAATTACTATAGAACAATAAATAATTAAGTTTTCTCTTAGAAAAAAAAAACAGTCTGTATCAGATCAAATGTATAGTTACCATATAAAGGAGAGAAAAATCAAACTAAGAGAAGACATAAAAAAGCCAATTATAACGATTACTGCCGAAAAAGAGTTGTTGTTGCCTAATTTGCCTACTATTACAAACAAGTAAAATCCGATAATAAAAATTAAATAATTATCTCAACAGGAATTGCCAATGCAATTGATATAAACTTAGAAACTGAAAAGATTACCACTCACCAGTATGGAACGGCCTTGCATCGCGAGCACTTCTTCGACCCGAAATTGTCACATACGACGCACACGGCATCGCCCATAGAACCGCCACCGGACATTGAGTTGCAGTTGCCGTCACCGCAGTCGCCTCTTCCCGTCGTTCTTCCGCTGCCGTAATCGTCGAAATTCGCGCCGACCTCGAAGTATTTAGAGGCTGTATTCTTCGCCAAGAGCAGCAATCCAGAAATTATGAAAAACACAGTCAATACTAATTGCAAGAACCAGTTGAGATTCAATGTTACTTCAGAGACGTGCATCTAAGCAGCCCCGTCGTTGATCCGAGATTCGTGGCAACTCTTGTCGCTTTTCATGGATGAATTCTGCTCTCACTCAACTGAACCTCAAATAAATACTAGAAAAACAAGAATTAAGAAAAGGAAGATTATATTGGATTTGATTACTATGGCTGTTTATAGATCAAAGTTGTCGAACTCGGAAACGAGAACGGTGAGAGCGTACAACTTATGAGGCCGTTTCTTTCTCTCTATAATTCGATTAAACTACGATTTTAAGATGTCCTTGGGAAGTGGAATTTAGGCATAATTAACAATAATTTTATAATTTAAATAAACAAAATTAGATTAAATTATAAATTTATTCTTTACAAAGGATATAATCTATTCATTATAGTTTCAAAATCTATACTCTATAATTTAAAAAAATATACAATTTAATCTTAATGATTTAAAAAATTAGAATTTAATCCCTAATATTTGATAAAATTTTAAAAATATTTTATCGTTCATAATTATTGGTGAATAAAATAAATAGATGTTAGTTCTTTTTTTATTTAATGATAAGAATGTAAAATAAATAATTAATTGGAAAAAAAATATATAATTCATACCTCACATTTACCTACTTAATTCGCCCAAGTTTTATGAATAACATGAACTATTTTTTAAGTTTTTTCAAATCATAAGGACTAAATTCTATATTTCTCCAAATCATAAACACTAAATTTTATATTTCTTCAAACCATAGGACTAAAGTCTAAATTCTCAAACCATAAAGACTAAACTCTAATTTTCATGAAACCATAAAAACTAAATTTATAATTTAACATTTAATTTAAATATGATTTGATGAAAGTTATAATTTAGTCCACATAGTTTAAAAATTTTAGTAGTTAAAAAAAAAACTACTTTAATGTCTATAGTTTGAAAAAAATTAGAATTTAGTCAATAAAATTTGATATTATCTATAAAATAGTTTATCCTTCCTAATTGTTGGTAGATAAAATATGTAGAAGTTAATTATTTTGTGTTTAATGACAAGAGTATAAAATAATTATAAATAATATTGTATTTATAAATACCTATTAATATTCTATTTGTGTTGTATTAGGTGTAAAT
>JBBMEG010000022.1:1269915-1313793 GCA_037832605.1 Cyclanthera cordifolia | reverse complement strand
CAGCACATGGGCTTGAGAACTCAATAATTAGCCACAAATTTGAACATTGGCGACACAATTCAATCCTCAAAATTGTCCATTCTCTTCTAATTTGTATTAAAAAAATCTTTTAAATAGTAAATTAAAATTTTAAAAATAGGTTCGATCGTCAAAAAAAAAAGAAAAAGGTGTGGCCTAAATAAAATAAATCTAAAAGTTTATAAATTAGTTGATTATTAAAAGATTAAAATTAGACATTTAAACCCTTAGAGATGGATTTCAAAAAAAAAATCACTCTAAAAATCAAAATGAAATAAAATTCAAAATTTAAAAATAAAAATAATATTTTAACATTATGGTTATTAAAATTATTTGAAGCATTTTGTTAACAAGTAGTATTAATTCCTCAGTTTCAGAGGATTTCGTTTTCTGACCTCAATAATATTGTTATGGATGTTTTAGACTTCATTCATCGATTTCAGAGAATTTCGTTTTCTTTTTGTAAGCGAGGTTGTAACTAAGTGGCTGACTTGCTAACTAAGTCGTTAATGGCTTCTAGCTTTTTTTTGTTTGGTATTGTTAAATTCTTTTGAGATTAATAGTAACGAGTACGTTAGTTGGAAGGAGCGTCTCCCATGAGATGCTTGCTTCAGTGTTGTTAGAGCTTTCTGATTTTTTATTTGAATTTTAATATTAAAAAAAAAAACAAAAAAACAAGTGGTATTAATTTTTACAAGTTAACATTTATATGCACATAAATGTGAGAAGGAAGGGGACCCGTCTCCATCTCCGTCTCCTACGCAAATAAAGTGAATGTGTCATTATAATTACCAGACAGCTAACACTAATCCAATTTTAACAATTTTTTCTTTACTTTTTCTATTTATATTAAAAATCATATTAATATTAAAACATGACATTAATAAAGTAAACATAAATGTTCTGAACCATATGGTTCATTGTACTAAATTTTTTTTAAGGAAAGATCTGTGATGCATCCCTTTACATTGGCATATTAAAATCATTCTTTTTCCAAATAAAAAACTATATAATTCAATGATTGATTTTTCTTTAATTTAAAAAAAAAAAAAAAAAAAAAAAAACTGATTAGATCAATGGTGTGATGTGTTTAGTATCGTTTCATTGGGGGTTTCTAAAAAACAATTACTTAATATATTTTAGCATAACGTCATGATTATAAGTGTACTACATGTTTAGGAAAAAAAAAAAAAAAAAAAACTCTTACCACAATTGTAGGGTGTGTTTGTTTCCGTAGAAAAGATGAAGTCGAAGGGTTAATAGTAGTTAGATACTTATTTGGAGGTTGATATTAGTAATGGTTTAATAATTAATTACTTGTTTCATAACTTAGGTAAGAAACAGTTGAGTAATATATTTGGCGTGAAATTTGATGAAATAGATTAATAGAGAATTTGATGAATGGTCAATAGTAATTATTTATTATCCAAACAAATAAGTAGTTTTTGAGGAATAGCAGCTAACCACCCCTCTTCCGCAAAAAACAAACATAGCTTTATTGTTAAACTAAAAATATATCAATATAGTTTTTTTTTTTTTTTTTTTTTTTTGATACTGTAATTTTTTCTATAATAAATTTAATTACATTGTGAACTAATAGAATTCTAAAGAATTGCTTTAGATAAAATAACTTATTCCCATCAAAAATCAAACATATTCTTAAGATATAACATACAAGTTTACAAATGATTAAGTAAAAATATAAATGTGTTATTCAAAAAATGAATAAATAAATAAATGAATAGTCAAATAAAAAAATAATTTTAGAAATTTAAGAATAGTAAATAGAAGGCCAAACTTAATATTGGATAATGATATTAGATTTAGAGGATAAAATTAGGTAGCAAATGAGTATGTGTGAATCTATGTTGAGACTTTTGAGTTTTTGTCATGAAGTTGTCTAGTCAATCATATATTTATCCAAAGATTATGTACTCCCCTAGTTTGGGGATTGTGTCTTGTCAATGGACCTCTTTCTTCCAATTAAAAGATGTGTATGTGATCATTATATTTTTGACATATTTATCCTTTATATGAATTTTAAATTTTAAACCTTATCCATCATAACAATATATGATTTAATTATTTCAATAAATAAATAAATAAAAGTTAAAAAATATTTTTCTGAATATTGTAAACAAAATAGTAATTCAATTATAACTAGCTAGAGACATTTAAATTTGTTGTCAAAAGCGAGTATAACTCAACTGACAAATAGAGATGCACTAACATCTACTTAATCTATCATTCGAGTTTTTTATCTCCAATGTTGTAACTTCAAAACAGAAAAAAAAAAATGTTATTCAATATTTGTTAATATAAATATTCAAATAAATAGTCTACTAATGATAATATCAATTTTCAAAAGGATTGTTTGGTTATTCGGCTAACACTAATTCCCAAAACAAATAATTAATTATTCAATAACTATTCTATTTCAATCTCAATGATCAAGAAGGTTTTGGCCATTTAATTAAGAATTAATTTCCTATAACTTTTTTTGACATCCAAATTACTCTACCAAATTTCGAATTATTGATTGAGTGGATGTTAATACATCAGCAGTGTCAGCTGAACTATGCTTGCTTTGACGATATCTTAATTACTAAATTATATTGGTTTGACACATTGAACATGGTAGTTGGTTTCTAAAGTATGACTTTAATCAATTATCATGAATTTATTTAGTAGTAAAAAGAGTCTTAAAAATGTCAAAGCGAGTATAGCTTAACTGTCATTAGTAATGTATTAACATCCACTCGTTCAATGATTCGAGTCTTTATAGTTCCCTATATGTATGATTTGTTGTCCTCGTCCCCCAACTTGTATTAAAAAAAATCTTAAAAATATAATAAGGCGTTATGAAATTAATCCATGATAATCATCTATTTTACATTTTAAATTGAGTATTTAGTGAATATTTAGAAATAGTATATACTAAATATTCTTAAAAAACTAAATTCAAATGAGTTATTAACTACAATCGTTATTACTAATTTTAAATAATTTTTTTATTAAAATAATTACTCATAAATACTTAAAATAAATTTTTATCCTAAATATTCTTAAAATCACGATCTAAAACATCTCATGATGTTTTGAATTTTGATTACTAAATAAATAAACACAAATCATAATCGAGTGAATACATAGAGTTGAAAACTAAAATAATACGTGCGCCCACCTCCATCTTAATTGGCAATATGACCTAGATCTAAGTAAATGGGTCCCTCAGTTGCACTTCCCCTTCATAGCCACTTTCCTCCATGGTTCATGTCCCATGAGAATAAATAATTCACAACGGCCACTTACATAATTTTTTTAGTATGCACTTATTTAGGATTTAGGATGGCATAGACTTATATTAATTAATATCTATCGTACTAGTATGAAAAAAAGTTGCATACTTTTCTTTAAAAATAGACTTATCTTTTATCAAACCAAATAGTTCTATTAACTACTTAACTAGACCACATATGCGAAAGAAAATCTTTCACCGATCATAGACACCTTCCGAAACAACAATTTTTGAAAGATAGTCATAAATTGAAAGACATATACCACAAATATTGATTTTATAATTTCTCTGGGAATTAATCTTAAAACCATGAATACTGGTGTAAAATACTAAATAAAAGAAATATCAAAGTCAAACGTTGATCAGGTTTGTAGGTCGTTATTTTGATAATGAACAAGACGATGCGTTTTTTTTTATATTTAGGAAATGTTTAAATGTTTTTTTTTTATAAATATATTATATTTGATAGTGAATTTGAACCCACCAAAATGTTTAAATATTGAGAATCAAACACGTTAATTTTTTTTTTTTTTTTGTCAAAAGAGTTGTAGCTCAACGACATTAGTGAACACCGAAGCACTATGAGATCTCGGGACACCGAAAAACATTTTGGTGATGAATAGAAGAGGAAAGGAGGAGATGAATATGACGCTTGCATGAATTGAGCGGTTAAAGTATACTCCTAACAAAAAAAACATATTTCTTTCATCTCAAATCTACTATGCAATAAATCTTTAAACTTCTTAATTTCACCAATACTACTAGATGCTAATAAAAATATCATCCAAACACAACATAATCAGGATGAAACAACTAATAGTAATAGTTTTTCAATAAACACAATTATCAAACAGATTGCTTGCAATAAAAATCAAATATGAAATAGTCTAACTGCTAATTATAATGGCACAATGACTTTTAATGTTATAAAAGCCCTCGGATGAGGTTCCAGGCAAGAAACCGAACAGAGAAAGAGCATTAATATAGTATATCTCTTCTTCTTGTATGTATCTCTAGCAACCAATCTTGCATCAAAATGAGGATAATAAACCTTAAATACCAGAATTAAACATAAACAACCATTTACCGTATAGAAACGTCATAGTGTTGCTCTTATTTAAACAAGTCATTTCTCTATTCATCGGCTAAACATTACCTTCTAAACAAATATGACATCATATGGGTAAGGAGCAATAAAGACACGAGGAGATTGTGCACTATCATCGACATGCACAAATGACTCAGCAAAAGAATCTTCAGATGTAGAAGTAGAAGTAGAAGTAGTAATTAAATCTCTGTCAAGTAATTCAATCTCATAACTCAACTGCTTGGCAATAACATAACTATTAACTGCTTGATTTCATATATCTCAAATCAAGTGAAGAATCCGTCCAACTTTCTTTACGAGTTTTAATATTCAATTCACTTTCTTTGACAGACAAGTGACAATCTATTTTGCCAGATTCTTGGTGCCTTAATTAAAATTTACATCATTAATTATGTCGATTAACTTGCTCTAAATAACTTGACCTTGCATAATGTACAAACCATTCACAAGCTTTCCAGTCATTTTAACTTTTCCATTCTTACCGACAAATAGTAAGCCATTGTGAGATACGTAGTGATAAATAGCATTGTAAAAAATTCTTAACGAAATAAGGTTTCACTTTAGGCTTGGAACATATCTTACATTTATTAACATTTTGATAGAACGATCACTATGCAAAAAATCGAACAAAACCTACTCCATTTATCACACACTTATGGTTATTAGGCAAAACCACCTTACTGATATCCACAATTTTCAAATTTTCAAAATTGTGCTTATAAGAAGACATTTGGTACATCCAATCATAGTCTATAATATCTATTGATTTTCATAATCTTCAGAATTTTTAGAATCTGCGGCCATTAGCACCTTGACCAAATCATAAATTTTGAGGTTAGATGAATTCTCATTAGCTTTCCTAACATAAAATTTTATCATTCCTTTTCAGAACGGGACAATCATATTTAACATGTCCCTCTTCTTTGCAATAGTTGCAAGTAAATTTCCTCACTCTTTTTCTTTACACATTTTGAACTTCATTTACTACTTTTTCCATTTGAAAAATTACTTTATGTAAATAGAGCATCATAATCCTTCTTCTAAATTTTCACCTTTAATTTCCTAGATCTTAAAGAGTCTATGACTTTTTCTAGATAACAAATCTCCACGGTATTGAATGATCAAATTCAAGAGAAATCAAACAATCAAAAAATTCAATAAACCTCAAATTCGAAAATAATTTCAACAAAGATATGAGAATTGCAACCAATAAACTAAGAATTTCAGTTGATATATATCACTACAACAAAAATTTCATCCATTGTTATTGTATTCCAACTGTTCACAAGAGATTCTCTGCAAAATAGGAGAACGAGACATATATATATGAACCTGAATTTGATTGATATGATATGTGGTTACAATTTCTAATTTGTTCCTCTATTTCTCTCTCCTATGTAAATATTTAGAGGGTTTCACAACTTGTTCTCGAATGAAGAATTGTCTCAAGGGCTTTGTAGCTTATACTTGAGGTTGAATTTGTTGGTGTTCGATCGACCTTTGGCTTGTTGATCTTCTTTATGGTTGGTCACTGACTTGTTGATTTTCTTTGGATGATGATCTTTGACTTGTCGATCATGGGATCAGTCGTTGACTAGTTAATATGCTTTGGATGATCGGTCTTTACTTGTTGATCGTTGGATCAGTCATTGACTCGTCGATCGAGGGATCGGTCGTTGATTTGTTGATCTGCTTTGGATGATCGATCTTTGACTTGTTGATCGTGGAATCGGTCGTTGACTTGTCGATCGAGGGATCAGTCGTTGACTTGTTGATATGATCTACTTGTGAAGAACACGAGGCATGTTCTTCGTGTTTGAGCGACTTGTTTATGAAACCATTTCACCTTCGTAGTGCCTTTTAGCTTCAAAAGCGTGTTTGATCCTTAGAAATTTGGAGAGTCTTCTGTTCTTGTGAATTCTCTCTAGAGTTTCAAATTTCTGGATGTTGAAAATGAAGGAAAGCTTCTCTATTTATAGAGCTTCTATGGACCTTGGGCTTGGGCCTTGATGAGCTTTTGGGCTTGAGTCTTGGGCTTGGCCTATTGGTTTTGTTTACATGGACATGCGTCTTCATATGAACTTGGGCCACCAATTAAACTTGAATCTTATTTAATTTTGACCCAATTTCAAAATAAAACAAACTTTTGATCCAATATAATTTTGAGAAATATTGTCTCAAAAGTTAATTTATTTTTGCCATTAAATTTGAGATAATGACGTGGAAATTTATGATTGACCGAAATTTCTCCGTCAACAAATGTCTATTTTCGAGGTTTGTGCACAAATATGTGGATGAATCTCGAAAAAAAAAATGATAGTTTTCAGCTGCAACATGAACTTGATTTTTGCTCATTTGACTCCATGAAGCACCAGTTTATTTAGAATTGCTTGAATTTATGTCATACTTTTGAACATTTTTCTTTGACCTGATGTCGATTAAGTTGAGAAAAATTTGGACTTAAAATGAAGTTTTGTCGATTTTCTTGGCTTGAATTTAATTTGCTTGCCCCCGTACTCTTGATTTGGCAAAAAAAAAAAAATAATAATAAATCATCCCAATTTAAAATGTTATCAGAATGACTTGAATGAACATGAGTCTTTGTTTGGCCTTAAGTGAGAGATATGTCTCATTCACATCTTCAAAAGTAGTGCATTGACTTAGCCAAATATGAGAGATAGATGAGTAATAGTTAACATCATTAAATTTATCACATCCTATCATCTTAAGCTCTTAGGTTAATTGGTGATGTACATAACACTACTTAGAAAAAAAAGAAATTGTTAGTAAGTATGTATTTGAGGTGTAAATTTAGGATGAATAAAAGTTGATGTGATATACTCTAAACACACACCCAAACACTCAAGTTAGTTAATTAATATGATGATACTATGACGTTCTTGGTACGTATAATCTGTATTATTTGAATGCAAGAGAACTATGCTGAGGACTCGCACAGTCCACGTGGCAATCAAATAATACTCAATGCTGACTCAACAGGTATCACGTGGTGAAAAGCCAGTAGATTAGAGAGAAAAATACAAAGATGGGTTGCTGAGTTGTACAAGCAAATGACAACTATGACTTAATAATACGATTTTTTTTTTTTTTTTTAAATCCAAACCAATTGGCCAGTTTCCTCCCATGCCCATGTCTCTCCAACTAATTCCATTAACACATCAAACCATTGCAAAAAAAAAAAAAAAAAAAACACTTAGTTTTCACTTAATTTCTATATTGAAAACTTATGAAAGTATTCAAAACTATAAATATAATCATTTAAAAAAAACAAATATAGTAATTATATTAATAAATATTATTTTATATTTATTTTATAATACAATATTAATGGTCATATATATATATATATATATATATATATATTTAAAAATTCAGCTACATTTATAATTATTTTGTAAAAGTAATAAATAGTTGTTTTCTTTCTACAATTATATTCAAATCAGCCTCCATTTTAATAAAATTTAATTTTGAGAATTTGTTTTATGCGACAAATTGACTGTTTTAATTACACTGATTTTTGTATAGTAAAGTTTATATACGTGTTTCTTAAGCCCGGTTTGATAACATCATTATTTTTTTTGTTTATGTTTTTTATTTTTTATTTTCTTAGAAATACGAAACAAGAATGACTAGTTTGATAACTTCATTATTTTATATATATATATATATATATATATATATATATTTTTTTTTTTTCTTAGAAATACGAAACAAGAATGTGTTTGATTACTTATTTTTATCCCTTGTTTTTTTTTTCTAAAAATAAGAAATGAAACAAAACTTATTTGACAATATTTTTTTAATTTCTTGTTTTTATTTTATTTTATTTTAATTTCTTAATTTTAAAATAATTTAATAGTTGTAAAATTTCGAAGTCATATAGCATAACAAATATATAAATAATTAATTACTTGTTTGAAGATTAATGTTAGTAGTATTTTTTTTTTTTTTTTAGATTACTACAATTGGGGGTGGAGATTCGAACACAAGACCTCATAGTCTTTCGGTGTTCACTAATACCGTTGAGTTACGGCTCTTTTGACAATGTTAATAGTAATTAAGTAATATGTTTAATATGAAATTTGATTGAATTGTTTGATATAGAGTTTGATAAGTGATTAAAAATGGTTGTTTAATACCAATTACACATAGAGTGATTCTTTGAAAACTACTTTTCTCTACCAAAAACAAACTCGAGATGATGATTGTTAGTGTTTTTACTCATGGTAATGTACCTCCGACACTCCTCTACTCATTATCTCGTACAACCGGCCTGAAGGAACAATGCACAGTAGGGCAAAGGTGTAATTAAAATTCAATTTATATTTAGCGAAATTTATTGCATAACAATAAAGAAAACAAAGTACTGAATCAAATATATTAATTTAATTCTTGAAATTACTTTGAAGAAATATATGTGTAAAGTTGACTCAAATACTTGGAGTTATACCTAAATAATAAATGAATTAGTAAAAATAATATAAAAATGCAATATAATAAGCTTTTTATATATATATATATATATATAGAAAAATAAGCTTTTCATTATAAAACAAAACAAACAAAGCCAACCCCACCACAAATTCGGGAATCCAGAACATGTTTGGCAACCCATCGATTTAAAAATAAAATAAAATTAGTTTTTATTATCCACTAAGAAAAAGCATTGTCTAAAATATTAATCAGCCCTTCCTTGAAAGACGAGTATATATGTTTCACAATTAGCCACCTAATCATATATTATTTTAAATCTCATATATTTATTTATGTGTGTGTGTTAATTTTTATTTAAGAAACATTAATTATATGTTGATTATTGGATTAAAGGGTTTGACAACGATAGCTAGCTTTGGAATTGCTCATTGAATAATGATTTCGTGCTTTAGAAAGATCACTTTCAAGTCGTGAAATAAATATAATTAAAATCATCCCCCTCGGCCAAGGAGTTAAGTATAGTTTAAGGTGGTTAATGGATGTTGTTATTATTTTTTTTTTTTTATTATGAATTTGATCTAATAGTTATTAAGACAAGCATAAAAACTAAAGAATTCTTAGAAGGCGATTGGATTTTGAGGTTGATGAAAGAAGAGAAGAGAAAGTAGAAGAAGACAAAATTGAATTATTTGAGTATATGAAGTACTTATTTTGAAATATGTGTTATAGAGATGAGATGTTGCAAAAACTTTTTTTTGCAGAATTGTGTTTAGGAGAGAAGATGTTTATTTAATATAAAATTTGTTATAAAGTTTGATTTCAGATTTGATTGATGTTTGAAAGAAGTTGAAAATAGTTGTGAAGTACTAAAAACAAACAAGAAGTTCAACTTTTCTTCTTCCTCTGCTATATTGTCTCCTTCAAAATCCTATCACCTCCTTAGATGAGTAAGGTGTGTTTGTTTTTTTTTGTAGAAAATAGTGGAGTGGAGTGGAGTGAAAGGGTTAATGGTAGTTTGGAGGTAGTTAACTACTTGTTTGAGGATTGATGTTAGTCGTGGTTAGGTAATGAATTACTTGTTTGATGATTGATGTTAATAGTAGTTGAATGATATGTTTAATGTGAAATTTGATTGAGTAGTTTGATAAAGAGTTTGATGAATGACAAAGAATAATTGTTTACTACCAAATACATCAAGAAGTGGTAATTAATTAACAACTCCTCTCTACCAAAAACAAACACACACATATAGATATATATATGTGTGTGTGTGGAAGCATCGTATTAACAATATATTATGTTTCATGACATGATCAATAATTTGACTATTCATGAAATTAGTGCAATTCATGTGTTGCAATAAATTTTGCATCTTATCTGCGATATTTTCAGATTGTCATCATAATTGGTGTAGTGTGTGTGTATTCCTGCAGTAACACTCTGAAGCTAAGATACCTATAATTTCAGTATACTCTTTTTCTTTTTCTTTTTTTGAAGATTCTTTTTTTCGTTTTTTGAATTCGAAAAATCGAAGTGCTAAAAAAGACATATGGTTATTTAATTACATGAATAATTCTTATAATCAATTTATAATCATTTACTTTGTAACAATATTTGAAAATAAAGAAATTTAACTTTTATTTTTATTGTTTTTTTGAGGTTACAACATTGCAAATGTTAGTGCCTCTAATGCCAGCTGAAACTATACATTATACTAGTTAGAGTTTTCATGTTTGTGACGCTAAAGTTCGATAATCTTAGTTATATTATTGATAAAGCTTTAAATGATTTTAATGTTTATGACGCATAAAACTAAAGCTGGATGTGGAGTCTTCATGCAGACAATGTGTCAAAAAAAGAGGCCCCAGCTTCGAAAGGAGTGCGGACGCTCAATGTTTGATGTCTCCGTAAATTTTGAATCGGGAAAAAGTGGTGTTGGATAGGTTCTTTGTGACTGGAAAAGGTGATCCGACGATGACTGGTTGGAGGCCTAGTTTTTTGAATATGTAGATTAAAAATCTTGAGGGCTTTGCTTTAAAGGAAGGTTTGATGCAGTTGAAGAAGGTGAAATTATCCTTTTTGCCTCTGATTATTGTAGAATTTGATGCTTTAATGATGGTAATGGTAATGAATAATGACGCTTCTTTAAATCTTTATGAATTCAACAATATTATTGTTCATATTAGGCTTCTTTTTTTTTTTTTGTTATAGTTAATGTTTCCCATTGTAGTAAGTATCGTAACTTGGTAGCTGATTTACTTGTCAAGAAAGGTCTTGTGAATGATTTATGTTAGAAGAACTTTTTCTCTTTTTGTCGAGAATGAGTCGTCTTTTTAGAGAAAATTTCTCAGTGACATTGACTCCGCTTTAGAGAATAATGCTTGGTTGCTTAATCAATAGTTATGGTTGCTTTAAAAAAATACTAGTCAAAATACTCTTTATTTATTATACACCTCCAAGAAATTTTGATTTCATTATTAACGACAAAAAATAAATAGAATATAAAAAAAAGCTCGTGCAAAAACATAAAATTTAAATTTTTTTAAAGTCGTAATTACATTTTCACCCTCATGAATTTATTTATTGCCCTACAAACATTGGGATCTAAATCAAAATGAATAATAATGTTAATAGTGAGTGAAGAGGCAAATGATAGGAAAATTAAGTAAAGCCAGTGGTCCACTGAAATTAATTAATTAATTAAATTAAATGGTTTTGTTGTATGGTTATCCCACATGGGATTGGCAATTTAATTACGAAGTCGTTGACCTCTTCGATCTGGCTATGTTTTGAATTCTGTTACCATGTGGACGCTCAGACAGATTCTTACCAATGCTTCCACGTGGACTAGTTTCATTCGAAGTAACTGTGTATTATTATTATTATTATTATTATTATTATTATTTTGTAATTTTCAATTTCCAACCATGGTTAAAAAACCCCACTCCACAATCTAATACAAGCAACGTAACCGATAATAGCCAAGTTTTATTTATTTTAAATTTATTATTATCATTATTTTATTAATGGAATGGTGGCCAAGTTAATTGAACCACTTTTGTGGAGGATCATCCTCAAATAACCCATTTTATAAAGTACAATATATCGATTTTAATTTTATGAGATTTTTCATCAATAATAAAATTAAAAAAAAAATGCATTTTTTATATAGTAAAATATTGGACCCAACCGTATAAAATTATCAAAATGTCTCTATTTCAATCCATTCAATTAATAATCTTCAATCAATTGTTTAATTAATAATCTTCTGTTAATAGGTCAGTTGATAGCATTCATAATTCAATTGACACATTTCAATCAATAATTCAGCCGAAAATTAATCAGTTTGCTAATAATCTTCAATCAATTACTATAAGAAAGAATACAATTGAAATTTTTAAAAAACAAATGAAATATATCATGTATAAATTATATATATTTTTAAGTTATAATTAAGTGAATTAAAATTTGCTACTTGTAATAATTTCTCTTAATTATATATAGTTTGTAGTTTTTTTTTTTTAGTTCTATAGTTAATAGCTACTAATTTTTGGTTATTTAATTTGTGGACTTGTAAAATATACATTAAAATATTAAGAACCGTTAATTGTCTTATTGACACAATGATTAATTCAAACTAGATTAAAAACTCCATCCACTTCGTACATTGTTTAAAAAGCAATTGGGAAATAGGATAGTAAATGCGAGTGTCTTCCTTTTTAATCATTATATATATATATATATATATATACATATATATATATACATACATATATTATTTATTTTTTTAAATACAGAAATCGTTAATAATATGAAAAAGCTAGGTAAAATTTTGTTTGAAGAGAGAATTGGTAAGATGAGATATCTCGTACTTTTATTATTAAACATAAAAATAATTATTTTATACGTATTTCATTAGCTAACAATTATGAACGACATATTATTTTTTAGATGTTATGAATTTTTAAAGACTAAATTCTATTTTTTTTCAAATCATAATAACTAAATCTATTTCTCCAAACATTTTTTTAAAAGAAACTAACGATACCATTAGCCCAAAGCGACAAAGTCAACACACTCTAAACCTAAGTTGGAAGCAAATGAGGGGGAGATAACCCCTCCAAAAAGAACAACACAATTACAACTAGAAAGGTCAAACAAGCGATAATTACAATATGAAACCTTATATCTAGTGAGCAATCCACAACACAATTACATGACTAGCGACAGTGGATGAATAACAAATATCCAAAAGTTGGATGAAATCCCTAATCCAAATCTTAAAAACAAAAGTTAAAAATTTAAGTTATAAGATTAAACTCTAATTTTATGTTTTGAGTCGTTTATATAAAATAATCAAAATATCTCAATTAATTCAGCCTATACCATTGATAAGTAGTTTAACTTTACTTGATAGTCTTCAATCACTAGTTCAATTGATAACATTCTTCAATCAATTTGCTAATAAATTTAATTAACTCATTAATTTATTTCATTCAGTTTACTAGAATAAGAAACCAAATTAAAATTACTAGATAGATATTATTATTATTTTTAAATGTTATATAATTAAAATAGAGAAATTAAAAAGTTACTTTTTAAACTAAAAACAGAAATATATAAAAAAGAATTGGCTGGCACAGAGTTCAACATCGTGAATCAACAGATCACTGTAAAACTACGTCGTTCGGCGCGTGTAAAATACGCGTCAACTAAACACGTCACCGCTGAAATGGCGGGCAACAACAAAACGTTCCGCATTTTTAAACTTTTTTTCCAGCTCTCAAAGTGATCGCACTCTTCCAAGTCTCTCTCTCTCCTTTCTTTCTTTCCCTCTTCCCTTTAAATCTGCTACTTCGTCATTTCTGTATGACTTTTGGTTCATTAATTATCATTTTCCCAGAAAACTCGAGAGAGAGCGAGAGAGAATCAATCAGAAATTAGCAGAAAAAAAGAAAGACGAGAGAGATCGATAAGGCAGCGAGATTTGTTAATGCTGTTCTTGGATGATTTTGCATTAGCAGGAGCTTCAAATTTCAGTCGCGAGAGGAATCAGAGATGATTTTATATTAAATTGTACAAAAAAAAAGGTAATCGAAAAGGCCAAGAATTCTCTAATATTTTTTACCTCCGAATGCACATGGCTTACTAAGCTTGTCTTCTCTCTCTCTCTCCATTTTTTTTTTCTTTTTCCTCTCGTTTTTCTTTCTCACATGTTTCCTTTCTTGTGTATTCAATCGATTTCTCTTCTCTCTTGCGCGCGCTGTGGCTGGCTCTGAATTTTCTATTGCTACCAGAAGCTTTTGATAAATGTTGGTGAAGATTCCTCAGATCTACAGTTGAAGGCATTAGCTGTTCTTGAGTATTCGTTTTCCGTGATTTTGAGGAAGGATTTGTGCGATTACGAGGTTTGATTACTACACTGTAATTTCTTTTCTAATTGTGAAGTTTGATCCGATTACTCGCGCGTTCTGCAGTTCAATCCTCTTTTTTCGTTAATGTGGCTTCCGTTTTTTGTTTTCGCTTGATTTTTCTCAATTTCCTCGGCTTCATCGTTCTAAATCTGATCATGAATCGGAATTCGTGTTCGGAGTCATTTTCTTCCCTCTCTTCTTGATCGTTTCACTTTCAGTGATTTTGTTATGAATTTGGAAGAGTTCCTTCACTATCATTTAATCTCCTTTCTAATTTACGGTTCTGAGCATCATCAACTTTCACTGAGTTTAAAACTTTTTCATTCTTGCAATTTTTGGATTCTTTTTTTTTTTTTTTTGAGTAGATGTGCATCTTCCGCTTGTGAACTGAAAAATCTTTGCAATTCGCTTACGCCTGTATTCATTTACGGAAAATTTGTTATACGCGGCGGTTCAATCTGGAACTATTATACGTATGAATACTTCGATCAATGTCAAGTTTTGGTGAATGGATGAGAAATCGTAGAATGAATCAATTTACTCGACTTTTTTGCATATGTAGGACCCGCTGTGTACGTTCCCCGTCTAGATCAGACTAAGCTTTTCTCCTATTGGTCTGAGCCTTGTGCACGTTGGATGGAACATGGTAGCTCTAAGAGCCACGAAGTATCAAGGCCTCAGGGAATTTATTTGCATTAGATTTGATTCGTTTACTTTCAGGTGCGAGTTGGAAGAAATTATTGAGTAATTGCCATGGTTTGCGAGATGGAGATTGATGTTATTGAAGATATGGACATGGAAGCCCTTTCTTCTATGTGGCCTGAGGATGTTGGACCAGATGTTAGAAAGCAGTTCAACGTAGAAAGGCCAGGAGCAGATCAAGATATGTTGGAAGAAGTTAACAGAATAGAAGAACCTACAATTGTTGATTTCCAGAGACTTATAGAGTTAACAAACTATACTGAGAAAGGATCTTCACAATTACAGTATCTTGCAAAACAGTGGGAGTATAAGCAAGCAAATGTTGTGCGTCTCCTTAAAGAAGAACTTGACATCCTTAGCAAGCAGAGGAAAGAAGTTGAGCTTAAGAAATTGAAGATATTAGAGGAACATCTTTTTGAGGAAGAAAAATATGCCGGCGATAAACGTCCAATTTCCATTTTGGAAGAATCTTGTGATATATGGCAAGATATTCCAAGGAGGAAAAGTGATTTCGTTGTTCAAAGTACGAGAGTTGAGATTGATGCGGAGTATGATACAGTTACATACTGGAAGCAGCGAGCTGTGAATCTGAAGAAACTATTGGAAGAAAGTCTACAGCGAGAGCAATTACTTGCAGAGAAGCTTCAAGAAAACATTAAAAATATTGAGAAGCAGTCTTCACCAGTTGAAGAGTTGTCTCAAATTCTGAAAAGAGCCGACAATTTTTTGCATTTTGTTCTGCAGAATGCACCAGTTGTTTTTGGTCATCAGGTACTATTCGAACTGTATAGTTTAAATCTTATGATGTTACCTAAGTTCGTTAGTTTGGACTCATCTAAATCGTTCCGAGGGCTTTCATTAGTCTCTCGAATAAAGATATTATTAGCTTAAAATGTAAAATAACAAACAAGACAGCTAAACTGTCAAGTGTATTTGGTGATCATTAATTATATAATTTACATTAGTTTATTTAGCTTTTCTGAATTAATTTGAGTATAAAATCTCACTCGCAAGATCATATGATAAAAGTGATAGTAAATAATGGCAAGTCATCTTTTGCTCCATGGCTGTGTGAATTGCATGCTGCATCATTCTTGTTTAAGTCGACCATTAAGAACTAATTTTGTGTCCACTTGCATTTCAGGATAAAGAGTTGCGCTATCGATTTATCTACAATCATTTTCCTAGTTTGGAAGAAGAGGTAACATTTTCTTTCCCATACAGTCTGAGAGAATTGTTTATTGCTTTCTACAGCATTCTGTTGTATGACTTAATTAAAATGAGATAATACCTCTAGTTTACATTTGTTTGTTTTTTTTGCTCCTTATGTAATGCAAAGGGTATTCTTTTTGCCAGGATATTATAGGAAGAACAGACGTTGAAATTTTCAGTGGTGCTGGTGTTAAAGAATCTCAAGATTTCAAGAAAGAAGTTATGGAGAAAGGGCGGTCTGCAAAGAGGGAAATACAGTTCGATACTGAATTATTTGGGCTGAAGACCTTTTTGATTTATGTTGAACCTGTCTTTAGCAAGGCTGGTGAGACAATTGGAGTCAATTATATGGGAATGGACATAACTGATCAGGTAGTGTAATCGCTTCAGCAATAAGTTGCTTTCCCACAATACATGTCGGTAATTAACGCATGTTTCAATTTTTTCTAATAAAAATCATAAATTTATTTTCCGTCATTTGAGTCTTGTGTATGTGTGTGTTTTCTTTCCTTTTATGACAGGTTAAAAAACGAGAAAAGATGGCAAAGATACGTGAGGAGATTGCCGTACAAAAGGCCAAGGAATCAGAACTAAACAAGACAATTCACATTACGGGTTAGATTCTTCCTTTGATCTCTCTGGTTGGTTAATGTTGCCCAATTTAGTTACTGGAGTTTTCAAGTTCTCTATGTTTCACACTCCTTCAGAGGAGACGATGCGAGCGAAGCAAATGCTAGCGACCATGTCTCACGAAATTAGATCTCCACTGTCTGGAGTGGTTGGTATGGCTGAGATCCTGTCCACCACAAAACTGGACCGGGAGCAACGACATCTGTTGGATGTTATGCTGTCTTCAGGAGACTTGGTGCTTCAACTTATCAACGATATCTTGGACCTGTCTAAAGTTGAATCAGGTCTGAATTTCTTTGTTTTGAAAATGTTCTTAATTCTAGCATTTAAGCTGCATTCATGACTCACTTAATCTCGTGGTACATTAATGAAACTCAATTTATTTTTTACTTTAATTGTAACCTATTGGATTATCTAATGGTTTTGCTTCTTTTATTAGGAGTAATGAAGTTGGAAGCTACAAAATTCCGTCCAAGAGAGGTTGTTAAACATGTTCTGCAAACTGCTGCTGCATCATTGCGAAAATTCTTGGTTCTGGAGGGACGTATAGCAGATGATGTTCCTATAGAGGTGAGGATTATAGTTCATTATTAGAAGCTTTTAATCAATTAATTGTATTTGTAACCCTCATGAGTTGGCCTAGTGGTTAAAGATGGTCTTGGAGATCTTTTGGGCCATCTACCTTGGATTTCCTATGAGTTTCCTTGTCATTCAAATGTTGTAGGGTCACAGTGTGGCTCATAGTCGAGGTGCTTGTAAGCTGGACTAGATACTCGAGGATATAAAAAAAAAATGGTTTGGATTTGAATGCTGAATAGGCATCGGAATCACAATTTAAAACAGAATAATTGGTCATATATCCAAGAGTTTAGGTTGGTGGCATCAGAAGTCATATACCTTGAACATTGAGGCCGAAAGGGACATGATTTTGTGTAAGGCTATCTCTGCCTTTGTGTTACATGATCGTTTGTTTTAGATGAGTAAATTTACACATCTTTTTTTGATCCCCACCCGATTGTTGAAATAATAATTTAAAAAAAGGGTGTAAACTTCCTATTTCTTTTTTCTTTTTTGAATTTATGTGAATTTTCAATTAAAATGCAATGGTTTCAGGTCATTGGCGACGTTCTTAGGATTCGGCAAATCCTCACCAACTTGATCAGGTACTGCATCATGAATGGGTTTGACCAAAATAATATATGAAATGTGTAAACTATGCATGAGTGTTTCACAGAGTTTCCATTTTAATTATAAGTTATAGTTTAGAATTTCAATTTTTTGGTAAATGCTGATTTCAAACTAGAATTGTCTGATTTCAAACACCGGGAAAATAAACGTTCATCTTCGGGGAATAAGTAGGCATTCATCTAGGCAATGAGGAAATATAGTTGACGAATATGACATGAAATTCTTGAGGAAATCAATGTATGGTTTTTTATGAAATCAATGTCCATTCGTACTAGGTTCTTAAAGCTAGCATCAATCTGATTCGTGCAATCGACAAAAATGTATGTTTTTTTATGAAATCAATACCCGTTGATCGTAATATCTAGAGCTTTTTTCTATCAAAGGTGCATAATAAAATAAAGCATTCATTTCCTCGTCATCGTGTTAAATTCCTCTAAACGAATAATTAAATAATGCAGCAATGCAATCAAGTTCACTCATCAAGGAGAGGTTGGAATTAATCTTTATGTGTTACCCTATCCACCCAATGGGAAAGGAGATGAATGCCACAAGAAATCAACGGTTGATGACGTAACAGGTCTGGTAAATGGTTTGCAAGAAGGAACATGTCTTCCGACTTCTCAGAATGACTCGTGCGGGGAAAAACACGGTGACAGAAATCATATGCATTGTGATGCACCAGGAACCCCAAGCAAGAGTGAAACCACAATGAATGGAAATAGAGAAAACAAATCTTGTTCACCCGAAACGACGGTATGGATACGATGTGATGTATATGACACAGGAATTGGAATACCAGGTATGGTTGCCTTTTTTTGTACGATTATTGAAATGAACTTGTTTGCTTAGTTATAGGTGGTAGAAGTATTCATTTGATTTTTTCTGAAATGAAACAGAACATGCATTACCGAGCCTTTTTAAGAGGTACATGCAAGCTAGCGCCGATCATGCTCGGAAGTATGGAGGAACAGGACTTGGTCTAGCAATATGCAAACAACTGGTAAACGTTGGCTTCCTTTTTATGTTAACATTGACTTCAGTATTTAGGTGGTTTTATTTGTTAATGGAGCTTAATAGTGATTAGTGTTTATGCTACATCAAATTGAAATTCCTAAAATCAAGTTCTTTAAACGAGAATTTCAAATTGCAACCACCTCTTAAGTTAAATTTTGCTTCGATTTTGCGGCAAAATTAGTGAAGGTATATTAGTGAATATGATTGATGAGAATTGTATCTGACCCCTAGCCATCATAGGTTGACTTATGGTTTAGTCGTCAAGACGATCTTAGTAATTTTTGATTAGTGCTATTAATTGGCTAAAACTGAAAGCCTAAAAAAACCCTTTCTTTTATCTCAAACTCAACCTACTTTTTTCTCTTTTTTTTTCACTGGCGTCTTTACTTTCTTAAAGCAACTTTCAAGTTTCAATAACGTTTTTACTTCTTATTCTCTTGCTTGTGGAGCAGGTTGAATTGATGGGTGGCCATCTTACCGTTACTAGCCGAGAGAACCATGGATCTACATTTACATTTATATTACCATACAAGGTTTCAACCACCAGCAGCCCTTCCGATGATTCCGACGAGCTCTCCGACGACGAGTCCACAAACGACGAACTGACCGAGGGATTTTTCCAATTCCAACCCCACAGTTTCAGTTCACTATCATCTTCAAATGGATCCACAAGAATCCCAAGCTCATTGTTACATACAGCTGGGTATTCCACAACCAAACTCAACGGATTTCCTGAACACTCTTATCCTATTCCCTCAAACAATATCACTCCACAAGAAACTGTTTCTCTTAGAGATCCCCATTCTGCCAATAGCACATTAATACCAAGCGAATCACAAAGTTCATCGAGTCAGATAAACTCAAATCTCGAGAAATCAACTTTCGATGATAACGGAAAACAACCCAACGCAAATGTTCGATTTCAAAACGTCGAAGATAGAATGGAAAAAGAAAGTAATAAGATTCAGAAAACGGATCGGGAGAAAGAGAGATCGGATGGAAGTACCCACAGCCGAAGTAGCAGTAGTAGTAATTCTGAAGTAACAATGTCAATGGAGCCCAGGATTCTTCTTGTTGAAGATAATAAGACCAATATTATGGTGACTCAGTCCATGATGAAAAAGTTTGGACAAAAAATTGACGTTGTAACCAATGGAATTGAAGCTGTTCGTGCTGTTCAACGACGTTCTTACGATCTCATTCTCATGGTACGTGAGCTTTTCAAATTTACTATTCCATGCATTGACTTTATAAAACAATGTTTTCACTATATTTTTGGGGTCTCTTCAACATGGTTTTTACCAATGGACATGGAAAGATTTTATTTCATAGTAAGAAATTAACAAATTTGAGTTATTTTTTTTGAAAATTTCAAGATTTATTTCAGCAAGTATTAACATGTTTTTATTTTGCTTGATAAATCCCATCCAAATCCATTTTGACTTGAGAGAATTCTCTACTCCTAAAAATGCTTTTATGCATTTTGAGCGGAGTTTTATTTTATTTTATTTTTTATTTTAAATCAAAGGGCCAATACTAATTTTTAGATACAATACAATTAAGATATGTTTGGTGTGGTGGGAAGCGTGCTGAGAATGAATCCCTTCTCATTGTTGACTCACCAACTTTCATCACTTCAGTCTCTAATTTATTCTTACTTTTTTTTTTATTTGTTTTTTTTTTCCTTTCTCTTTCTGTGATATAGTGTGAATGCATGGATTGGGGAGAAGTTGGGCGTTTTTATATTTGTAGAAAAACTTCACCTCCAATCCTCTAACTACTCTTCCAAACAACATTTCTCAAAAATAGTTTTCCTATCACTCATCGTCATATCAACCCTTTTTTTTCTCTTATCATTCCTAATCAACGTTTTATTCTTAAAATTTCCTATTCCGACGATTTTTATCGAACAAGATTTTCCTACTACTCTTCATTTAAACAATCCTTTTCAAACAAGGATTTCCTACGGCCATTCATCATCGAGCCCCAGTTTTAAACCACTCTTAAGTTTTTCCCTCTTCTCATTTTTTTCTCCATCCAAACATGTCGTTTGTCTTAAAATTACCTAGATCAAGATGTTATTTTAACCTTTGTTATTTTTGAAATTCTGGTAAGTTGATTAAAATAGAGTTTGGTTGATTTGAATACGGCAGGATGTATTCATGCCGGTTATGGATGGGCTTGAAGCTACAAGGTTAATTCGTTCTTTTGAGGAAACAGGTAGCTGGGAGGCTGCTGTAAATGCTGGAATCGATCCAATTACTCCTTCTTGGACTCCCTCCTCCCGCAAGAGAATGCCCATTATCGCTGTGAGTACATCCACCCCTACTTGTCTCTGAAAAGTTAAAATTTAGCGATTTCTTATCATTAGAGAATTGAATTGGTGAAAGTTAATTATTTATGTGTTAATGACGACAATATGAATCGACTATTTAAACAAGAAAATAAAAATCACACCATTCACATATAAATAGCTAACTTCAATTATATAATTCTCATTAATTACAAAAGAGAATGACTAGTCTTTTGATTTTAAAATCATAAAAGACAACTTATTTTTCTCTAATTATAGGAATTGCCAACATGAGTAGGTTCTTTGGCATTATCCTGGTCACGATTTCATTGTATACTTAAAAAAAAAATCATAGGAATTAAGATCTCGTTGATAATCATTTCAAAAATCATTTCATTTTTTGCTTTTTGTTTTTGAAATTCAAGCTTACAACTACTAATTCAATGCATAATTTTTGACTTTGATATCTACCTCTTACTAGTATTTTAAAAACAAAACCAAAATTTGAAAGCTAAAAAACATAGCTTTCAAATATTTGTTTTGATTTATGAAATTTGGTTAAGATCTATATACTTACTTAAAGAGAAAATGAGACATATGTCAAGAACTTAAGTAAATATAAGTTTACATTTAAAAACAAAAAATGAAAAACTAAAGTCTCGTTTGATAATCATTTGATTTTCCGTCGTTTGTTTTCAAAATTAAAGCTTATATTTACCTAAATTCACTTAAATTCTAGGTAAAAACTCAAGAACGAAAATGTAATCTACTACTACCATGCATGCATGAATTGAAATAAGTTTGTTTGTTTATGGTGCTTGTACTGTAGATGACGGCAAATACATTGTCAGAAAGCGCAGAAGAGTGCTATAAAAACGGTATGGACTCATTCGTATCAAAACCAATCACATTCCAAAAGTTGAAAGAATGTCTTGAACAAAATTTACCACAACTACGCCCCTTGTAAAAATGTATGCTTTGTTTGAGAGAGATTGTTATGGTAGATTCAGGTCGTTAGGAAAGTTTTGAAATCTTTTTTTTTTTCGAGTCCCAAGTAATGTAATCAGTGTAACATATCCTCTTACCCCTCGCCTGCCTAATTTGTAAATTGTACAGCTGCCGTTCTTTCTCAGATCAAATTTGTAATAAAGTTTTCACATTTTGCTTTTGTGAGAGCTCTTAGTTTTACAACTTGGACCTGGGGCTCTACATCAATCCGTTCAACCTCATGCCTTAGAAAATCAACCCAACTCAACTTATATACTTGTGGGTGAATTATTATTATTTAAAAAAAAAAAAATTGTTATTTACCTGTAGTTTTTAAATAAATAAATAAGATTAAAGATAAATTTAAAAAATCAAATGTTTGAAAAGAATTTGAAATGATAAAAAGTGTAAAAATAATAATTGAATAAAGTAAAATAAGTAAATATAGGTATATATAGTTATGTACTTAATAATAAACTCAAATCACTTGAAGCCAACCTAAACTAGTTTTATGTAAATTCATGAATTAATAAAATCCATGAAAAGTTCATACCCACAACTCTTCAAAGTATAAAACCACTAGACTTGTTTGTACATCATTTTTATGATATTCTAAAAAAAAAAATATATATATATATATACACCCAAATCCCTCGTCCAATGGGACCATGTATTGATTTGACCACTTAAACTTAATGAATCAAGAAGCAAACCAGACCTGCCATAATAATCAAGTTTTCGAGGCACATTCTTGCCCAACAGAAGTAACAGTATACTTAATGAAAACACAAACTATCCATAACTTCATCATTGGATTTGATATTTTAGATAATTGTAATATATTGATTTGATTTTGGTTCTTGAAATATGAACGAATAAAAAACAGAATTAAATCAAATATATATATATATATATATATATATATATATATATATTATTAAAAACAATGTATTGGTATTTAAATTTGAAGAAAAAAATAATAATTATAAAATATGAAGTAAAAACATGGTAAATATTGTAATATTTATGAAAAATGTCATTTTTGGTTAGTAAGTCTTGGAATCAAATTACAAATCACATTGAAAATGAGTAAAAGAAAATTGAAAAATAAATCAAAATTTTATTGAAAAAAAAATGAAAATCAAACCAAGTCTCCAAACTAATAGTTTGTTCTTTATTAGATATTGATTTGCCTCCTATTATTAAAAAATCGATAATATTGATTAGGTTTTCGGTTGACACAAAACTGACAAAAATCATCCTTAACCTAACCACCCCCAAACAAATAAAGATAAACCAGTCTAACCTAATCAGATCAACATAGTACAACAACCACAGATAAAACCAAATAAAAGAACAAGGACAACCCCTAAGGGGGTGTTTGTTTGAGATTTTATGGAGTGTTTATTTTGAGTGTTTAGGTATGAGGAGTTATTAGGAGTGTTTAGAAATTTTTGTTTTTATAATAGCTCGTTTGTTTGATAGTTTTAGTGGAGTGTTTAGAATTAAATACTTGTTTGTTTCATAGTTTTGGAAAAAGATATGTATATGGTTGTTTGTTTGTGTGGTGGTTTAGTTGTTGATTTCGAGGTAATTGCTTGTTTGTATGGTGGTTTTGGTAGAGTGGTTGTAAGAAAAAATTTGAACCACTTATTTTGTAGATTTATGAAATACTTATTAGAAGCACATGAACTTATTTTGTAGGTTTATGGAACACTTATTTGGGCACTTAAGTACTTCATTTTTTGATTTCTCAAACAAGCATTTAATAAACCTAACATCTCAAACTTAATTAAAACTAATAAACAAACACCTCCTAAAAAAGATCACCCGAACCTAGTTTGACTCAGACAAACCAATTTTGTCAAAGTACCAAAATAGTTCGACCAGATTCATGTTGTCCTGACCCGAAAATCAAATCAAACTCAACGATTCGGTTAGAAAAAAACAGACCTAACACTTTGGCTAGCTGGCTGAGCATCTTTTCCATATATAACTGCATTGATTGTCACCCTGACATATCCTGATGATCAACTTTGAGGGGTGTTTATTAAGTAGTTTTGTAAAAATGTTTGAAAGTAACACTTACTAATTTTAGTGTTTTTTTTTACTTGAGTGTTTATCTAAGTAGGGGATCATTTTGAGACATCGCAGGCCCAATCGTAAAATGCCACCCAATCGTAAAATGCCACTGACTGGGACAATTTTTGTTTTTACTTTTATTTATTAAAATATTTAAAAATTACATTATTTTTTTATTTAAATATATTCATAAATGTCACATCATACAAAAAACAACTAACACTTTACATAACTACGGTGGCTGACTTGCAATTTTTTTTCTTTGATTTATTCAAAAAAATAATAATTTATTTAAAAATATTCATAAATGTCACAACATATCAAAAACAATAAATATTTTTCACAACTCTTCCATAAACACTCTTCATACAAACAAAAATTAAAAACATTTGTTTCTAAACACTCTATCAAAACCTTCAAACAAACGAGCTATTACTAAACACTCAAAATAACTCCTCCATAAAATCTCAAACAAACACCCCAAAACATTATTCATCCAAACAAAAATTAATAACTACTATATCTAAATATTTTACCAAAACCCTCAAACAAGCTAGCACTTAACAAACACTCAAAATAAACACTACATAAAATCTGTAACAAACACCCCTGAATATGTTTGTATTGAGATTTTAAGAGTATTTAGAATTAGTATTAAGAATAAAATTTTATTTTGAATATTTAGAAAGACTGATTATAGTAAAAAACTTGCTTGAATGTAATTTTTAAGAGTATTTAGAATGAAATTTTATTTTGAATATTTAGAAATAAATATTGCAGTAAAAAACTAATTTGGATGTATTTTACTTTTTCAGAGTATTTCGTAAAGAGAAATATTAAGGTCATGTCTGGTCTAAATATTGATGGCCACACATATGACGCAATATCAACCACATTTTATTCTCATTTTTTTTTGTTTTTCATTTTTTTGAGTTAAAATAAAATAAATTAGGCTCATAATGTGCCACATGTGTAAGCGTCAATATTTAGGTCATAGCTAAATATTTTTCTTTATTAAATACTCAATTAGGGATGTTTGGGCCACCTTTAATAAAATAGGAGTATGAGAAGCGGAATGATTCCCAGTATTTGGGCCACCAAGAATCATTCCCTCCATAATCACGTTTTAAGGGTACATAAGTCTAGAAGGAGGTGTTTGTTTGAGGCTTTTATGAAGCTATTAAAACTGAGGTCTATAAAAACCTCAGCTATTACTACAGTTTCTTCTTTATAATCACTCTAAATAATCTCTCATTTTTAATCACTCAAAATAATCACTTCACAATTTTGCAAAAAAACACCTCCTTCGAGACCTATGTACCGGTTTAGTGAGATATTATCTGCAATGCAAAGACTAGATATGGCAATGTTCTTTTCTACGTAATAATGGCCCATTATCAGTCAATGAACCTAATCAAATAGCATAGTTATCTATCTTTCTAGAAAAGATAAGAAATTGTAATAGCGAGTTTATAAGGAGAGTAAGAAAACCTGTGGGCCAGAGCTTCAACATCCATTTGAAAGGGCAGAATATTAGACTCCAATTCCATGAACTATATAAGCGAAAAGTATGGCTTCCTTGCATTGTTAATTTATAACTAGGTATCGTTACAATGAGATACATAATGGACGTAATATAGCTACCTGTACATGACAAAAAAACAAAACAGAAAAATCTTGCAAAAAATAAGAATACGCAGAGTATTTTCAATTTCATGACAGTAAACAAGCACACAAACTACGTATCAACTTTTTTTGAAAAAAAAACAAAAACTATACCTCAAATTTAATTGTCCATGAGGGCACAGTCAGTCAAAGGCGTGCTAGTTGATAATCTTTACTTTCCTTGAACAAACTCTTTAATATAGAAATTTAAAAACAAATAACAAAAATAAAACAGAAAACAGTAATCGTTTTCGAAGATTATAACAGAAATTATGGTCTTGGACGTTAAAATTCAAAGTGACATAGAAAAAGTACAAATAATCATCATTTTTTGAAGCTATATCTTACATCCGCTAAAGTAAAACAAACCAAAGGTCATTGAGGTTTAGCTTTAAATCTCATGGACTAAAAAGGTTTCTCAACAGAACAAAACGAACAAGCAGGAAAGATGACAAAGAAATTCGTATGATTTGATTAGACTAAATCTTCTGGTTGAGTATAACTTATTCTTAACATAAATAGTATCCTATTAATGAAATACATAAACTCTTCAAATTGTATAAACAAATCACCTCAACAAGCAATATATTGCTTAAACTGGTCTGCGTGCAAAGCATAACTCGTTTTATCAGCAAAAAAATGTTGGAAAAAAAAAAAGAAATATTGAAGTAGCAAAAATCAAATCAATGTCTCAATGTTTGTTGAACAAAGAGAAAAAATGAGCGAGTGAAACAAGATAAATATGTTTTTATATAAATGAACAAATTTTGGTGATACATAGAGATATGGTAGGAAATTGTATATCACAAAATGGGGTACTCAACGCACAATACGTACCTGATTAAAAAAAAAAACTGGATTATATTTCTTAAGTTATGGTTTGGTGTGTTCAAAAAACAAACTATGATCAGGAATTGATTTTGAGAAGGTTGTTCGTACCATTTAATAGATTATCGTCTTCTTCCAGCAGATTTTAATACAAAATTAACTTACCATCACAACGCACAATACGTACCTGATTTCATTGTACCGAAAAGCATATAAGAATTCAAACAACGCCAGGAGTATCGCCACTGCAATTTCTGCTGAGAAACCTCTTGAAATATCCAAACACGGACGTAAACGCCCATAATTGGACAAGAAGTTAGATGAACACTCAACATCTTATGATCGCATATTGGAATATGACGAATGAAACACATAAATTCTACAATACCGTATATAAAATGCAGAAAACAACAGGAAAACTGAAAAGAATATGAACTGCGATTAATCTTCCGCCAAACGACGGAAATATTCTGATTATTCAACGATTTCATGTACTAATTCAAGAAAACTTGGAAACTGATGCGATTAAACAGATACATTCTACGATTTTATCTATGAATTGCAGAAGACATCCAGAAACAAAAAAAACGTCCAGCGAATAATCTATCTCAGAACAACAGATACATTATACGATTTTAAACATGAAATGCAGAAAATGCTAGAAAATAGAAGGAATATTACATGTAATTGATCTGTCGCCGAACGAAAATGGATGAAGATAAACGATCCTAAATGAAGAAAAATACCGATCGAAAATCGAAGCTCCGCCTCCGCGCGCTGTATCTGTGATTCGTCGTCAAATAATCTTCCAGTTCCACCAAATCATCAGGAAGAAAATTCGAAAATGAGAGTGCATATTAGGGCAATTGATTTCCGTAATGAAACTCTCAGGAAAAGAAAATGGCGTGGAAAGGAAGTCCGGAGGAGATGGCGTTCGCTTTTCTATTGTGAGGTGTTTGGATGCCAAATAGTAAAGCGATTATAAATAAGGAGTTAATTAAAGTGATTACACATTTGATTTTTAGTAATACATGATTTAGAGGATGGGTATGGTAGATGTGTTTTAGTTAATAACTCCGATTTTTATAGAGTGGTTGAAGATAATAACTCAGTTTGGGTGAGATAAGAAATGAGTGATTATATCAAGGAATTAGAAATTAGTAGTTTATAAATAAATTATTCAAAATAAATGGTTAGAAATGGGTGAATAAAAATAATTAATTATAAATGAATGATAATAAATAAATAATAAAAAATGTATGATTATTTGAGTGGATATAATAATTCGTTTAGATTTATATATTTGAAAAGGAGTTAGTAAAAACTCATGTTTTATAATTCGTTAATAATGCGAAACAAATACCACATTCAGGTTTTTTACATTCATCTGACCCACGCTTGACCCCAGTTCGGGTTAGATAGCCCCATTATTTCAAAACGCTCTTCTCACTGTTTCTAGTTTCTTCTTTCTTCTTCTTTATTTATTTTATTTTTTTTTTTTTTGTGGATTTCTGATGTAGTTTAGATCATGTTCTCGATGGTTATTTAAGCTTTTTGTTGTGTCATTCTAATTTTCCATGCTTGCAAAATTTTGATGGAGGAATTATTAGACAAAAGAGACTTTGGAATGTATGGTTGGGTGTTCTTTGGGAGAAAATACCCTCTCTTTTCGAGTTGGAATTTTCTCTCTCTCTTTCGATTATCTGTCATGGTATCGTTTTTTAGTTAATAGTATCATTGCTATATTATCCCTAAAGAATTACAAAATTCATTATCGAGTATTCGTCGCTGAATTATTACTTTAGGTTGTGTTATAATTAAGGGTATTAAGTTTCTTTACAGTACCTCGATTACGTGCATGTTCTTTTTGTCCTTTGATCGTTTTTTTGTTAGGCCGTGAGATTTGGTTCGAGTCCATCAGTGAGTTGGTGGATTGGGTGCTATTGTGTGCGTTTATGAGTCTTTTGTAACAAGGTGACTTGTTTCTCCAAGTTGTGGTTTGGTGTGTTAACCAAAAAAAAAAAAAAAAAAAAAAAAAAAAAACTTTAATATCAAAGTGGGGATAGAAAATTAAAGAAAAAAAAGTAATATAAAATCGTATCAATTGAATAAAAAAGTATACTCAATGTACATAGGGTTGCATCCCAGGATAATGTTTGCAATATATCCAATAAAATCATATGTAATTAATAAATTTAAAGTTGAATGGAGCATATAAACCATATTCTTGTAATAAAAAAACACACTCACAACTATTAAATACTCATGGAAAAGAAAAAATAATTTATTCATAGAGACATATTGCGAACGCTATTTTGTGTAAATAATAAAAAAAATAAAAAAATAATTTATATATATTTATTAGCCATTATTTGAATAATTAAAAAATAAATGATAAATTCAATATAGGACTCATGTTTGAGAAGTAAGTACAATTTTTGCTCTTACTAGTATTTCCCTAAGTACTTTTTATCATTCAACATTTACCGTAGGGTTGGATTGAGTATTTGAAAGGAATCTTTAATAAATATTTGTAAAAAAAAAATTACAACATTTTGATAGTAATCATTACTCCTAAATACTTAAAATAAATATTTATTTTTAATATTAATAAAAAAATATTCTTAAAAATTACATTCACAAAAGCTTTTTACTATAATCATTATTAATCATTACTTTTAAATATTTAAAATAAATTTTCATTTTGAAGACTAATTCTAAATATTCTTAAAAACTGCATTCGTATAAGTTTCTCAAATAAATTCTCATTATAAAAACTAATTTTAAATATTCTTAAAATCTTTATCGAAACAAACTTTTGATTACAATAATTACTAATCATTTCTTCTAAATACTTAAAACAAATCCTCATTTTAAATACTCGAAAAAACTATATTCAAATAAACTTTTGACTACAATCACAATTTTAAATATTTAAAATAAATCATTATTTTAAATATATCTAAAGTGTCAATCTAAACCTTTTTTAATTATCAAAGAATTATTTTATCAAAATACATATTAATTTAATAAAAATAGGTGATTAAAAAAATTAAATTGATAGTATCTTTGTTCCTTAAAAACTCTTTTAACTAATTAATAAGTTCAATTTCTTTAATTCTCAAAATGAGTTCAATTTCTGTAAGCTCGATACATTCAATTATTACATTAAACTTGTACGGTCTATTGCGTTCGCGCGCAAATCTTTCACAAAAGTGGAGCAAACAAATTGATTCACTTCAAGTGCCCAAATTTATGTTTGTTCATTTATTTAAAGAAATAAAGAAAATCGATCGGTTTATAGTTTTTTGAAAACATTATTAAAATTAAAAGTAAAATAAAATAAAAAAATATGAACATAGTGTGGCGTAACGTCATCCCAACTAATCCATTGTTGATTAGACATATATATTTCTTTTTGCGGATTAGATATGATATTATTCCCTTCTGAAAATGCTGCAATTCTACTGAGAGTAGCTAATGCTCTTTGGTTGAAATTTTATGTTTGTCAAATTATAATTATAAGCTTCTTTCATTAATTACACATCCAACCGTTTGTAATATATATGTCATATTAAATTATATCCACGTGTAACTTTTTTTTTTTTTGATTTTTTAAATTTAAATTTAAATTTATCTAAATTTTTTACACTATCTCATTTGGTTAGTTGATAATAATCAAATTTCATAAATCAAAATAAGTATTTGAATTTTTTTTTTTTTCAAATTTTTTTTTGTTTTTCAGACATGAGTGAGATCTATACATCAACATTTTGAAAATAATTTATTGGGTCGTAATTGTAAGCTTAAATTTTAAAAAACAACAAACAAAAAATGAAATGATTATCAAACATGGTCTAAATTGTTTACTTTAAATTGTATTGACTTAAAATTAAAACATTACAAATTCAAATAACCTTTCTCTAATTATTTTTAATTTTTTTTAAAAAAAAATCATATACTTATAAAGCATTTATTTTGATCTAGACGTTCGAAATAGTAGTGAAGTTCTGATGAGCATTACAGTATTTGTTATTATTTATTTTTCAACGGCCAAAAAATTTTTGGTTTATAGATGAACGAGCTTATCAAAAGATTAATGATGCGTTTGGAAAGGGCGGGTGGAGACAGGAGAAGTCTGTATTTGAGATGCATGGTTGATATGAGAAGTATTAAGTCCTTGTGTTTTGATGCAGATGAAAAATATCAGGAAGCCACTGTTTAGATGGAGGATTGGGATGTAAAGCGTTAATAAAAATAAAATAATTAATATTTAACTAATAAACGACTTTTGATATAAAAACAAATAAATAAATATCTTGGTAAGATAAAATGTGTACTTTTATGGCTAGGGTAACGAATATTTTTTTTATTGGCTAGAATAACAAATATGTACTTTAAAAAGTTAATATTTAACATTATTTATTAGATTTTATTTGTATTAAAATATAGATATTCTTTGATACACTGATGAGTGCCCAATGTTATATTCTTTATTTTTTTCTTCTTCTATTGCTGAGAATAGATTGATTGTAAATTAAATGATTAAAAATTGCCATTTTACATTTACAACATAAAAAAGTTTGAAATTGGATTGTGATTTGGGGCCCACAGCGAGGGCTGTTTGCCTCTTCACTAAACAATTGAGTCTTATTTTTTTTTAGAAGGGTCAGATTTCTTTTTATTTTAAATTGTAAACAAATAATATTTATTCCATTTTCTATTTTAGGGCGCTTCACAGTGGAGGTGAGGAAGCAAAGCACAAACAAAATTTCTTTTATATAATAATATTTTTATGTTCCAATATCATTTCATAAAATCAAAATGTCGAAAATGCCCCCGCGTTTTTTTTTTTCTTTTGGGAGTTCTAGAACATTTTTTTCTTCGAGTACTATAGATTTTGATTTTCTCTTTTTGTTCTTTTAGATTTGATTCTATATTAAATTAAATACAAAACATCATTAGTACCCTTTTAATAATAATTAGGTGTTACTAAATATGTGTCTAATAAAAGTTGAACTAATATGATGAATATTATTTTTTATATAAAAAAATTGAAGATAATTAGTATAATAGATATACTTGATTAAAAAAGATAAATAAAAAATAAAAAAATTATTGGACTACACATTGGGTTAAGTTGGATTAGTGTAACCCACCCTGACCCGATCCCCCAAGCACACCCTTAATCCCTTCATGTTGATCAGTTATTTATATATAGTTTTTAAACAAATTAAAATGTAATTAATCATCAATCAGACAAAATTGGCCTCCATACAATAAACAGTTTACCGTGGGTTTAAAGATGAGAATATAGCCCTTATAACAAAGACAACCTCAATCACAAACTGGACTATGAGCATCCTCAAAAAGATTTTAATAAAAAAAAGAGAGTTATAAACAACAAGATCAACTAGATCGAACCCAGACATTCACTATCATGAATTTTTGAAAATTCAAACGAAAAGGCCAGGAAAATATTGTCAAACCGCTTTTGGTTGACTTTAGAAGATCTCTGGGAATAACTTGACAATTATATGTACTGCTTAGGCACGTGATCCAGAATAAAGCCGTAACGCGGTTAGGAGAGGTATATTAATAAACTCAGTTTACATATGAATGGAAGCTAGGAATCTTGGAGATATACTCTTATGGTTAAGAAATACTTACAAAATTTGATTTTTATACATATATCAACAAGATGCATCTTCTTTTTAGATGGCTTAATCAGAAAACTTCACTGTAAAGCATATGCTGAAATGACCTGTGTTTGTTTGTAGAAATAGTCTTCATTCTTAGAAGGGAGTATTACAAAATTGAAAATACAATTGATATTCTATTACATGAAAAAGATACAAATTATACTTTTATAAACTATCATGGTTTGACCTAGTGGTCAATAATAGTCTTATGGTACATGAAATGACGAGTTCAAATTATGATTACCACGTACTACTATTAATTATTTAAATAGAATAGAAACAAAAAATGACTAATTATTTTGAATAATTAAAATCAAAACACTTTGAAATAAAGGTTTGCAAGTAGCCCTCGGTGGGTTAGAATTAAGAAGGGTAATTGTGTAATTTCAATACCAAGGAAATGCAAGGCTGCACGCTAATTTGTTCATCGCATCAGCCGCCAACATGTCTCACAGTCCTCAGGTGAGTACAGTACGATCCGACCCGACCAAGTGACTGGATATGGCCCACCACAAGTTGTTCTTTATATTTATGAAATTAGACGGATGTAAACCAGATAATAAATAGTGTTTAATACTACAATTTTGGTATGCCGTTCTGAATTACGATCCAATCATCTCTAAAAACAACAGTTTTATTATTCTCCCGAGTATTTTGTAATATAGAGCAAGAAAACTTCTCCAAATGAAATTCTCCCATAATTATTGTCTCGATAATTATTTCGTTTTTTTTATTTTTTAAATTTAAGCCTACAATTATTAATCCAACACAAAATTTTCATTTGATGTATACATCTTACTTGTGATATAAAAACAAACCAAATTCAAATACTTATTTAAAGAAAAGATGAAACATATCTACATAATTGTAGTAAATATAAACTTAAATTTTAAAAACAAAATAATTAACAAACTTCAACATATTTGTTCTCAATTTTATATATATATATATATACACACACACACATACACATATATACATAGTGTGAGATCATTAAATGAATTGATGATGTCATGAATAACCTACCTTTTACAAAATTGGTGAGAACTTCTCATATTTTTAACTTAGATGGAGATGAGAATTTCAACATTTTCTTCAAAATGATGTGTACTCAGAATTTGTTAATCAAATACCCAATATGTAGTTTTTCCTACTACTTTCGATTGATTCTAAATTTTTGAATTGGATTATTTTAAATTTTGTATACCATATTAAATAGTATAATGTTCCAAAATATAGTGACGTGAAATAGAAGAACTAACACAACAAAATTCATCACATTTCGAACATGATATAAGTCAAAAATCTTCGATAAAGTATATTTTAAACTTGTAATAACTTGAGTATTTTTATTATCAATAGCAATAACTTAATCTATATAACATTTTATTATCAATAGCAATGATCGGGGTCGTGAATTATTGATTAGGCTGGGAATGAGTAAGTAAATTAGGATAGAAAAATATCCACAAGTTAAGCAGACATGAAGAATGTATTCCTCATTTGCGTTTCTTTGTCTACTTGTTTATATATTATATTATATTATTTTTATTTGACCTAATTCTTATATACATAAAACTTTAAAAATAATTATTTGGATAGATATTTTTCATAATAATTAATTATATAAATAAATGAAACTAATAAGTATTTATCTTAACTATCGAAAAACTTATTTAGTAGTGAGTAAATTGAATTAATATGGATAAAGTTCGTACAAATTTGGAAAAAATAAAAGAAAAAATAAATAAATGGATAAATTATCGGTAAAGAACCCGATTCTCGTATATTCTCCACAAAAAATCTATCCCATTCTTAAAAAAAAAAAAAGTAATAACAATAATGAAATTTGCCGGAACGAAGACTAAAATAGATAACATGAATGGAGACAATGGTAAAACAATCTATGTCGCGGCCCACTTGTTTACCAACTGGTCTATTTAACTTATTTATTTATAGATTGTGTATATTTTGTTTATGTGTATTTACTTTACACATAATATTTACATATGTATTATCATAAATATCTATTTGATCTTTTTGATTATTGTTTGTTTAATCGATTATTTTACTTCATTTGATAATCAAAAAGTTATGTCTATTGTATTTTCATATTTATTTTCAAACTGTAGTTAAAGAATTTGAAGAAAAAAAAATCTCTTTAAATCACGTTTTTAAAAATAATTATAATTTTTTTATGATTTAATTGTAACAAATTGTAAATTTCATAAAATAAAGAAAAAAAATTATTTAATAAAATAACAAATGAAACTTTAAAATGTTTATTTTTTTTATTTTGAAATAAAAAATGTATTCAATTAAAAATATTATTTATTAATTATTTTACTTTTTATAAAAAAAACAATTACATCTAATCACATCCCATCACATGTCATCGATCTACTTTTATCCTACCCAAGTCACCATCCCAAACAAAGTTTTATAACACTTTCAATCACAACCGTGCACCCAAACACCGTTTTATAACACATCTCATCTCATTCCATCTTTTTCCATCCCAATCTGCCCTAGCCAAATGCGCCCTTACATTTCTACTAAAAAATTACTGATTTGAATCTTCTGCTTCTACTCATCCAATTTCTCAAATTCATTCCCTTTTGTTAGGATTATTAATCTTTCATTACATATTTTCGTTTTGCAACTTGAGGAAGATCATTGTACCCCAAACTCGATGCAAAATATCCTCACATTAGTACTCAAAGAAAAAAAAAAATCTCACATTAAATAACAATAGTAAAATAATAATACTTTCATTTGCGAAGAAAAAAAAACTCAATTAAATGAAAATACATGGAATGTCAAAAGGAAAAGCGGGAAACAGGCGGAAATCACTATGCTGATAGGGCAACATATTGGGCCCACAACGAAACTTCAAGCCTCATTCTCATGGGCCCACCAACACAGCTTCTCAATGCGATCGTATTACAATCTTCAAAGTAAGACGGACCGCAACGTCCTTCTTCCTGCTTAACGGGCGGAAAATTATGAACTAACCTTTTTTTTTTTTTTTTTTTTTAATCAATTATCCTCGTTTGTTCCTACTATAGTTTAATTTATTCATATGTTCTTCAATAATATCTGTTACTTACTATTCTTTTTTTCCTGAAATCTATTCCTATTATTTTTGTTAAATGTAGGGCATGTTTGAGGTGTCCGGTGGATTAGGATGGTTATACTAACTCACCTTAACCAACGCGTGATCCAATACATGTTTTATATTTTTCTTTTCCAATCAACTATAGATATATATTATATTAATTATCTTCAATTTATATTTATATATATATATATATAAATAAAATTTTCTATCAAATCAAAGATAAACCTTACAAATTAATGTCGTAGATAACATACCTTTAGAGACTCAAGCTTTCAACTAATTGCGGTATCCAACATAATTTGATCAATTTTAAAAATAGTTATTGATAAATTAAATATGTAAATATCCAACCTTTGTGATTTGGAGACCTTGAGGTACTGCCAATTTTAATGTTGATGCAGCGCTTAAGCCAATTTTAATGTTGTGCAGAATTCTCGTGGGAAAGTTATGTTCTCTTATTGCAAGCCGATTGTGGGTGTATTGGATGCTGAACTTGTCGAAGCTATTGCAATTCGGGATGGTATGACGATGGATCTTGAGTTTTGACGGGTGGAGGTTGAATCATATAATTAGCCTATTGTCCAACTGTTACAAGTTCAGTTAATTGGAATAACATAGTTAACGAGAATTATTGGTGAATCGTTGAATCTTGTGGCGAGACTCAATTTTTCTTTCGCTTGGTGTGATAGATGGGGGAATACTTTGGCATATATTTTTGCACAATTGGCGGCTAAGGAGGGTGTGGAGCTACGATGGATGGAGGATGTTCCAGCGTTATTCATTCCAATCATCCACGTGTGGGTGAGGTTTTTTCAAATGCTGTTTAATTTTTGATGTTTACTGTTTCATGTAAAAAAAAAAAAAAAAAAAAAAAACCCTTTAAAAAATAACATTAATTTTTTTTTTTGAGTAATAAAAAAAAGTAATAACATTATTTAGAAAGAAAGAAAACAAAACCAATGAAAATTTCATTTTTTTTTTTTCAGAAATTTAACCACGGTCGACATACCAAATAAAATTTAACCATGCACATGAGTACACACATAAATTACCAAACTTTTAAAAAAAATAATAATAATAAATAAATAAAATTTACTTGTGATGTTTGCTACCATTTTTGCTTAGGGAGGGAAAATTGTAGGGGATGTTTGCAACCACGGATGTCTTAGTTTTTATCCATGAGTTTCGATCGGTTTTATACAAGTTGGAGATGTCGACTGTATTATTATTCGGCCGGTCGGCTTAGGTCGTTTTGTTACTTATGAACTAAAAAAAAATAAAGGAATTGCTAAGCTGATTGATATTGGTTTCAATCGATTTCAATCAATGTGTCGGTTTTCGATATTTTTAACACTCATTTCATTATTGTTTTATGAATGTATGAGGGTTGTGGCTATCCTACAACTAAGTTAGCCACAATTTTTTAATTCGATATATGTGTAAATAATATGTGAGTAAAGTTATAGTTTCTTTTACGAATACTATAATGATAAATTATAAATTTAGTCTTATATAGTTTGAAGAATACATGTTACATAGGCAAGTTGTGTTGATGATCACTTAAATTAATAATCTGATGTATAAATTATATGTTTAATTTCTTATATTTGAGAAAAGTAAGAGTTGCTAAAATGAGCATAGCTCAACTGGCACTAAAGATGTATTAGCATCTACTCAATTACCTGATAGGTAGCATATTTTGCAATGTGTATTATAATTATAGCTCAAGTTTTTCTATCATGGCATTTTTCTAAATTTTTTTCAGAAATCCTTTTTTGCCCTTCTCCTCTAGTGTTTTTCCACCTGATTTTCAAAACTCTTTGTTCTAGTTATTCAACAAAAATCTCATTCTCTTCTTTTTCAAACTTTTTGGTACAATGAGGTTTGAAATAAATATAAAACAAAGTTATATAAGTAACAAATTTTAGCATTCATATTTTCATTTTAACAAATTTTAATGAATATTTTAAATCCAATCAATTTTCAATCTATTTATTATTATTCTTATTATTATTTCTTATTCCTAATGCATTTTTTCTCCTAATTTCTTAACAATTTGGCTTTAAATGCTTGGTGGTGGTAGATAATCAAATTCCAATTCAAAATTGGAAATTTGATCGTGGGTAGCAACATTTTGTAAATTAGAATTATAGCAAAGATGTTAAAAAAAATTCATATATGGTAGATTTTTTCTTTCTTTTTTTTTTCCTCGAATTTCCAGTTCTACCCCTGCGTTTTTCTTTTTTCCGATCTCCTCCTTCCTCGTATGTTAGAATCGCGCTCAAGTTTGGGAGAAGAGCAATTTTGATCAAGACATCGTCGTATTTGGCGCTCGAGTTTTTTATTTGAAGGATGAATTCGAGGACGATTTGCCATTTGCGAACAAAGACGTTACCGAGGAGGAGTAGATTTCTAGATCGGCCATTGCGAATTGAAATTGGTCATCGCATATTAGTCCACTCGCGAATTGAAGTTCAAAAGCGGCTTCAATGGAGTTTTTCCGGCTAAAATCCGTCTAGTAAAGGCTTGTCCGGAGATGAAGAAGACAATGAGATAAATCAACTTCAATAAGTTTACTGACCGACTTCAATTAGCGGACTTCAATCAGTAGACACATCGACTTCAATCAGTGTAATGATCGATTTCAATTAGTTGATTGATCGACTTCAATCAACGGATTGATTGACTTCAATCAGCGGACTGATCTACTTTAATTATCATACTTCAATGAGTGTATTGATTGACTTCAATCATCGAATTGGTTGACCTCAATCATCATACTGATCGACTTCAATCAGTGTATTGATCGACTTTAATCACCGGACTGATTGACTTTAATCAGCAGACTAATCGACTTCTATCACTAGACTTCAATTAGTGGATTGATCAACTTTAATCAGCAAACATCAATCACTGAACTGATAAACTTCAATTAGTTTTTGGGTCAGAGGCTTTTTGGTCATTTTGATAGGTCCGCCCAAAAAAATGGTTATAGGTGCAAATAGTTTCAAAATGTGCTATACAACAAATAGTTATGGTTTTTTGTCGTTGTTCTATTGTTTAAGCTCATTAATATGATAGGGTTAGAATTTCAATGTTTTTGGTTAATGTTTAGTTTGCGGTGAATTTGATTCATGATTAGAGTGTGTTGTTACGATCTTGTATAGAGCCCGTTAATTCATGATTTTTTTTTTCTAGGTTGGAAATAATTGGTGAGAACGATTCTTTCAAGGTTTCTTTTTATTCATTTTCTTTGATAGGTCCTACTGTTCAGTGAGATAGACTTTCGATTATCTCCGAAGATTATTAAAAAATTCATGACTTGATGATGATGACACTTAGGTTTGTCGAGGTGCAATATTGTTAGGTTGTAGCGTGGTTGTTTAGTTTAATGAAGTTGTTTTTTTTTAATAGAAAATAAAAATTGACTTCGAATTCAAAATTGGTTGATGGTCACCTAGTTAAAAAAAATAAAATAATATATATATATATACATTTATTTATTTATTTACATCCAAATATTATAAGTTTATCAGAATGCAATTTCTAAAAAAGAAATAATAGTAATAATAAATAAAACTCTACTAATTACATAATTTAAAAAAAAAGTAAATAAATAAAATACAAGGAATATTTACATCGTAAATAGAGAGACAGACGTGGCCCATAAGAAAAGGTAACGCAAGAAAAAGAGGAAGAAATGAGGCGAAAAAAATCGCTCTGTACCTTCATCCCTATCCGACTCACCTTTTCCCCCTTATAAATACACTCGTCACGCCCTTTCCTCTCGCATTCAATTTTCATCTCTCTTATTTCCATTTCCATTCAATAATTTCTTCCATTCAAATCCAAAACAAAGCTTAAAAAAAAAAAAAAAAAAATCACCAAACTCAATTCAATGGAAAGCATCTCGCCGTCCGCCGCTACGAACATTGCGCAGCGAGTTCCATGGCACTCGCCGCTGCCGTATCTCTTCGGCGGCCTCGCCGCCATGCTCAGCCTCATCTCCTTCGCACTCGTCATTTTGGCCTGTTCTTACTGGAACCTCTCCCGGCAGAACAGAAACGGCGGCGATTTGGAATCCGGCGGCGGAAACGACGCCAAAATCGACTCCACGACGGCGACGGAGAAGATCAACTACGACGAGAAAGTTCTGGTCATAATGGCCGGAAATCAGAATCCGACGTTCATAGCCACGCCTGTGTGTGTGAAGATTTCATCCTCCGCCTTGGACACCGCCGCGAACGGCAAGTCTGAAGAGAAAGAGACGGCGGAGAATTCGGAGAAATCGAAGAAACAGTTCGATCGAGAAGTAAACACAGGCGTTCAGGAATCCAGCGAAGAACAAAACGAGTGAGTTCTAAATAAATATTGTACTGAATTGATTTCGGTTTTCTCTCGATCGAGAAATTTTGCCGCCAATTTTCTAGGGTTTTGATCGAGAATCAGCTCTGTGTTCCGGCTCCTTCGTTCGAGAAATTGTAAATTAGAAGTGACAATCATTAATCTGAAGTAGAATTGTAAAATCTTCATCCCAGTTTGTTCGAGATTGAAATCACATTCTCACTCTACCAATTTAGTAAAGTGAAAATCGTCTTCTCCACTCTGGTAATAAATAATTAATCAGTACAGTACGAAACAGAACTTTAAGAACCGATATTATTTTTTTAAAATAAAATATTATCCATCTGATCAAATTATAAATTCAATTCTGGAAAAGTGCTTTTGGAACATTGATGAAATGAAACATGAACAAATGACCTTTAAGGCGAATAATAGTGTTTCTTTTGGGTAATTTATAATTAATCAAATTTAAATAATTATTATAAATAAGATCACTTCAAAAAAAAAAAAGTATATATATATATATATATATATATATATTAATATCTATAAATATAATTCATTCATATTTATAATAAAAAAATAATGCAGTTGAGTGACTAATTTGAAAAAGAAAAATATAAATAATCTCATGTAAAATATTATTTTGATCTTTAAAACTCTAGTATTTATTTTATTAGAGTAAAAATCAATTTTAGTTCTTGAATTATGTCTTTCTAAATTTTAATTTTAGTAGTTAAGCTTTGTATTTTATTCCGTTTCAATTCTTGATATTCATAAAATAAAAAAAATAGTTCTTATAGTTTATTTTGTTTTTTAAAAATTACCATATACTCCTATAAATTTTAAAAATATTTTTCAAATTTTTTCTTTAATTGAATTAAAATTATTAGTCTTCTTCAATCAATTTCTATTAATATTAATTCAAAATTTTTATTGGGACCAATATTAAACTTTTTTTATAAATACAATGACTAAAATTAAAATTTTGAAAAAACCAAACTATAATAGATGTCAAATTTTAAGGACCAAAATAACATTTTTACCCATTTAAATTTTATTAAATTTTAGTTTTTTTTTAAAATTATAAGCACTCAAACTATATTTTTTTTATAAAATTATAGCAAGGAAATTTAAAATTCAAGATTTTTTTTTAATATTATATAATTTAAGGTATTATTTTTGATTGATTTGTAAGTTAATGAAAGTCACTTGGATTAATGATATTTGTATTAATATATTTGGAAAGAAATTGGAGTGCTGTCTGAGGGAAAACTAAAGAGAGAATAAAGTGTTAAGAAACGAAATGACACTAGTGAGAAAATAGAGATATATTCTGAGAGAACCGTGTCCATTTTCCCACCTCTGATTGCTCGAACAATTAAGTAGGGTCCGACTACTTAAATTATGCACAAACTTAAATTTAGTGATTCACTATATAAAAAAGATATAATCCTCAGACCAATCACTTCTCTTCTCATTTCATCCTACCCTCTTAAATATGGCTGATTTTCGTTCGTTTTTTTTTTTTGTTGATTTTGTGCCATCAATAAAAAAATAATAAACTCTAGATAGAAGACATCTACTACTCTCAAATAAACTCATGACGCTGGTGTTGAATTAGAATAACATCAAAGTGAAACCACTGTGTGACTGATCCATTCGATCATCAAATACTGATTGAATCACTCTAAGTTTATTGTTATGAAATTTATAAACTTCAAATGCGGAAATTGGTTATTTATAAAAAAACAAATCTAAAATTAATTGTATAACAAACATAAATATATTAATCGGATATAAATGTGTTGACAATCCATATAAATTATGAATTTGAATGTTTTATTCTTGTGCCAACCATGTGAAATATCAAAGGCATTATTTCAAATAAAATTAGATTTTGAAAACTAAAATTTAGTCTTCAAAAACTCCATTATTTTTCTTTACTGATATGAGAACATTTTATAATTTTAAGAAAAATAAAAACAAAAAATGACAAAAATATGTTTTTTTTTAATATATATAAATAAAATTGAATGGTATACATATCTATCAAAGGGTTGGCTTAAAAAAAGGCACACCTAATTTAGGAAGTAATCTACCAAAAAAAATTTATAATAAATAAAACTATATATAACAAGAAATTGATTATTTTCATCTCTATTTATTTAAAAATAATAATATGTGACAAATTGAACATCTATCTTCGAATTACTATTACAAGATCCATGCTTATTTTGGTATCGATATTAAACATTTACATTCATTTTTTTTTTCTTTTTGAAAAGAAATTCTTTTTTTTTTTTTTAATTGAACACAATAATTGAGTAGAATAATTTTACTCTAAAACTCTACAATATGTCACACATTCATATTAAACTAAGTAATATTGTTTAAGAATATGTGGGCCAACCATATTAAAGAACTATTATAGTACATAAGGAAAGCATATACTTAGTAATTGTTTTCCAAGAAGAATTTTCTTTTGGTTTGTACAAAGGCCTTAATTAATTGTCAACATCATTATCATTTAAAAATGGTAGGGCCTAACAAGCATTACAAATTTGATATGAAATAAAATTTATTGTATGAAATGAATAAGTTAAAAGGAAGAAATTTATTATGCTATAGATAGTATGTACTTTCTCCTTTCACAATTTGATATATGTGTGATCTATAAAGTATAAAGTGTTAGATTATCTTGCCAATATTTTTTAATAACATGAAAAATAATTCAACATAATGTATAAACTTTATGATGAATAAATTTAAGGTAAATTATAAATTTTGTTACCTTTTGATTTGAAAAAAATAATAATAAATTTTATTTCTATAATTTAAAAATTTAGACTTTAGTCTCTATAGTTTGGAGAAATTTACAATGGAGTCCCTATGATTTGAAAAATTAAAAATTCTTTTAAGGTTCGATAAAATCGAAAAGCTAATCTACGCTGTTCATAATTGTTGGGAAATAAAATATATAAAAGTTAGTTATTTATGTGTTTAATGTAAGAGTGAGGTAAGTAATTGATTGGACAAAAAAAATGGAGCATTCATATGAGTTACATGTACGTACTTAATTCGTATATAATTTAATAATAATATGAACTATTTTTTAGATTTTATCAAATTCATATGCATTAAATTCTATTAAAAAAATTACAATAATGACTAAATTTTATATTTCTGCAAATTATAGGGACTAAATTTATATTTCTTCGAATCATATAAATTAAAGTTTACGTTTTTAAATCACATGAACTAAATTCTTAGGGTGAACAAATTTATAATTTATAAAAATAAATTTATTGTGCATTCAAATTTCTTTTCTTTCTCTTTTTTCTTTTTTTTTTTTTGTCTTTGACAAATATTATATTAATATTCAGAGAGGAATATATTACACTGGAATTTTAGCTAAGACTATGATGTATACGTTGATTGTCATGTCACACTTTTTTTTTTTAATTATCTTTGCAAAAAAAAAAAGGAAATTTAATAAAAAAAATTATGAAGTATTTTAATGATAAACAAGTATTGTAGGGAAAAAATTCCAACTCTAATATTCTTTTCATTTTACACACAAATTTTTACTATTTTATATTTTAACGTGTCAATACTATAATAGTATATTTTTGAATTAAAATAGTCTATAAACTAGTTTTGCATTATAGATTTAACAAATATATACATACATATATATATATATATATATATATATATATATATATATATATATATATGTGTGTGTATGTTGTGACATAAAATATGGCTCGGAAGTCTCGGAAGAGGCCGGGACCCGAACAAAGGACAAAAGGAC
>JBBMEG010000022.1:1201031-1225696 GCA_037832605.1 Cyclanthera cordifolia | reverse complement strand
GTAAAGTTCAAAAAACAAACATGAAATTTTAAAATTGAAACAAATAGAAAAATGATAAAGGGAGGAAAAAGAAGGGTTCGAGCTCAGAAATTTAACAAACACATCAAACATAAAAAGAAGAATAAGACTTTGGGGTTTGAAATAATGCAAAATAAACTTTTTCTTATGTGAATTTGTGCTTTTTTTTCTTTTTTTTTTTCTTAATTTCTTTATATATTTTTTTAATTATTTATAATCTGATGGCAACCAAGTTTTGTGACTTCAGGTTTCTACCTTTCAGCCGTCACTAAACACAAGCAATGGGTGAGACATGATTTAATTTACAATAAAAAAAAAAAAAAAAACAGTTTTTATGGTTTAACGAAACCAAAAAATAATTATTTTGTTTTATAGTTGCAAATAAATTTATATGAAGACTTTTGAGTTAAGTGTTTGATTGAACAAAAAGAAACATATTATTTATATAGATAATTAAATTCACCTACTTTCGTTTATAGAAATTATAAATAGTATGGACTATTTTTATGTTTTATCAAATCATATATAATAACTAATTTATCATTTTAAACATGATAAAGATTAAATTTCATTTTTTTTTAATTTTATATATGGACTATAATTTAATTTTGAACACCAAATTTATCACACATTAATAAATTTAATTGAGATAGGTGAATCATTAAAAAAAAAAAAGTAAATAAAAAAGCTTACTTAACTTAGTCATTGCAACAGGCACGTAACATTTCTCTTAACTTATCACTCATCTTAACTTACTTTTATTATTTGAAAAATGAATTTAAAAAAATGCAAGTAAAATAATAAAATAAAAAATTTAGCTGTGCACCAAATACATTTTAACTTAACACTCAATTTAATTAAATCCTTGTAACAAACGACAATCAACTTAATTTAATTCTTGAACCAAACACAAATTAACTTAATCTTCAAATTAACTTAAAAATGACAAAGTAAATCCTAATCTTTTTACCAAACACGTCAAGAGGGCTATTTGATATTTTACCGTTGTGGGCCAAAAAGAGATAGTATAACACGTGGCTAAAACTAAATGCAACCATCACCCGAAGGCAAAAACAGAATCCATTGGCGCGGAAGAAGCTTCAAATTCGAGAGAGCGCGAAAACCCTAGCAGAGAGAGAGCGAGAGAGAGAGAGAGAATGGGGACCGATCATCTTCATCAGCACCATCAAGCTGCCGATGGATTGACGAACTTTTTCACGAAGGCGAATCATGATCTCTCAGTGGTTCAGTGCAGGCTCGAGAAGGAGTTCCAGCAAATCTATCCTGATAACGTAAGAGCAACTGGATCTTCTTCTTTCTTCTTCTACTCCTCGTTTATTGAATCGATGCACTAATTGGATTTAGGATGAAGTTCTAGGCATTGAAATGAATGTAGAATTGTTTAAATCGCTCTTTTCTGTTGTTATCTCATAGTTATAGAGCCAGATCTGTCAGCTTAATGTAGAATTATTTTCTTATATAGCGTAAGAGCATCGAAGTTCTCTGTATCTCTCTCTCTCTCTCTCTCTCTCTCTTATCTCAATCGAGGCACTGTTTTACTTGAGGATTCCATTTCGTATTCTGGAGCTGAATTTGAATGATTTATCTCTCTTTGCTGGTATAATACAAGATTATGAGCTTAATGTATAATTATTCAATTCTACGGCGTAGGAGCAAGTAATCGATTCTGACAGCGTAAGAACGACATAGTTTTCTTCTTCTCAGCGGAGCCACTATTTGCTATGAGGTCATTACAAGATCTTGAGTTTAACGTAGAGTTATTTCATTATCTTTTGGCTGTTAGCATTTCGCAGTAGTATCACAATAGGATTATTTCATTCTGCAGCGTTAAACAAGTAATCTGTCCTGACAGAGTTAGTGGAACATTGTTTTTTTTTAGTCAAGGCACTATTTGGTTCGAGGAGGAAGTACTAGCTCTTCAGCTTAATGTAGAATTGTTTCTTTCTCACTTGCTTGTCAGTATTTCAGAGTACGATTTTTTTTAATTTCAAAACGTTCATTTGTGGTGCCCATAGGCAGCTTGCAAATAGCCCCCTATGGTCTGCATGCTTTTCTGGTTGAAGTTTTTGAACATTTGATAGCCTGCAATTTCTCCTTATCATTGAGATTTTGATTCTAGCGAGCTTTTTTGTGATAAAAACATCTGATTAAAAATTGTGGTGTTTTCATCGATAATATATGCAATTCAACTATGTTGACAGAAAGAGATCGTCAATCTTTGTTTTACGATTGATACTAGAAATCCTCTTAGAACATATAATGAGAACAGGACTGAAACATATATTGTGGTTCGAAACTTCGAAGTATAGGTCATTTCCTTGCAAAGTTACTCACCACTGATTAATACAGAATTCAAGAATTCAATCTCATTATTTCTTCCAGATTCTCTTTGGAGAAAAATGAATATGAACCTGGTGTTGTTCAACTGGTGTTTTTCATTCAAGAGCTTGTGTATTGTTTGCAGGCGAATCCAATGAAGTTAGTTTCTAGGATAAAGAAGATACGAGATGACATAGCAACCTTGAAAGAGCAGTGTCGTGAAGTTTTGATGGCCAAGCAGGTACTTTTCTGCTTTTACTTTCTCCAGTTATTCTAGAGGAAACACTGTCATTTTTAACTGCTTGAGTTCATGCTTTGTATTTACTGAAGGGATTTTTTTTTCCTTTCACCTCCAAGAATCAGGTCTGCAACTTCATTTTACTTGGATTCCATGTGATGAAATGTTTGTATATTATATTTAATAAAATGACTATATGAAGTTTGATGATTCTCGGATGAATTTGTTGGTGGGTGGAAATGTGATTTGGATTTTTATTTTATTTATAATAATAAAGTTATATAGACAGTAGTTGTCTAATGTATTGTGGCACACAGAATTTTTTTTTTTTTTTTTAATTTCATTAATAACCATTTTATTTTATTTTTAAAAAGAAAATATTTTTTCTCGAATTACTAAATTTTTTTACTCGAATTATTATCGATTGTTTTTGTCTACCTTCATTGAATTCAACATTAAATTTAAGAAACAAATCAAGTTTTTGAAAACTTCTTACTCTTTTTAGTTTCCAAAACATGGATTAATTTTTTAAAACACGTGTAGAAAGTAGATAACGAAGCCAAAAACTTCATAAATGGGAGTTGTATTTATAGGTTAAATGTTCAAAAGCAAATTGGTTATCATTTGTAGCTAAGTAACCAATTTTTATATCAATTATTTTTGTGGATCTAAAATGTCAAACCTTGATAGAAACGTTATAACTTTGCTTAAAGATAGGTTTGGATACTCGTAAACTTTTAAATGTCTTGATAGCTGATACCTCTTTTGTTGTTTTATCGGACAAGTAGCGAAAGAAACATTTGATAATAGGGATAGCAACTCTAGAATTTACAATATTTATTCTTGTTCTTGAACTGAGATTGAGTGACGTCCATACATATTGCTAATTTGTGCAACGATGATGTGCTGTTCAAATGCAGGATGTAATTGATAAGGCTCGGACGGTTCTGGTTGGGAACAGAAACATGCTGCAAAAAATGCAAGCATCCATGGGCAAACCCGTTGTCAGCAATGCGGATGATCCTGCATTTGCGCAATTCAAACAGGTATCCATTGCTAATGCCCCTTCGTTTTCATTTTGTGCTTAGTACTAGTTCAACGCATCGATTTATTCCTTGGCTCTAAGCCTGAATTGCGTTACTATGCTTATGGCTAATGCAATGGATTGAAGCTTTTAGATTTGATATCACCCTAGACACGTTTTTTTTTTTTTATTCCTTCCTTTTACCCACCATAAATTATAATCATATAAAGGTGAGCTAGAAAACATGGACCCATTATTTTTGATCAAGTATTCATGTCCTCCTTTTTATTATTATTATTTTTTAATATCGGACATTTCACAAATAAACCAAGAACATTGAACGACTAATTGTTGATTTTTTTTTAAAAAAAAACACAATTTCAAACTCATACTTTCAAGTGATTGACAAGATGACAAAAAGGTAGTGTTATGGAGGCAATCGACTATGATGTCCATCAAGTATTTTGTTTAGGTTGGGGTTAAAGTTATTAAGGAATTTTCTTCTAGTGGAATTTAATTTTAATTGGAGAGGAAAACAATTTGGCACACACTTGAACTCATGACCTTCCTGCGTAGTTGAATTATGTCAAACTACCAATCAATCCAATAATTTAAGTTGAAGGGGTTAATTAAATTATACCAACTAATAGATTTAATTTTCTTTGAATCTCTCTTATAATTACATTAAGTGTTCTCTCGTGAGAGTAATTGATGTTTGCATAAGCTAAACTCAGAGATTCATAATTATAGAAATAATAAAACTATAATAGAATGTTTTAAATCATATCTTGAATTTGTCTCCTGCAGATCATTGAAGAGTGGACAACACAAGTTCAATCAAAAATTGGTAAGGATTCTTTTCAAGCTTTCTTCAAAATTTCCGATGCAGGTAAAAGCATGCGTTGCTCGTTACTTGCTACTGCTTATAAAATCCATATTTACAATCTCAATTTTGGACACAAGTCACGACTCGTTTAACCAATGGTTACATTTCACTTGAACTTTTCTTGCATTCCATGTTTTAGCTCTTCCCTATCTTTAATTCTAGCTTACTGTTAATGTCAAAATCTGGGGTCTAAATCAACTCATGAATTTATACAGGGAATAAGCACCTGTAAAACAAAGAAAGGCATATATCGTTGTGATGTGTGCCACGTGACCTCCGATGCCTAAATCAGATGAGAACTAGGGTTTGATGAGGTGTTTATGAGTAACTTAGAGCTTATCTCATCTGGATATCTTCTGCATCTTATAGGGAAACCAAAAACATCCGTTTTCCTTTTTTCGCATGGATTTTCTCACTTGCAAAAGATCTTCTAAGGAGATCTCGAGCTTGTGGGGCTCAACGACGCACGAATCTAGCGACTGCTTAGGTAGGGGACCACACCAAGCAAAGTGCGTAGCACCTTGGTGGGTTTAAAGCTAAATAGATCCCACTCGGGCTAAAATAGGACAAAGAATAAGGAGACGGGTTGTCGAGGTAGATTAGGAAAACCTCTTGAAGTTGCATTGAGGCTGGGAGTACCTAACCTATAGGGGCTCGAATCTAAAGTTACCTTACCAATAAGAACCAATGGCAGGGTCTATGCGACCCACATGGGCTCGAATCAAATTTACTCGACCCTTAGAATCTGACACAATGAGTCGCTGAAAGTTGGTATCTTAATGGTGGCACCCTCAAAATTTGACAAGGATGTCGCTAAAAGTAGGTACCCCAAATGGAGGCATTTTCAAATGTGACTCAAGGTCGTCGTTGAAAGTGGGTACCCCTAATAGGACGCTATCAGAGGCACCCTTAAAATCCAACACAAGGATATTGTTGATAGTGAGTTCCCTTAATGAAGGCATCTTTGGTGGCACCCTTAAAATTTGGGATAAGGACGATACTGAAAGTGAGTACCTCAAATTGGGCACTCACGGTGGAACCCTTAAAATTTGACACAAGGGCACCACTAAAAGTGGGTATCGAAAATGTTAGCATCCTTGGTGACAACCTAAAATTCTGACACAAGGACGCAATTGACGTACATGAAGTGGAAGCACTAAATGAGGGCATTCTCTGTGGCATCCTCAAAATTCGACACAAGGACGCCGTTGAAAGTAGGTACCCAAAATGGGGGCACTCTAGGTGGAACCCTCGAAATCAAACTCTAGGACGTTGTTGAAAGTGAGTACCCCAAATTGGGCACAACACAAGGATGTTGTAATGGGTAGGTATCCCTAATGTCGGCACCCTTGGTAACACCCTCAAAGTCTAACACAAGGACACCACTGAAGTTGGCACCTTGAATGGGGGCACCCTCAAAATTTGACACAATAACGCTACTGAAAGTGTGTACAAAAAATGTGGCACACTCAAAATCTGACATAAGGATGTTGAAAATCAATATCTCAATTGGGGCATAGATAGCTGACCCAAATGGAGGACCCTCAGTGGTACCTTAAAATTCAACACAAGGATGCCTCTGAAAGTAGGAACCCTAAATGAGGACACCCTTGTGGCACCTTCAGTAGATGTTGCCTGGGTAGGTATCCAAGTTGAGACATCCTTGGTGACACCCTCAACGTTGAAAGTGGTATCCCAAATGGGGGACCTTCGGTGCCACTCTCAAAACTCGACTCAAGGATGCTACTAAAAGTGGATTGCTTAATAGGAAACACCGTTAAAATTCGACATAGGGATGCAGCGAAAAGTGAGTATCCCAAATAAGGGCACCCTTAGTGGCACCCTTCAAATCTGGTACACGGACCCGCTTAAAATGGGTACCCTAGCGGCACTCTCACAATTTGACACAAGGACGCCGCTAAGATGAGTACCAGAAATGGGAGCTCCCTTGGATGCACACTTAAATTTGGACTCAAGGATGCCACTGAAAGTAGGTACCCCAAATTTGGAGTGTTCATACATTCTCCAAAAATCTATTCGACCGATCGAAATTGATCGAATTAAGGGCGGGCGGTTGGTTTTCAAGTATATGTCGGTTTGTGTCGGTTAAAAAAATATTTAACCAAATTTTTTGGTCGGATCGGTCGGTTAAGTCTGCCAGTTCAATTTTCGGTTATATAAAATTTTTCTTTATATAATATTAGTACTTTTCATATATTTATTTTTAAATTATTGTAAAATTAACTTAATTTTTGAATTGTTTCTGAATTGTTTCTAAAAAGTGTTCATTTTTATTAATTAATTCACAAAATTTTAATAAAAAAAATCAAACGATGAAAATGTTTTTTTAAATTAAAAAAGAAAAAAAAGTAAAATGAATTAACCATCCAGTTGGTTCGATTTTATTTTCAAGCAAACCGATAGGGTTGGTTCATTGTTAATTTTCACTAAAAATCAACACCAACCGATGGATGAACACCCATACCCTGAACGGGGCACTCTCGCTAGCACCCTCAAACTTAGACACAAGGACGCCGCTGAAATTGAGTACTCCAAATAGGGGCACTCTCAGTGGCACCTTAAAATTTTAACCCAAGGACGCCGCTAAAAGTGAGTACCACAAATGAGGCATCCTTAATAGCACCCTGAAAATCTAACATGAGGGTACTGCTGAAAGTTCGAACCTCAAATGAGGCACCCTCAAGATTCAACATAAGGACATCGGTGAAAGCGAGTACTACATATGTGCACCCTCGATGGCATTCTTAAAATTAGACACAAGGAAGCTGCTGAAAATGGGGTACCCTAAATGGGGCACCCTCGATGGACTCCGCCGTGGGTAGGTATCCCAAATGGGGGCATCCTCTGTGACACCCTCTAAATCTGATACAAGGACACCGCTAAAAGTTGGTACATGATATGATGACACTCTCAAAATTTGACACAAGGACGTTGTTGAAAGTGTGTACCCCGAATAGAGGCACCCTCAAATTTTGCCATAAAGATCTCAAATGGGGCACTATAGGTGGCACCCTCAAAATCCGATACAAGGACGCTATTGAAAGTGGGTTCCCCAAAATTGGGCACCCTCGATGGCACTCTTAAAATTTGACATAAGGACGTCGCTAAAAATAGGTACCTTGAGAGGATGTCGTCACTGGTAAGTATCCCAAATAGGGCACCTTCAAAAGGTTGTCATTGAAAGTGGGTACCTTAAATGTGAGCACCGTTAGTGGCACCTTAAAATCCGACACAAGGACGTTGTTGACAGTGGGTAGCCCAAATGGATTAACATTCAAAATTTGACACAAGGACGACGCTGAAAGTAGGTACCCCAAATTGGGCATCTTTGGTGGACGTTCCCAGGTAGGTATACCTAATCGGTGCACCCTCAGCACACCCTCAAAATCTAACGGAAGGAAATCGTTGAAAGTGGGTATCCAAAATGGGGGTGGTGGCACTCTCAAAATCCCACACAAAGACATCACTGAAAGTGGACACCCTAAATGGGGCATCTTCGATTGCACTCTCAAAATTCGGCAGAAGGACGTCGCAGAAAATGGATACCCAAAATGGGACACTTTCGATGTCGTTGAAAGTGGGTATCCCAAATGGGGGGACTCTTGATGGCACCCTCAAAGACTGACACAAGGACGCCTGTGCAGGTAGGTATCCTAAATGAGGTCGCCCTCTCCGGTACTCTCAAAATTTGGCACAAACCCACTGGCTATAAGTGGGGTACCCACGGGAGCACTCCTAAAGACCGATGTATCATTATTATAGGAGGGGGCTCCCAAGGTGAGAACCCTTATCGACATCTTGTGAGTCCCATGTAAGCCGACGAGTAGAGTGGGTCCTTCTTGCAGAGGTGCTCTTAGTGGCAATTCCTAACATGACATGTGAACCACGAAGTTGAGAGGGGTGTCACTGGTTTTGGTATCTAAGTTGATTGGGCCTCTCAAAACAACACCTAGCTTACGACATTTGTTGTCTCAGGGATTGTTGGGCTAAGCCTCAACGGAGGATCCTGGGACAAAGGTACATTCAGAATTATTAATTTAATATAGTGTTCAAAAGTATGAAGGCTAGGATATAATAAGTTTTGTTCATTTTTAATATCAATGTTTTTAGCCTATTGTAAATATTGTGTTTGAGACAAAGGAAGTGAGAATGATTATGGGAGGAATGAGAATTAGAAGAAAGATGAAAAATAGAATGATTAATTGTGTTTATGGTTAAATGAATGATTATGTAGAGAATGATTGATTGTGTTTGGTGTGAAGAGAATGATAATAAAAAAAGTAAAGGTAATGGGTATGATATGAGTGAAAAATAATTATGGAGAAAATAAAAAATTGCTATAGAAAAAATAGAAAGTAGTTACGAAGAGAATAAAAAAGTGATTTTAAAGAAACAAGATTGTGAACTGTGGACTTTCCCCTAAGGTTAAAACTTTTTCGCAGGTGAAGATGGCCAAGAGGACGCTGACTCTAATGACGTCAATAAGTTGCTATTCTCGGCTGTAATGCAGGCATAGTTAAAGCGGAGCAATATTACCACACAAGTATGCAGGTATCTCAATACTATCCTACAACATTTGGATGCCAAGAAAATTAGTAGGAAATTAAATTCTAGATAAGTGGTCACCATGTATTGAATTCATCACCTTATGCACCCGAAGACCCTTCATGACTACTAGGCCACTCCATGGTGGTTAGTCAAATCTAAAAATAATTACAAATATAATCACTTTTTAAAAAATTAACTTATTGATTAATGAATATTGTTTTTTTCTTTTTTATAATACAGTATTTATAATATAGTATTACTTAACATAGAGTGGCATAGTGATCCAGAAAAGTCTTGGAGTGACATGCTTAAAGTGATGAGTTTAATCCATGATAACTACCTAACTAGAAATTAATTTTATACAAATACACAATAAAAGCTTTTAATTTTTATAATAATAATACTTTTTTTATAACATTTTCTTTTCATATCTGTGATGTATAGAAAATGTTTTGATTTTTTAGTGCCGAAAAAAAAAGGGAGTTTGTATTTAATTCTTATGTTGCAATTATCAGGCATTTTAATCTCATGGGTATGCACATAACAAATATATAGAAAATGTGTGCTGACAGTGCGGAGAAAGTGATGAGAGAGGAAGAAGATGATAATGGAAAAGAGGAGGTGGGCAATTTGAGTCTTTCAATGTGTGCGGGCTTTCACAAACAACCGCGTCTAATTTCTCTTTTTTGGTTTAATGCCTAGCTTTGGCTTTTTAAGTCAACAGAAATATTAACGGGTGGGTTTTTTTCTTCTTCCAAATTCGAAATTAAATTGTCAAAATTAATATATGAAAAACCTTAATATTTTTCTAGAATCTATGGCAAGGTGAATATCGATAACCAGTTCATTCATTTAAATTAGTTAATTATGTTTATTCATTGTATGTTATTATGTGTCTTTTTCATTTAAAATGCAATATTTATCATATATTTTTTTAATTATCATGTTCTTTAATCAATATGCATAATTATTGATGCCTTTACTTTTCTCTTCTTTTTTGACAATATATGTATTTGAGTTTTGTTATATAGAAATATAAAACATTTTCGTAAAATAGACACATTGTAAAATAGACATAAGTTCAAAATATCATTTGTCTCTAAGCTTTGGTTTCAAAAGTCGTAATTTTAATTATTGAGTCATATTAGAATTACTAATTTCTATCGCATTGTAACTCTACAATGAATAAGAAAATGTATTTAAACTTTGAAAGTAAACAATATCATTAAATTGAGACATATTTACTATAAAAAATATAAAATTTCGGAGCAATCTTTAGGATTATAACAATAGTTTTGAGTAATAAATAATTAAAAATAATTTAGTACGAAGGAGTTCAAGGTAATACATAAACAATTTACAAAAAAAAAAAAACACACACACACACATTACAATTCCTTCCCTTCACATATTTGGACTAAACACTAATTTACTAATACTTCTCTTCCTTTTTATTATGCCAAATATTAACTTCTTCCCTCCTTATTACCTTCACCTTCCATGCACCGATAACACATTTATTTTTCCCTTCTCTTCCGTGCACACAAAATTCTAACCTCTTCCATTTCTTTCTCGCGGTCGTAGTCGAAGATGACCTAATGGGGATGCTTAAACAGGGCTTTCTCTACTGATCTATTGTAATGGACCTTTGGACCTAATGTTATAGTTTCTTATTGAAAAAGAAAATGTCATAAAGGTGAAGTCAAAGTTTTAAGTCTTCTGTACAATGAGATAACACAATAAATTCAAATTTGTAACTCAAGTCTTAAAAGTGACTTGTACATTTGAGTGATGATCTTATGAATTAGCTATAGCTAGGGAGGAAAGAGAGGAATATCATGACTCATTCCAATTAGAGGTGAAGTTTGTGGAGAACACATGCGGCCCACTACCAAATAGACCAACGATAGGTGGGGCGAACATCTAAGCTTCGGTATGATCACTGATTTGTCACTTATTTTTAGTTCATTAGATGGTGTAGAAGAAGAAAGTTCTAAAAATAAGTGCATGAAGGCGACTCATAAGATATACCACATGCCGAAAATTCACGATCGATGAAACTGGGAACTATCTTAAGACAGAAACAATAACACATCACACCAACAAAATGTATGCAAGCTCCAAAGCAGTTACACACAACTTTAGTCTCGCACATGTGGTGTTCGACAATTGGCCATCACTAGTGCAAACAATGGTCGATGATACAACAATAGATACTGTGATAATGCTTAAACCTTTGGCCTAAAAAAACAATGGTCTAGAAAGACGAACCGAGCCTCACAAAACCAAAAGATGAAAGACCTAGTTCAAAGCACGAGAGGTGTCACTCGCTGCCAAGGAACATGTGAAGACAATAGTTGCAAACTCAACTTTAAAGATATGCTCTCCTAGAGGATCTAAGTCAAGATCCACTTGTGACATTAATTTGTAGACACCTACAACTATGTTTTCGAGCCTCCAATATATCCCAACATCGTGTCTTAGAGACAGACTAGTCATATCCCTGAATTAAGAGGAGCTAACTTCCAAGTTCTCGAGTCATAAAAAAATGTTGTGAGGAGCGTTCCAGCCAGCTTAGACCCACTGGTTGCGAATGGGCACAAAGAGCTTGTGCTTAGTTAGATGTTGACATCGCAAACCACAACAATTGTAAAGGACCTCGCCAAATGCCTAAAGAGCCAACCAATTCTGAAATTGTATGACGACTTTCAGCAAGGAAATGGAGAAAGGTGTAAAGGGACCTCACACTAAGGTTGTTTGTTGTTAAAGATTGAGATTATCCTCCAACGCCGGTGGAGGAGGAGGGAGAGTTGTGGATATGGGGTTTTGAGAAAATTGAGAGAACAGTCGGAGTTTCTGGATTAAGGTTTGGGTTTGTTTGTTTTTTTTCATTTCATTTTCTAGATATTTTAGAATGAGACTATTTGATGCCGTAAACAAGTTTTTTTTTTCCCCCGGATTCTCTTTTATTATCAGTGTTTCCCTTTATAAATTTTCTTCAACTCCCACAATATATATATATACACTAGAATACGTTTTCAAAGATTTTTTTTAAACAAAAAATAAACTTGAAAAAACAAAAATTAGAATAAAATGATTTCGAACTCATATCCCTTAAATAGAAAAGGAAAAAAAAAACAAGAGAATATCATGAATATTAAAAATTCACCCATATCCCACTTTACCACAAAAACATTCTTTCTTTATGTAACTCCCCATGGTCCCTATTACTGTATGTCTATTTAAAGACCTCATGTTCACGAAGACTTATTGTTCATCTTCTGCTGTACTTTAAAATCTCTTCTATTGTTTTCTAATCATTATTTTGCTATCATACTTAGTTTCATAATAGAGAAAACATCATTAAACATGAATTCTATTTGTGACATGATTACTATTAGTATGAAAATTAATAAACACAAAATACAAAAGAAATACTATCAAACCTAATCTAAACAATTTTGTGAGTTGGCTCATGCAATACATTCGCATGCTGACTGCTCAAATACAATAAGAGCTAAAAAATCTATAAACATTTATATTTAAAAAAAATCAACGGAAATTAATAGTTTACAGACCTGGACAGGCAACATAATAGGCTGTAGAATTTTTGGTGAAATCCACGGCGAAAGAAGGCTATTTAGAGATGGGGGGCTCTCCTAGCCACTTGGCCCGATAACCTGTTCCTTTACAGTCTGAGCAATGCGTAGAGCCCTGTAAAAAATAGTTGCATAATAAGTCCCGATAACTTATACTATAGTATGCCCTATAAATATCGTTTATGTTATACTTAAGCAACTTGCACTTTCGTTTCAAAAAACGAACATGCACTCTTAACACAATATAACAAGTTAATAACTCACCATCAGTAATAACCTAACCAGTGGCACAGCAGTTTTTTTTTCCTACAAATTTTTTATCATGTTTTTCACAGTGCGCATTCGAATCTTTAGTCAAATTTCTAAACAAAAACAATAAAAAATTTAAAAAAAAAAAAAACAAAAAAACTTTTCAAAACATGGCACTGCATACCACCAAGTTACCAACAAACCCAACGTGAAAGTAATTTAAAACAAATACAAAAAATACGAATACTCCAAGTCTCCAATGCATAGTTGCGGGTAAGGAAAAAAAATGTGGTAAATCCAGTTTCGAAACTACCTCGCCGGCGCAGATAACACAGCTGGTGTTTCTGGAAGGAACTTGACACAGCATATTATCTCCAAGAATAAAGAAACCTGTTCCCGCACACCATTTGCACTCAACATGCCCATTCGAGTTGCAAGAAGAGCAGCCAATAGGCGTTGGTTGCTGTCAACATTTACAGAACAAACACCAAATTGAATTTAAAGCCTCAATCAACTAAAGTCTGTAATGCTCTTCAAAATGTTCTAACTAAGAACTAAAAATCATTATGCAATAATCGATGAACAGGAAACAAGCTGTGAATAGGCTAATAGAGAGCAGAGTTCCAAGAAATTAAAATGTTCAACAATTAGGTTTCTAAACACGGATGTCAATTCTAAACTGAAGCGTGACAGAAGAGTCAAAGGATTATGAAATTCGCAAGCTCCTCCGCCTGATCGTGTTTCAGCAGAAAGAGAACGCAATGAACATAAGTATTAAGTAATGAGGAGAGGACTGGTTTTTCGATTAGGTTAACAAACGTTGCCAAGTTCAGCAAGTTAGAATAAGGAAATTTGCAGTTTCCTCTTCCTCCTCCAGACCGTGATCACTCGTGAAAAGAAATGTAAGCAGATAGGCTCGTTGAATTATCAGGACTAATTTTATCGATTAGGTTCATAAATACCGCCATAAATGCTTGCAGAGAGTAAAAGGAAATGAACATTTCAACTTTCATTGGAAGGAAACACATGATCTACGAACAGAATAAATCATCTCCTCGATAATCTACCGTTGCTCAAAGGATAGACAGAGAGATATCGAAACGAAATTACCTGAGAGATCTCCCATGCTTGCTCCGTCCTTTTAACGAAATCGGAGCTTCCATGAGAATCCACCATAGAAGCTCGCACGCCACAAAACCTAGAGCTCAAAAGCCTCGAATCAGTGATAAAAACACGAGGCGCAGCGAATCTCGATCCGACTGGCGATATTCTCGAAGAATCAAATCCTCTGCCGTCGATCGATTTCGCCATAATCGCAGGCCTGCAACTCACAGAACTCGCCATTTCTCTCCGATTATCCTCTTCTCGATCTCGTTCCGCCAAGACAAATCAATCGAAACCTTCCTGATGCGATTTCGTAATAATCACGAACCACCAAAGAAATTCTCTGGTATTCAAAGAAAGAGACAGTGAAGATATCTTCGAGGGTTTCTTGCGGGCCTGCTTCATGTTCGGTATTCGTAACGAAAAGAAATTTCGTCTCTCAATCTCTCTCCGTTTGAAGTCGTCTTCTTATCGTGGCAAAGTTTGACCCTCGGATTCAAAATCATCTTGGGCCTACTTCGGCCCATTACGAGCCATCTTCTTTCTTTGGCCCATTATTAAACGTTGAATATAGTTCAATGGCAATTAAGTATGCTTGGGCCGTCACCGAGAAAATGTGAATGCAGATGGTTTTTCGTGTTTGAGATATCGATAATCATTTCACATATAATCATGTCCAAAATCACAATTTCATTCCCCCCTAATTACTTTTTATTATTCTTATATTAACTTTTTGGTCAAAATACTATTTTGGTCCCTCGACTTTGGTATTTGTTCTGTTTTGGTCTCTATACTTTCAAATGTCTCATTATTCTTGTATAATTTTTTGGTTAAAATACTATTTTGGTCCCCTCGACTTTGGTGTTTGTTCCGTTTTGGTCCCTATACTTTCAAATGTGTCATTTTGGTCCTCGACTTTATCGTTTGCCCAATTTTTGTTCCTGAACTATTAAATGTTCAAATTTGATCCCTAGACTATTTAAAAACTTCAGAAATAGTCCCTAAAATTATAAATTTTCTCTCGTCTATTTCTTCTTCTTTAATCTTCTCACAAGCTTCTCACTTTAGCCCGCCTTTCTCCGCCATTCATTTATTTTCGATTTTGGTATTTGTTCTGTTTCAGTCTCTATACTTTTAAATGTCTCATTATTCTTGTATTAACTTTTTGGTTAAAATACTATTTTAGTCCCTCGACTTTGGTGTTTGTTCTATTTTGGTCCCTATGCTTTTAAATGTCTCATTTTGGTCTTCGATATTTTGTCCAATTTTGGTTCCTGAACTATTAAATGTTCAAATTTGATCCCTGGACTATTTAAAAACTTCAGAAATAGTCCCTAAAATTATAAATTTTCCCTCGTCTATTTCTTCTTCTTTAATCTTCTCACTTTAGCCCACCTTTCTCCTCCATTCATTTATTTTCATTGTCTTTTCTTTTCTCATACAATTTCCAAATTTGTATAATTTCAATCGGGATTTAAGTGAGAGAGGAATGAGAATAATCGGACAAATAAGCTACTTAAGGCCATGTTAGTTGCAACTTGTATAAATAGGTGGCATATATACTTTAAATAAAATTTGCGAGTTTTATCGAAAGAGTTGGTGCCATGTTCGTTTTATTGTTTAGTGGTCATCTAGTTTAATATTGCATCACGAGTTTAATCCTTAAAATCAATTCGACTAAAATTTGATATACTAATTGAGATGAGAGCATTTTGATCATTTTACATAAATGACACTTTTTTCCTTCATAAAAAATATTTTCAGAATTTTGCTATACATGATTTTTTTTTTTTTTTTTTTTTTTTACACATGAAAAATCTCCTAAAATAAATCTTCATTATAAATACTAATTTTAAATAATCTTAAAAACTATCTTCAAACAAGCTTTTGACTATAATTATTCCTAACGTATGACGTTGGTATTGATCTGAATTAATATCAAACACATTTTCAGTACTAACTTTTATATATATATATATATATATATATATATATATATATTTTTTTTTTTTTTTTTTTTTTTATTATGATTATTTTTTTTTGTAATATTGAACTCGTTACTTGAAGTTAAAGTATCAAAATGACAAATTTCTAAACAAAACAGCCGACTTCTCATTTAATAATTACTTTTATTTAAAAAAATTAATTTATTATTCAAGTTTATAAAAACTACTCCAACCTATCATTTTGATTAAGTTTGTATCTATATTAAACTTTTAAAAACCAATTTCAAATTAAAAAAAAAAAAAAAAAAAAAAAAACTAGAGATTTTATTTTAGTTTCTAAAATTTTGTCATGAATTCAAATGAAGAAAATAGAAAACAATTTAAGTGAAAAAAAAATGAAAATGAAAAATTGACTTTTAAAGAGGTTAATTTTATAATTAAACATTTAAAAGAAAACGAAAAAGGGAATGCAACAGTAAAGCGTAGTGTGAAGAATACGCACATGACGATTGGCACTGTTATAAAAACCATTCCCACAGCTCAGAGAAAATAACTTCTAAACTCACCCACTCACTTTCTCTCTTCACACCCACTTCATTCTCTCTCTATCTCTAGAATGGAAAACAACACAATCACCATCTCTCCCCCGCCGCCGCCGTCAACTTCTCCGACCACCTTCGTCCAAGCCGACACCACCTCCTTCAGAGACCTCGTACAGAAACTCACCGGCTTTTCCGGTGACTCCCAAAAGCTTCCGGTCACCCACCTCTCTAATCTCTCCTCCTCCAAGCCCTTCCCTCCACCCTCCGGTTCCCGCCGGTCACCATTCAAGCTTCAAGAGCGCCGTCACACCGTCCGAAAGCTGGTGATCGAACTCGGCCGAACCGGTCCTTTAAAAAACTCTACGCGAAGTCACATTTACCGGTTCAACTCGCCGGTTCAGAGCCCTGTTACTCCTTTCGCAGCCGAGTCGATTATTTGTCGGAGGCCTGTCGTGGCATCGCCGCTTTCGCCACCGGTCACGGCGGAGGATAAGGCCATTTCGGTCGGAGGGTTCTATCTTCACCCGTCGCCGAGGAGTTCTCCGCCGCCGGAGCTCTTGAATTTGTTTCCTTCCAGTTCTCCAAGCGAGCAGTCTCAAATTGCATAAGAAGACAAAAATGGAAATTGTTTTTTTTTTTTAGTATATATATATTTTTTCCAAGCATTGTGGATTCTTTCGTTGAAGTAATTTAATTAATTTTCATTACTCTTGTCAAACAAAACACAATATGGTATTAGAAAATTTCCAATTTTATGGAATTTAATAAGAACGCTTAATTGAGATCTTATGCTGTAAAGCTTATAACAAAAAAAGGGTAATTTAAAAATAAAATAAAGAATAATTTCGACTATTTGATATTGTTGATGTCGAAAAATGATCAACTTCGATTAACGATACGATTTGTATTACCGAGGACGAGAAGTCTGCAAAATGAAAAAAACTTTAGGCACGCCGATTCCTAAGTCAATAAGAGCTAGCTTTATGAGATAGTTTCGGGTACTTTTGGGACTTAGAAGAGCTTACACGGATTGCTAGCGTAGTTTAACTTAGTTTTGCTTAAGATTAGCTTATCTTCAAATGGAGAATGCTCTTACTTCTTATAGCAGTTGATCTTGTAACCGCTGCGGCTCACTTAATGGTGAGCTAATAACAGGCCGTTAGAAACATCCGTCATTAAGCCGGGAATGAATACCGATGTAACTCCTGACCGTTACCCTTTGGGATGTAACGGTCTTGACTTGGGAGTTACTTGGATTCGGTCAACCTTTGCAGGCTTTCACCTTCACGACCGACTCTTTAGGGATGTGACCTTCTTGATGTAACCTCGGGACGCTACACCCAACAGATGAAGCGTCTCCAAACGTTACTTGGACTTCGTCGACTCGTCCACCAGAGAGTCTTAACCTCCACGATCAACCCACTCGGTTGGCCCACTCGACCAATCTCCTTAGAGGTCGGCTTTGGTCTCGGTCAATCCTTACGGGTCCTCACCTCCACGACTCGCCTCTAAAAAGGGTATTGGCCCTCTCAGCGTAACTTCTGGTCGTTATCAACAAATCCAGTTGTTACTGTGGGCTTGATCGACTCCTGGAAGAGAGTCATAACCTCCACGACCCATACTCAAGAGATCTAGACATGCTAGTTGTAACCTTTGCCGCTGCTACCTTACGACGCAATGGTCTTGGAAAGGTTACTTAGACTTGGTCGACTTGTCCACATGAGAGTTAAACCTCCATGGTCAACCCACTCAGATTGGTCCACTCGACCAATCCCCTTGGATGTCAGCTTTGGTCTCGGTTGACCTTTACGGATCTTCACCTCCACGGCTCGCCTTTAAAGGGGGGTCCTGGCCCTTTCGGCATAACTCCTGGTCGTTATCAGCAGATCCAGTCATCACTTGGACTCGACCGACTCTTGGGGGAGAGTTATGACCTCCACGGTTAACCCTTAAAGGATCAAACATACTCTCGTCGGCCCTAGAAGGGCCGGAATGGCCTTGGCCGACCCCCAAATGGGAATGAGTGGTTCAGATTGAGCTTGGATGACCCCGTAGGCGTCAAGGCTGCCATGGCCTACCCCCTGGGGGTCAAGGCCTTGTTTGGCCAACCCTCGAGGGTCAAAGCCACCCTAACTGACCCTCCGGGGGTCAAGGCCTCCCTGGCCGACCCTCTGGGGGTCAAGGCCTTGTTTGGCCGACCGAGGGTCAAGGCCACCCTGGCCGACCCTCCGGAAATCAAGGCCTCCCTGGTCGACCCTCTAGGGGTCAAGGCCTTGTTTGGCCGACCACCGGGGGGCCGAAAAAGGCTTGGCCGTCTCCTGAGGGTCAAGGCCTCCCTAGTCGACCCTTTGTGGTCAAGACCTTGTTTGGCCGACCCTCGAGAGGGCCGGAAAGGGCTAGCTGAGGGTCAAGGCCTTGTTGGGCCGACCCCCCGGGGGAGCCGAAAAGGGCTAGGTCGACTAAAGATGCCTTTCGAGTATCCTTCAAGAGATTCTAGGCCTCACTAGATATCTCGGAAAATATTTTACTTATAACAGATATGCAACATTTCGACTATTCTGATTGATAAATTGATTGACTCGACATTTACTAACACAAAATGTGAATAGAATTATTAATGGGGTGTTCGTTTGAAATATTGAAAATATATTATTATGTATGTATAAAATTAAAATTATAATAAAAATTAGTTTCAATTAAAATTTTAAAGATCCATCATAAAAACTTATTTTTATAGCTTCATAAGTATTTGGTATTGGTGATAATTTTTTGATGGCCTTTTAAATTATAACCCTTTTTTATAATAATTTTATCCATAGTAGAATTTTAGGCGCTTTTTTTATGTTTCAATTGTCATTTATCGTCTTCCAATCTATTAATGATGGAATGAATACTATATGTGGTATTGGATGATAATTTTATGTTGATTGAAAACTATACTAAAAAGTTAGGGTGAGTGTAACTCAGCTGACATTAATGATGCATTAGTATCCATTTGATCTTTATTTTTTCTTTTAAATTTTGATTTAGATTTATGTCATATCTTTCATTTTTTAATAATTGAGTTCAAATCAATGGTCATTAAATGACAAAATTATTAGTTTGATTTTATTACTATTAGAATTTTGTCTATTTTTCAAAATTTATCCCATTTTTAAGTTGATTTTGAGGAATTTTATTTTAATAACCATTTTTTTCATAAAATAACAATATCTATAATATTTTTGTTTCCAATTTTACATTTTGATTTATTTTCATCAAATCTAAATATGGATATATTTTTAATTTTTATTTATATATCCAGTTCGGCTCGATTTTATATTGGTTCCTTCATATCAAAAATTGAAACTAAATCAATATATTTTAATTTTTTAAAATATCAAATTCAATAATTCGAAATTATTCTATAAAAACCAGATCAATTTGATTTTCTTTCGATAGAAATAAAAGTTGGGAAAGATGATGAGTAGAGAATGAATGGATTAATCCTTTTTAAAATTGCACGTTTGTCCTTCCCCAAATCAACATAAATTTAATTTAAAAATACTTATCACATTTTAGATAGACAATTGATGGAGTAATTGTCACAACTTTTATAGTTTTGGTTATGCATTTTTTCTACTCGTATAATTTGTTTTTTAGTTGAACCGCGAATAAGATATAATTTGTATGTATCAAAGTGAACATGGTTCAGCTCGTAGTATTGATATATTAGCATCCACTCGATCGATAATTCAAAATAAAATATTATTCAAATTATCGAAAGGATCGATAAATTTTATTATTTGATAATAATACAATTCAACGTCACGTCGCGAATTCAACTATAAAAATCGATATTTGTAATATCTAGGTAAAGTCTCTTTCCTCCTAATTTATACTAAAAGGAAAAAAATTTATTCAAATTAAATGCAAAAACTTCGTCAAAGAAATAAATAAATGTGAATAGACAGAGAAAGAAAAAAATGTCCACGACGACACAATCAGCGGGGCCCACTTTTAGCTGTAAGAAAGAACATAGACACGGTTTTATATTGGGTTGACGTTGTCTTCCTCGTAAAGGGAATATAATGTGTAATGGTGATTGTGAGCCGCTGGATGGGTATAGTATTCATCGGACGGTGAAGATATGGAGTTTCATTGGCGGCAGTTTTGTCATTCATGACACGCGTACAGAAGGTTCCGTGTGAGTGTTCGTAGCTTATTCTCATGGTACACGTGGTAATTTTCGTATGGCTGGTGGCAGGAATTCCGCACGAAAATTTGACTTTATTTCTTTACGTTTTTCTAACTGACTCAGTCGTTTCCTTTTCTATTTTTTTTTGTGAATATGTTTTTTTTTTTTTTGTTGAAAACAGTATGTCCTTTTTTTTTGTGTAGGGTAAATAATAATTGGTTTTTTTTTTTGTTACACGGTTGAGAGGAAGACTCAAACTATTGATCGAGTATATACTAATATATATTTATTGTCATTTGAGTTATGCTCGTTTTATCATAAAAGTTTGATATATATTTTAAAGAAAATTAGGCCACCATAATTATTTTGTATTTTTGCATTTATTTCAAAATAAATTGGTAACAAGACAAATTATTATAAATATTTGGAGGACTCTTTACTTTTTTTTTTTAATGTGAGATAATGAGATTTTCAACCGAATTTTGATTTTATTTTTGAAAATACAAGATATAAATATTAAAGTTATGAAAGTTATGTGTTTTAGTAATACTTATAAACCTAGATTTCAAAAATAAAAAAAATTAAGATGATTATCAAAGTTCTAGATTTTAGTTTTATAATTTAAAAAATTAGAATTTAGTTGTTATTGTTTGGTGAAACTATAATTTGGTTCACATGTAAAAAAAAAAAAAAAAAAAAAAAAGAAAAAAGAAAAAAGTCTTTATACTTCAATAAAATCGAAAAAGTCATCTATATAATTTATATTTGCCATAAATAAAACATGTAAAAGCTATTTGTTATTGTTTATTGATTAGACAAAAAATTGCATAATTTGTTTATTAAATATTAGATATTTAAATCGCATATGATTTTGATATAATATGAACAGTTTTTTAGGTTTTGTCAAATTATAGAGACTAAAACTTTTTCAAACCATAAAATTTATTGTTTCAACTGCATTAATGAACGCTGAAGGATCATGTAGTCATGAGTTCTGATACCCACCCCAAATTGTTGTAATCTCAAAAAAAAAAAAAAAAAAGATCTTTGAATATACGAAGCAAATTTAAAATTTAACATTTTTATTTAGTTACCGACTGATAATTTCCAGCATGTTTTCTGGTATTTAAAATCCAAACATGTACTATTTGAAAATTCCCATTTAATCCAAACCTTTACCATTTAAGAATTACTGTTTTTTTTTTTTTTTTTTTTTTTTTGATTTTCAGACGTTTTAATTACGATTTAAAAAAAGACTTTTTCTCACTAATTTAATGAAATTCTTCTTCATTTTATCAAAAAAAAAAAACTTATTTCTTTTTAAATGAAATATTTAAATTACAGTTGAATCAAAATGCAAAAATGAAAGCTTAAGAAATAGGAAAATTATTTTTTCTTTTAATTAAAAAAAAAAAAATCTGATTCAAGATCATTTATTTAAATTATATTTGATTTCTTTTCATTTTTTGTATAAAATTTCTGTATCATTGAATATTCGTCAATTTCAGAAGAAAGAAAACAAGTTTTTAAAATCTCGAAAGAAATTAATTTTTTTGAAAAAAAACAGTATAATTTTATTTTTAAATACAATTAAAATTTAGATAACTGAATAATGAAATATATAGGTAGACATATTATTTATTAAATCAAACTTTTTTTTTAAGAAAATTAAAAAATCAAGTGGTTTTTAAATGGATCAAAATAATTTACAACGAGCGTCATGTATTCCTCAAATATTTTTTGTACTTTGAAATATTTATATTTCACAATTAAATTTTCTCTGATTACCCTATAATTTCATGATTACTAGTTTGAATTGTTTTTTTTTTTTTTTTTATAACACAATTTAAAAAGTTATATATTTGAATTAAAAAAATAGAAATTTCAAATTCAATAACTTTATATATGATTTTTTAGTACTACAATATTTGAGGATGTGAATGCATGATTTCTTTGTTTATTTAGTTTTTTTAATGTGGTATATCAAAATTCATTAATTTCAAACAGATATTTGATCTAATATAAAATAAAATTGAAATACGATTCAAGATCAGGAAATTCAAAAATAGGTATCATCTTAAGGGAATTTATATATCATATGAAAAAAATGCAGAATCTACCAAACATTCTTGCAATGAGATAGATTACATCTCTCATCACCGATTGATTTTGAAATAAATATCTATACTTTTTAATATTATTATTATTTTTTTAATTCTATTGAATTTATTTTGGAATAATACTAAAAAAGTATATTCAGAATAGATTTGTGTGTTTTCTAACTTTTCAGAATTTTACCATGCAGTAAATCCTATTGAGCAGTTTGTTATTACATTAATTATTGATTTAAGAGACAGTAATATTAACAATAATTATTTATCTCAAAATAGCTAGCAGAACAAAATAAACTTAATCAATCTAATACGTATTTAGCGAATGATTTAATTTAAACACACAAATTAGTTTATTACTTTTTTCGTTCGTTCTTCGCAATCATCATTAATTATATTTAACTTTCAAATCTAGATATATAAATTTATTTAAATTATTTTTTAGGTTTTATAGTTCATTTACTATATATTTGGTGTCTAAATTTAAATATATTTTGTTCTTTGCCATGATCTTGATATTCTCATACATCAAAAAAAGTGACTTCGTAATTATACGAAATATCTAATTGTCAATTATATATCATATTATAGGATCTTTGATAACCACAAGGCTTTCACCTCATATATCCAAGAAAAGTATTCGTAATTATACAAAATACCCAATTATCAATTTGAATCCTTAACGAAGAATACTAGCAATCAGGTTATCCCTTTTCTTTTATCCTTGATCTTGATATTCTCATAGATAAAAAAAAAGTTAGTTAATTCGTAATTATACGAGATACCCAATTGTCAATTATATATCATATCATAGGTTGTTTGGTAATCATGAGGCTTTCATCTAGAGGATAAATGACCTTTTATTCCAAGGAAACATGCATGAAGCTCATAATGATTTAAACTGAAATTTAGCAGTTATTGAGAAGATGAATACATGATTGTACATGGAAAATGGTAGAAATACTATAGGATAAAAAAATAGTTGGATGTCAATGAGTATTCTATGTAAAATGCAATGCAATACAGTAGTATTAAAATGAATAAAACTAGACTCGTTGTTAAAGTTTTTACTCAGACCTATGATGTGTTATTGACTACTAAGAAATGTTCGCTTCTGTTGATAAGATCAACTTGATTCAAGCCCTTATTTTTGTTGATGTTTACTATGAATGACCACTCTATCAACTATATATGAAAAATTCATTCGTCGATGATAATCCTGAAAAGGAAGTGTTGATGGATTTTCCACTTGGATTTGAAACGAAACTTTGAGCTAACAAAGTTTGCAAATTGAAGAAGGTTGTATATAGTTTTAAACAATCTCTATTCAATAAAATAGTCAAAAGTTAAGGGTTCTATCAAAGTCAAATAAATCATACTATCTCTTACAATTATAGAGGTAATAACAAGATTGTTGTTCTAATTATAGATATGGATGATATAATCCTTACAACCAATGATAAAGTTTAGATATACGAATTGAAGAAGAAACTAGCTTATGAAGACACTTTTTCTCAATCTCTCCTGCAAAATAAATTTGGAGAATGTCAGGTAGTTTTGTAGTAGCGAATGTTGATAGCACCTTACTCTTGGTAGAGGCAGTTGAACAACTCCATTGTCAACAATGAGTATCATAAATTAATTAGAATATCGAGAATTGGTGAATTCATGCACATTAGGTGACCTCAAGTGCATTGTAAAGGTGCATAATCTCTGGAAGTGTTTGGATCACCATTAATAAAGGAGGAGAATGAGACCAAGAATGATTCCTGGTGTTTGGGCCATCGAGAACCATTCTCCCCATAATCACGTTTCTCCAAAATCACATTTTTATTCTTCCCCAAACATCTTTCTATTCTTCC
>JBBMEG010000022.1:1173988-1200931 GCA_037832605.1 Cyclanthera cordifolia | reverse complement strand
TATATATATATATATATATATATATATATATATATATATATATATATATATATATTATTAAATATAGCATTGTAGAGAGAGAAAAAGAAGGAGAGAGACTTACTTTAAGCTGGGTAGAGTAGTCTTGAAGGAGAGCAGAAGCATAGGCTTGGGGAGTGTATTGGGATTTGGTGTTGTAAAAATCAGTCATAAAATAATTGTTAAGATAGTCATTGCTTCCCATTCCTGAAAATATAATGCTTTTGCTGAGGTGGCAATTCAATGCCTCACTATCTCCCCTAAAAAACCTCCCCATTTCTTCCACTGTTCTTCCAAAGTTCTCCACTTGGTTGTTCATAGATAAGTGACCACCCTTTCAAATTCATATTATAAAATAATATTATTATTCTTTCTTCCAAATTATCATATATATGTATATATATATATGTATGTATGTATATGTGTGCAGTTAAATTGTATAAAGTTGTATCTTCAAACTTATGACATAATTTAGAAAAGCATATATATCTATCTTCAAGATATGTTTAGGCGATCGAGATAAAGAAATGTACGTATGTGTATTGTTCAAATTTTTGTATTGTTCTATCTGATAACTCGTCCAACATATATCTATCAGACGAACTCAACCTATATATATATATATATATGATTTGAGCTATGTTTTTCTCATCTTTCCTCTTAAGGCACTATCTATATTCCATAAAATTATCAATTAAAAAATCATGATAATGACCAACCTAGCTAAGAATTGTCTCAAACTTAAAGATATATTACGAAAATAAAATCAACAATAGAGAAAAAACGACAAAAGAAAATGCAATAAGAGCACAAAGATTTACATTCGGTCACTAAACTCACAAGCACATATGCAAAATTGCTCATCAAAAGCCTTAATTAAATAATCATAACCCAACTCAATCGTTACATTTTGTGTTGGGTAGACAGAAAATTGCCATAATTATTGATTTTTTTTTTTGTAACTTGTCATTAAATAAAAATCTTTTCCTCACTTTTTTCACGTGAGAATCCCTGGATAACATACCAAATTATTTCCAGTCTCGTCACGAATACCGGATGCACCAGATGCATAGTTGACTCCTCTAAGCAGAGCTCTTCCTCGAGTTCTGCTATACGGAGGAATGAATGTCCTAAAACCGAGTAGTTGACCTGCATATATAACAAAAGTGTAAAGATCAAAATGGTATTTTTAACCAATTAGGAAATCGAAGATATGTACCATAGAGAAAATATGAATTACCTAAAACATCAACGAAGGTACGACCATTAGTGAAACGACCAGTAGTACCTTGAGGAAAATCAAGTCCATAAGGTCTATAGTTAGCTCTAGCAAGAGTAAGCAACCTATTATTATTCCCATTATCCACTAATGAATCACCAAATATGAAGAATCCACTAACTCCATTTTGTGCTTCTAATGAACAAGCCGCCATAGAAATAGTACTGCTACAAATTAAACACAAACAAACAATCAACATCGTCGTCGTCGTCATCATCATCCTTGATATCATATCCCCAAATCCAAACGCCTGATCAAAATCTCTTCTTTAATTATAATTCCCATTTTTCAAGTATTTATCCTTATTTTTCATGCATTAATGGAGTCTCATGTTTTCAAATGTTTTGTTGTTAGGCCGTTGGTTTTGCTTCTGCTTTTATTTATTAAAAAAATAATAATAATAAAATAATAATAATAAAATGTGGCTTTGGGCTTTGTTCAAATAGCGGTGGCTTGGTGGTGATGTTGCGGTTATCTCGTGATAATATATGGCTAGGATTTATTTATTTATTTATATATATAATATTAAAAGAATATATAAAAATGGGTTAAAAGGTATAATTTAATTCTATAATTTAAAAGTTTTGACTTTATTCTATATGTTTTGAAAAATTAAAATTTAGTCTCTAAGGTTTGATAAAATTTAAAAAATAATCTGTCGTGTAATTGTTGGTGAATAAAATGAGTAGAAATGAGTTATTTTTGTGTTTAATGATGAAAATGTGAGATAATTAATTAATTGGACAAAAAATACATAATTCATGCATCATATTAACGCATTTAATTTGCCTGAAATTTGCGAATAACAAGTTTATCAAACCTTAGGGACTAAATTTTATTTTTCTAAAATCATAGGGACTAAATTCTATATTTCTTCCAATCATAAGAACTGAATTCTATAATTCTCAAAACCATAGAGATTAAAGTACTCTAACTTTCATGAAATCACATGGACTAAAATTTATAATTTATCCTATAAAAATTGATGATTAATTTGACTCAATGTTATATTGCATATCTAGTGCATTATTAGTTTTTATTGTATTTGTTGGAGATTGTTGGAATACTCACCTTGTGGCAAATGTCCCACATTGGTAAGGTGGAGGTTCTTCAATATATATATAAGATAGGGTGGGCTACTCTCTCATTGCCAATTGATTTTGAGATGGATGCCTACACTTTCAACAGTATTGAAAAGTGTATATACACTGACAAAGTATTTATTTTCCTGCTTTTCCTATTTGGCCACGCTGATGTGAGCAACCTGGTTGAGTTTGGTGGGCCTGACATTTTGTGCGGTAGCATGGAGATTTTTGGTTTAGAGTGAAGGTGTCTAGCTGTTTTTGTCAAATTCAAAAAGAATGTAAGAGAAATTCAAATGTTGTAACTCCTTCCAATACGTTAGAAAACACCAAGCTCTAAACTTCAAAATTCTATGATTGCAGAAAAAGATAGAAGAGTTCTTACTCGGGCTCGGATTGTTACCATTTGCATTTTTTACATTAATAGAAAAAGAAGGTAAAGCGAACTCTTGTGAACCCTAAAACCAAGGGGGTCCTAATTGTTGAGGATCTCACTATCCCACATCGAAAAAGTGGAGAGTCCTCCAAGTATTTATAAGACAAGGTGGACTATTCCTCTCATAACCGATTGGTTTTGAGATCGATGGTCACACTTTCTAATATGATATCAAAGTCCATAAACCCAAACCGATATTCAATTAAATAAATAGCATTTTCACTTGCCTATGTAGGAGGAACTTTATTCCATAAACTTACAAAAGTCCTATTTCAATTTCCTAAACTTTGAGGGGTGTTGGAGTGTTTAGAAATGAAAAGTTATTTTGAGTGATTATAAAGAAAAAATTGTAATAATAGCTCTTGTATAAGGTTTTTAAAGAGTGATTATAAAAATTCGTTTATAAAATATTCGTAAACACTCAAAACAAACATCCCTGAGATTTATTCAAATAAACTTCAAATCTCCCACCACAAGGTTATAAACTAAAAAAAAAAATAAAAAAATAGAAGGCTAAAAATGGTATTTTGAACGAGGGAAAAAAACGGTATTCTTGTTTATTATTGGCGCGCACACGCGTGCCATATTTGTCGAACGCTCGCAAGCCGCTCTGTCACAAAAGCCCACTGAACACTCAACAAACTTTCATACTCACGAAGAAATCCGCGACAAAAGCATCATCTCTCAAATTGCGACCCAACAATTTCTCTGTCGGCTCAATCAGAGCACCAACAAACAATAAACCAAATCAATTCCTATTGCTCCGATGAGGTTTCTATATTCTTAGCCTAAATCGAGATTTCCGGTCAGAATTTGAGTGGCGTTTTTCCGACGATCGGGAAATGGGCTGGAGGTACCAGGCTGGCTTGGGATTGATTTGTACGGCGGTTATTATATGGGTTACTTCGGCAGAGATCACTCAGGTCTCGATCTTGTATTTTAATCGCTGATTTTTTTTGTAATTCAGGGAAATAAAATGGAGATTAGAGATTTTGATTGTTTTGTTTATTGGGTTTATGAGCGTTAATTACCTTGAATCTTGAATTCTGTTTAACATGCATAGACAGAACAGTGTGTGGAATTTATGTTGATTTGATTCTTCTTTTTGCTTGGCTTTTATTGTTGTTATGAACAATCGGAACATCAATCAAGGAAATAAAGAAAAACGTGAGGCTAAACATAGTGAATTACGTAGTTCACTAACGTTTTGTTTGCTAAACATTGTGAATTACATTGTACATAGTTGAGATTTATTTTGTTTTGTTGAGTCACGAATATACTTTTGGAAATCACTTTCAATCTGTTAAAGTAGCTGAATCCAAATTGGGGTTTGAGAGGATGCATCGGGAGATTTGAAAGCCAAGCTGCAGGATATTGATGTATCTTGGCTCACCAATGAGGCTATAAGAACTACAAACTATGAGAACAGAGATTCTTTTGGTGTGTTGGGATGGCCCGTAAGCCAGGGCAGGGCTCGGGCTCGGCCGAAGGGGTTGCTGTTTAACATGTTCATATGCCACAGTGGGATTAGAGCTTACAGAGGGAGAGAAGACATGAAGACATGCATTCTTTTCTTTGTACATGAGGAATGAAGATTGTACTTGTTTTTGTTTTTGTTTGTCTTTTTTTTTTTTTTTACTTGTTTCTTTTCTGAACCACAACAATTTTTTGTGGCCTTTTGGTTGAAATGGAATGGTTTAATCTTGGGATAGTTTCATTTTTTAACTGAAATGAAACTGAGAAGAGAGAAGGATTTCGCCATGATTGAAGGAAAATTCCATGTTTACTTAATCTCAATAAGATACTCATTTTAATCTAAAATAGATTTAATAAATTTTAGCTTCTTAGATTTTGTACGCTACTATGCTCATTTTAATCTTTTTTCGAGTGACTTTCATTACATGTTGGCGGGAATCGTACTCGTAATCATAATTTGATTCACGAAGTCACACATGAACTATTAATATCAACAAAACAAGTTTGGATTACTATGTTAACTTACTACTGAACTAAACATGCTACACGTGAACTGAATGTTCAAATTACTCTTATGTCATGTTAAATTTCTATTTCGCTTAATGAAGCTGCTCTTATGCTATGCTAAATTTCTATTTACCTAAACTTGCAAGCTTAAGTCGATAGTTATGGTGGATTTAAATCCTTTATGGACGTTCTTGACCTTTCTATTTATTTGTTATTTGTGGTGTTGGTATTAATTTGGTTCGCCGACTTGTGAACTCTTAATATCAATTATAGAGGTTTAAATCACTGTAATCCCATGTTAAACTGCCATTGTGTAAGCAGTAGTTATTGTAATTAGTTAGTTCTGTTATGAATGGGTTATTTAGTTATGTTGACGCGTAGATATATACATTATACGCCACTTGTGGAGATAATAAAGATTAGTCTTTCTCCTACTCTTTTGCTTAATATGGTATCAGGGAAATGTCCAACTTACCCAATACTTGTTTGGTGCAGAGAATCTTTACTGAATATAAACACCCTTTTGCACTCTCTTACTTAGGAGTGTCTCTCATGGTGGTGTATTTACCAGTGGCAGTTGTCAAGGATTTTGTTTGCAGGTTATTGAACCCAGATGTACTAAACATTCACCATGACAATAATTGCTCTGCTTTGAGCTCTTCAATTGGACTTGGTGTTCCTTTGAGATTTAATGAAATGCATTACAATTTGGACGAAGGCATAGGAAGCTGTCTGATTAGTGATAAAGATTTGAGTGAAAGGGAAGAGGGTCGGCCTTTGATTCATAATTTGGAATCATATCATATAGCTAGTACATGGGAAATTGTTAAATGCAGCCTTTACCTTGCCCCCTTGTGGTTCTCTACTGAGGTACATAAAATTTTACCCTGTTTTAGTTTGTTGACTTTGCATATTTTGTTGTATAACATTGTCTACGGCATATTTTTAGCTGTTAATATGGTGCTTTGACTCCCAAACCAATATATTTAGCCGAGTGTTAGTTTGTGATCAGAAAAAAATGGTTAAAAACACTTTTGGTCTTTGAAATTTCACGAAAGTAATGATATAACTCGTGAACTTTTAAATTGGTAACAATTTAGTTCATGTACTTTAAACTTTTATCAAATTGAGAGCATATGAGAATTGGGAGTACATGGACTAAATTGTTATTAACTAAAATTCAAGGTCAAAATCCTTAGAATCCAAGGTTCAAAGACTAAATTGTGACCCAATTTGATAATGTTTTAGATTCTAGCTTTTTTTTTATAAGGTTTATGCCATCTAGATTTTCATATGTTTTCATGTTAAAATTTAAACAAAATTAAAAGGAGGTAGTGTGTTATGTACTACGGTTATCAATTATCACTGATTGTCAGCTAGCTGCTGTGTCGTTTTGATAAATTTGTTCGAGATTTTTGCAGTACTTCTCAAACTTGGCACTGGCAAACACGAGCGTTGCAACTGCAACTATCTTAAATTCCACATCAGGCCTTTTTGCCCTTCTGTTTGGAGCTCTTGTCGGAAAAGAATCCATAACCATTTCTAAGGTGGTTGCTGTTTTCATCAGTATGGCTGGGGTTGTCATGACAACCTTGGGAAAAACTTGGGCAACTAATGAGTTGATAATCATCTCTGAGTATGTTTGCTTTTGATTATTACAGTATTAATTAATGATCTCTATTTCATTTAGATGAATTAATCCTATTTCAATTTCATTTGGGCCGACAGCTCGGAATTTTTTAGTCATACACACGAGGAGACTTATCGCTCCAACACGAGCTTGATGAGAGACTTTGATTTAATAATGTTTGCAAGAACTAAGAAGTTCCTATTTTCTGATGTGACATGTTTTTATCGTTTTATTTTTTCTAATAGATAAGTGGATCCCACTAAAAAACAATAGTCGATAAAAATATCACTTCCCAGAGTAAGCTAAAGCTCGAGTATTTTACATTTTGCAATGTTCCTAGATAATGAGTTGGAGGTGGCAAAGTGTTGGTAGATAAAATTAAATTTATCTCCACCATCAGGTTAATATTAGAACATAAGAGTCGTGTTCAAACTGTTGTTTATTCTCAATTTAATATTGATTCTTATTTGAAGGACATTCTCAAGTTTCAAAGCTTACAACTGTTGGTGATAAAATTAAATTTATCTAAACTTACGTACTTTTTGGCGATTGATGATTTAACATAATTTAACACTTTTAAAGAAAGAAAAGAGAAGTACATGAGCAATAGATTGTTGCTTTTAACTAGTTGGACAACATGGTTGTAACTTACTATCTTTTCTTCCTTTATTGGTCAGGTCACGAGGGCAAACCTTCGCTGGGGACATTTTCGGTCTTCTTTCAGCAGCAATCTATGGACTATTTACTGGTTTTACATTCTAACTCGTAGCTCGTTTGTTGATGCTTCAAGGGTGTTTGGATTTGGAGGAGAGAAAGACGACAGGATGAAGAGAAGATGAACTCCTTATTTGTTTTTAGTACATCATAACTTTTTCCCAACTCCTCAACCTCTCTTCAACTTCTCTCCAACATCTCATCTAACTTCAAATCAAACTTTATATCAAATTTCATCTAAAATAAACCTTTTTCTCCTAAACACAAATCTCAAAAAAAGTTTTTTCAGCCTCTCCTCTCTAAAACATCAATCCCCAAACAAAAACTTCATATCTTCAGATCACTCTATTTCCTCTTCTTCCTTCACTTCCTCTCCTCTCTCATAAACTCCAAAATCCAAACACCCCTTATTTACTTTCATGATAATCATTAAATTGTGTGATTTGTATAGTGCTGCTCAAGAAGTCAGCTGGATCAGAAGGAGACAAGATTGATGTGCAAAAGTTCTTTGGATATGTTGGTCTCTTTACCATATTGAGTCTTTGGTGGCTTGGTAAGTGGAACAGGTCTATTTGACAATAATTGGATAAGTAAAACCAAGTTTGATTACAATTTCCTTTCTTATTTTCTATTTTTAAAATTAGATTTGTTTTATCACAATTTTCTTTTTAGTTTTCACATCTTGCCTTAGATTTTTTATAACAAAGACAAGAAATTATGTGAAATTTAAAAATCAAATAGTTAACATACGAGTTTAAAAGCACTTCATTTATTAGAGTCTTTAGACTCTGAAATTTTTTATTTCATTGTGGTTTTTCTTTTAAATGGTCATCCAAATGACAGGATTAGCAATGGCAGTGTTTTTGCTACCGTAAATTGAATTGTTCTTACTATTAAAGTCACTCTACAGTGTGGCCTCTTACTGCTTTGGGCATTGAACCTCCTCTCAAGTTTCCTGTCTCAAAATCCCTCACCGAAATCGTGCTTCTAAATGGCTTCGTCGGGAGCGTTTTGTCGGATTATCTTTGGTATGTGGAGAGTACAAATGTAGGTTGTTTGATATCATTTTTTTAATTTTTTTTAGTAATTTCCTTTTTGACAACTTTTTGAAGCTGTGCTCTCTAATCCTAGAAATTTCTTTTTGCATCTGTTGTTGTTGCTGCAATGTTATCATTAATGTTTAAATTGTTTCATACTTTTCAGGGCCCTCTCTGTGATTTGGACTTCTCCATTAGTTGCTACCCTAGGAATGTCATTGACAATTCCCCTAGCTATGCTGGCTGATGTGGTATTACACGGTCGTCGCTACTCCATTCTCTACATCCTCGGTTGCGTTCAGGTAAACACTCGTCGACTTGATTAAACTTTGAGCATGCTTGTAAATTTTGTTTATTTTAACCTTAGGTTTTACTAGATCACATCATACATCATATCAGTTGAGTTCACCTCTTAATGCCTTTTTGACATCTGGTTTATTCTTAGTCCATCTTATTACACGAAGCTGTTTGTCTGGCTCTTTACAGAGCTATTAAAAACAATCATTTATAAATATTCCTTAAATATTTCATCCAAATGAGTTATTGTTACAATTTTTCTTTCAAAATCACTCAAAATAATCTCTAATTTTTAATCACTCAAAATAACCATTCCACAATTATTCATTCAAATACCCCTAGATTTTTGGAGTGTAATTATGTAATTTGTTCAGAAAATATATTAATAAATTGATAGATCATAACACACTCTACAATTATTCATCCAATTACCCCTAAGATTTTTGGAGTTCTGAAAATATATTAATAAATGGATAGATCATAGCACCTCGTCTAAATTTAAGAAGTACAGTACCTCACTTCTATTTGATTACTCAAATGGAGAAAATGTGTAACTTATGGACCATTTATAATATTTAATTTCTTATTTCTTTTTATATAACGTATAGAACAAAAATATGTTTGATACGTATTTTTGTTTATGGTCTACAACTTAAAATTAAGAATGTAACATTTATATGAAAATTATTTTTTTAGTTAGGTTTATTTTTTATATGTGTATTATGTATTTTGTAAGTTTTTTTAATAAAACAAAAATTTATTGAATAATGAATGTATTTATGTTTTGGAAGAAAAAAAACTAAAAACTTAATCACGAATCAACCTAAAAACTTTTAATTATCAACTATCAAATAAAATCTTTTTCAACCATCAAGACTAGTTCAGATGTCAAAACGACATTAAAAAAATCAATAATATGTGATTCAATCCACGGTTATCATTTACTTAGAAATTAATTCTTTATAATTTTTTTCTTGACATTTAAATCTTGTTGAGTAAGATGGTATGTTTTGTGAGAATAGTCGAGGTTATTCAAAAATTTTACACACTTATGAACATTGTACATAACTTTAACAGATACTAAAACACACGAAATACGAATGCTATTGATCATGATTGAAAGTTCTTTGCTCTATTTTTTTTTCTTGGGATTCAGGTATTTGTTGGATTTTTCATAGCGAATTTTTCAGACAAAGTTCTCCTCGTATCAGCTACATTGAAGTAGAGGTGTACATAGATTTGGTGCACATAGGTATGAAGTTGCTAGAAGGCTACTTTGAAGAATGAAATGTGTTTCAATACAACCACCTTTTTTTAACTACAAATTTTGTAAATACTAAATGGTCATTTTTGCAGTCCCTTTTACCATAATGTTTTCACTCTAAGCATTGCATTAATCATCTTATCTTTACTAGTGGTAAAGAGAACTTTTTACAAGATTGTATGGTTCAATTTATAGGATCCACATAGGAATAATTTCTTAAAGAGTTTCTTTTGATAGTCAAATATTGTAAGTTGTCTCATATATTATAGTAGTCGATAGCGTTGCATTGTGCAATTTTCATATATGAGAGGTTAAATTTTGTTACCATATTCTACTTTTATTTATTAGTTCGGCCTTTGCATGGTTTTTGTAATTTTTTTTTTTGAGATTACAACCATTGGGGTAGGGAGATTCGAATCTGTGACTTTGTGGCCCTTCGGTATTCACTAATGTCGTTGAGCTACTATTCTTTTGACATTTTATTGAGCTATTGTACTCTTGTTTGAGCTACATCTCTTTTATTGAACTCGTGCTCTTTTGTAAAAAGATTTTAGTTTTTAAGGGTAATTTCAAATCATTAATTTTTAACTTGATGCTTTTATATTTTAGTTGAAATTGAACTTTGATGCAGAAGATCGTTCAGAATTGACGCTTATTTTGCGTGAGATTAAAACCATGGCTAGTCTTTTGGAGTTGTGCTCTTTCAAGTGGTGCTCACACAAAGGAAATTTGGTGGCACGTGAGTTAGTTAATTTGGCGTTCTATGGAGATTCAAGTGACTATTGCTAGATTGAAGATGTTTCCAGCCAAGTGGCTCCAACATATTTAAAATGACCTAAACTTAAACCTTACCCGTGTGAGCTCTGTTGCCTTGCTTTAATCTGTCTTTATTTTGTTCTTAAAAAAAAAAAAAAAAAAAAAAAAAAAAAAAAACTGTTATCCTTTCTCTTCTCGTCCTGTCCTCCATGCCTTAAGTTTACAGTTAGTTGATTGTATATCGAAGTTCTATCATTTATTTTACTTATTTTGGCCAACAAGATCAATATCTATGTGTCGAACATGAGCAGTAGCTTAGCGTGATCAATGTAGACATAGTGATTAAAATGTCGTAGGTTCGAATACTCTTCTCTGATTATTTGTGAGTTTGAATTCAAGTTTTAGGAAGTTTCAAAATCATTCATTTTGAAATTTTAGACTTTAAAAATTGTAGCATTTTCATTAGGTTTTTCAATTCTTCAAAAACATAGTAACCATAAATATATAATTATATGAAAATTTATTCTCCATAGTAAATTATAACATTGGTATGTTAATTACATCAACTTTTAAAATTGTATATTTAAATTAGATTGAAATCTATCCATGCTCGATATATAACAATTTCGCTTGTTTCACTTGATTCAATTATAACAATTTGCTTGTCTCTCTTTTCCCATTTTCAATTCATTTTTATGTCTATCACTTTATTGAATTATTTTTATTGCGTTAAAAAAATGTTTAATTTTTTTTTAGTACAAATTAGCAAGAAAGAGACCATAAATCATATATAGAATGCACAATTACTTTCAAATAAATTGAATCGGTGACGCTGATGTTGAATTGTGTGAACATCAAACAATGAAACTACTGCGTCACCAACCTTTCGATAAAGTTTTAAGGGATGATTGGTATGAGTATTTGGACAAATATTTCAAACTAGTATTTAGCAAATACTCCTCAAAAAATTAGATCCAAACAAGATTTTGATTGAAATCATTACTTTTAAATACTCAAACTAAATGTCACTCTAAATACTAATTTTAAATACTTTTAAAAACTACATACAAACGAGGTTTTGATTTAAATCATTACTTCTAAATGCTTCAAACAAATTTTAATTCTAAATACTAATTTCAAATACTCTTAAAACCTACGTCCAAACAAGATTTGTGACCACAATCATTACTAATCATTACCTTTTAAATTTAAGATAAATCATCATTATAAATACTAATTTTAAATATTCTGAAAATGTACTTCTAAATACCAAAAATAAATATTCATTCTAAATTAAATACTCTTAAAATCTCAAGTCAAACTCTCCTAAAACTTTGACATCTATAAAATTGTGTTTCATTATTTTTGCTAAAAGTCTCTTAATTTTATTTATTTACATATATATATATTTTTTTTTTTTAAATTAGTAATAGGTCCGGATTAGATAGGGTAAAATTCTAAAACTTTGACACCTATAAAATTCTTTTCAAAAAAAAAAAAAAAAAAAAAAACCTCTAATCATTGATTTTTATTTTTAAATACCGCTAATCTCACGACTCAGCAGAAGGTCCTGAATCTAAAACATCCAAAAGAGAGTTAAACTTCAACTCCTCCGTCAAAGAATTCAGAAAAACAGTATTGTAAATGGAGAAGGGCAAAGGTTTAATGGTGGACGGCCGGCGATGGGCCGTCGATTTCACCGACAATTCTTCATCCAATTTGGCTCGAGACATTCCTGATCCTCCTGGCTTCACTCGCGCTTCTCAAGATCAGGACGATTCCACTCTCAGCCGCCAGAAAAAGGACGCCGAATCCAATTGGAAGGCACAGGTGTTGATCGAAACTCATTTATTTATTTATTAGGGTTTGTTGTTTTCTTGTTTTCTATTCGGTCGTTGTTTTGAGATTGTTCGTGCTTAATTTGTTACCTAACTCACTGGGTTATAGTTCTTAGATGGGATTAGCGAGTTTTGAAGTGCCGAAACTAGTTTATACCTTTTTTAGAAAATTTCTGCGGATGATGTTGCATATTTGTGGAACCTTCGTGCTTTTATTAGAAAAGGTGGACTAATGAACTAATGACTATGCTCACGCTTTCTAATATGACCTCCCCTTATCAATTGGTTTTGAGTAAAACATCATACTATCTCATAGCATTTTGTTAGTTATGCTTAACGATCGGGTTATGAATCTGTTCTCTAACTTCTTAAGCATTTTTTATATAACCGGGAATCACAACTAGGGGTGGTCCGATTTGGACTTTTTTTCGGACCAACACAAACTTTCGAGTTGGTCAATCTGCCAGCCCATTCAACTCCGGTTGTATTTATCTACATTTTTCTCTTTACAATCCTGTCCATAATCTATAATATGTACAAGAAAAGAAAAAAGATTCATGGTGTTAAACTCAAATCCAAGATTATCGGGGTAGCTTTCTACTAATGTGCTAAGAACTTATTTTATTAGTTAATCTTAAACATATATGTAATACTATTCTTGTTTGGGTTGAGTCGAGCGAGCAAAAAAATTGATGAACCTAGAAACTAATCTAATTAAAGGAAAATTATTTAAGTATAATACTATAACTATAATCCAACATAAAGAAAATTTATAACTCAACCCTTATGGTTTGAGTTTGGTAGTCCGGGTTGTATAGGTTGTCGGTTCTTTTATACGATACTAATCAGAACTTCGCCTAATTACAAACTCAGTGCCACCGTGTCGCTACACCAGTCAACTTTTAAGCATTTCCAACCAAAAGACTTCTTTGTTCAATCTTAAGACGGTGTTTTTTCATCAAAGAAAAAGTTTACGAGAGAACAAGGTCTTGATTTGTCATTAAATGCTGAAATCTTGTTAGTTAGCCTGAACAAGCTTTAACTCTATTGTAACCGTTAATCGCTTTTTTCTTCTTGTTAAGAGTTCTTATCCTAACAAATTGTTTCTTTTCTAAGTAACTGGAGAGAAATCTTGTAATCTATTGGGATCTTCCTCTCTTTTATAATTTCATACATCAATGAAATTGTTTCTTATACAACAAAAAACAAAAAGAATTTATATAGTTAAATGCAGACTATGCAGTAATCTGACCCGACAATATATACGCAGAAAGCTTGGGAAGTGGCGCAGGCGCCTTTGAAGAATTTGTTCATGATGGGATTCATGATGTGGATGGCTGGAAGCACAGTTCATTTATTTAGTATTGGTATTACATTTTCAGCTCTTTGGCAACCCATAAGTGCCCTGCAAGGCGTTGGAAAGGGTAGGATTATTGTTTGCTCTCTTTGCCTGACTTTTTTTTCTCTTTTTTTGTTTTTTTAATGCATTTTTCTTTTGTCTGTTAAGATAGCATGGTGTTGTTTTTTTATTGTTCACTCTATAAGCACACTTTGCCTATAGTACATACCACATATTTGCTTCTTTTTCTTCTTTATCGTTGGCTGTTGTATTGTTTCTCTTCTTTCCTGATTTACTTACATATAAGCTGGCTTGTAAAGCCCTTTCAGAAGACTCAGTTTCCTCCCAGCTCTGTATCATCTTTATCGGTCTTTTTCTAAACTGTGGAAGGTTAAAGATTGAGAAATTTTCCAATGAAGCTTCTTCTTGTTGATGTATTGAATGTACAAAGGCATGTTAGGAGGATGATCACATTTCTACTCTTGTTTGTTGTTGGCCCCTTGATTTGGGCCCTTTTTTCTCTTCTTTTTTTTTTTGAACCGGGAAATCGAAGCTTCGCTCCACTATACCTGGGGTAACCACGCTCATCCCTAGGCCAGACACCGATAAACATCGAAGGAATGGAGACATGAGAGGTGTCTACAAGTTAATGTCACAGATGAGTCTCGAACCTGGACCTTGAGGGAGCACACCTTCAAAGTCCAAGCTTTGAACCAGTGCCCCACTCCTTGGGGACTTCTCTCCTACATTTTTTAATACATACTTTCATTCTCTGTTGTCCTAATGAAGTTTCTTATTGGATTTAGGGTCTAGGGTGGTGATGAGGTTGAATGCATCTTTGTGGTTTCGGTCATTAAGCTTTTTGTAATTATGATTTTTTTTTTTTTGTTGGACACTAAAGTATGTCTCTATAGCTAGTTCTGTGGCTCCCATTTTGTTAGGCTTGTTTTTAAGTATGCCTTTTTTCTTTTCTTTTTTTTGCCAATAAAAGCTTAGTTCTTACCAATGAGTAAATGAAGTTTCTTATTGTAGGAAAATGTTTTAAATATCTCTCTTTACTGGTGGACAACCAATTCCGATTGTTATTTCTGTACATATAAATGTGTAATATATCAGGAAAAATAAAACCATTTGTGGAACGTTATTGATTTGATTCTAGTAGGTTTATCAAATTGTTGTATGTTGGTATTGATTTTTTTTTTTTTCCCTCCCTGCAGTTTTTGAGCCTTACAAGGACAGTAAAGTAGATCTTCTTGGACCTAAATTAGTGTTTATTGCCCTTAACCTCGGAGGTTTAGCATTAGGCTTTTGGAAGGTTAGTTTCCTAATTATATTTTTTCGAATCTCTTAACCCTCAACAAGTTCTTAGCATCTAAACTCAAAAAAAATGTTCTTAGCTTCTGTTAATATTTTCTGATCACTGCTTAGTTTTCCTACCTTTCAAATGTGGCTTTTGCAGCTTAACACTTTGGGACTTCTGCCAACACAAGTATCAGACTGGGTTTCTTCTCTGCCTCCTGCTCAGGTTAGAATTTAACTCCCAAGTCCTATCTTAGTTTAATTTACGGGCCATGACTAGGCTCGTGATATACTAATGCATGTCACCTGAACCAACTCGTCCATTCAAGTGAGTTAAGGCTACTAGGCGCTTTATCTTCAACGTTCTATTCTACTGTTATATATGGATTTAAAATGGTCAAACAAAGATGCCACTTGCAATGATGGACACCGGCCCTTGCATTTATTTGGAAATAGTAGAATGAAAGAAACAATTAGATTTTCAGTTTTTCAAAATAAAATAGAACACACCATCGTTGCTACAAATGATTCAGTTATTTTGGAGTCATCGTATTCCTCCTTGCTTTGATCTCTTAGCGACGTGCCTTTTTGTAACAGTATCGATACGACCTTGGTACTTTTTCATATATTAATGAAAAGTTTTTAAGTTTCCTATAAAATAAAAAGGGCTACATTTTAACATTCATTGAAAATATGCTCCCCGTTGTTCGGAAAGATTTGTAAACTGTCATGCCTTTTTCATGATGGCCACCTACCTGAGAATTAATTTTCTATCGGTTTTTTTAACATCTAAATATTGTAGGGTCATGTTGTATGTTCCATGACATTAGTCAAGGTGCGTGCAAGTTGGCCAGACAGTCGCGGATATCAAAAAATAAACTAAGACCCGAACGATAACAAGAATTTCAATGAGTACCAGCACCTTATCCCAGTGATATTTGCTCCTCAATTCCCTGCACCATTGCTAAATATTCATGGTCTCTTCCTTTTCAGGAGGTTGAATTTTCTGGTGGTGGCTTTCCTCTTCGTTAAGATGCACGCCGCTTCCTACGGTTATGACTGTGAAACCATCACAAGGGGATTGCTCGTGTTGTGCACGAACACGACAGTAGCTTGTTATGCTACACCTCCATGGATTATGCTTGAACAAGAAACAATGTTATAGATATGCTGAAGTCACGGTACAATTTTTATGTAGCGTTTTCTTTAAAACTAGTTTCTGCGAGTGACTGGCGGGCAAAACCATCCCATTGCCAATGTTTTTGCTCTGTAGTCTGTATGCCCAGAAACCAAAAGGTTTACATGGAATATTGATAAACATATTTTGATTTTTATTATCTATTGCAGTATTATAAAAATGAAGTTCCTATGATTTAGCCACCGAAAAAAAAAATTGTTGGTATAGGTAGTACAAATTAATTCGAAGCCTTTCTTAACCATGTGACTATATTTTCAAGATTTTTCTCATTCGGATGTGGACTCGGTTCATTCATGTATCTTTTTTAACCCCCAGACGTTAGAGTAGGTTCATATAGATATTTACATTTATATATAAAAAAAAAAAAACAAAAAAAAACATGAAGGATGAATTTATATTGGTACTTATAATTTGTTGATTTTTTTTTCTATGCATTAATGCATGACATTGTAAGTATTTTTTTTAAAGAAAATTAATAAGAAATTTAATAGTTGGAAAAACTTAACAAATGGATTATATATATATTTATATATAACAAATCACATTCAAAAGTGATTATTGAGTACATAAAAATTTTAATTTAATATTTAATAAGTTCATAAACTTTAAACTTGTAATATAGTACTGAATAGTTTATGTTTTAAACTTGAAATATAGTATTTAACAAGTTCATGAATTTTAATTTTTGTCGAATAATCTTTGAGTTCATAAAAAATCTCCATTCCAACAGGCTAACTAATGATACAATTTTTTTTAAATGTACAAGCCAGTGATATAATGGGTTTTATAGTGTTAAATTAATGTAAACATTAATTTAATACTATAAAAGACCTGCGAATCAAAAAAAAATGTAAACATTAATTCAGTAACATTATAAAATATGATTTAAGAAAAAAATAAATCTCTAATCATTTTTTATAAAGAAGTATAAATTTAAATTATTTTATAGAATAATTTCTTATATATTTTAAATAAAAAAAGTTACACCCTTTTATGAATCCAAATATAAAAGATTTTTTTTTTTTTTTTAATCTTCTAAAAAAATAAAATCTTTTATTAAAAAGAAGTAAGAGAAGATCATTCAATAAATTTAGCCAAATTTGGTTCTCAAATAAATAAATAAATTTAGCCAATTTTATAATTCAATTTAGCCATGAAAAGAGGAGGCGTTACGGAGTGGTAGAAATGGGCCTGGCCCATACAATTTGAAGCCCTAATAGGCATACGAATATAAAGAGGCATGTATGGCAATAGGCGCAAGCAGCCTCCGTGACCAAACAGCTCCAGAGTTTTTCTCCCTTATCCTGGATTAGGGTTAACTCTTCCGACTAACAGATTTTCAAGGGCGCCAACCAAAAACTCTCTTTGCAATTCCAATTTCTCAGTAGCGCTATAACAGACAGGTAAAAGCAACTCACCATTTCACTCCTCGAGTAAACCTCTTCATTGGAAAATCTCTTCTTGCATTTATTCTCTCTCTTTTCTCTGCTTCTTTTTTCTCGTCGCCGTCGGCAATGCCGTTCCTCGACGGTAAGTTTTGACTGTTTTTTGTGATTATGATAACGTTTCGGCATTGTATTCAATATGATCGTAACTTCCGAAACTGTTTATTGTATTAATCTAGAAGTTGAATTTGTTCATGATCAGATGAACGTGTGTTCTGTTTGTGAGGAGACTTGGATTTCTGTGATCTTTTTAGCTCATTTTCGCTTCGATTTAGATTTCTGGAATGTGCTTAATTCTCAAGGATTTTGAAGAGATTTTGAGCAGTTAGGGTTGCATGGTGATCATGTAGATGCTCCTTTTGGCAATGAGTACATTATTTTTTACTTTTGATTTAACCTGTTGATTATGCTGTATACATTCCCAAGACTCTTAATGCATGTAGCTGCTTTGTGAATCCTCCGTTGCAGCGTTTTTCATGGTAAACTGCGTTGGATTATTTAATCGGGGTTGCTTTGGCAGTAGTGTATGACTTTTAGCTGTTCATTGCATCCGTAAGTATTACCAATTGCACGACCAATTTACTTCTAATTTTTTGTGAAAATCTTTATAAATCTCCGGAGAGATTCAGTCAGATTCAGTCAAATTCAATAATGATCTTTTTGAATTTTGAATGATTTACTTTAGAAGTTAAGCATTTCGAGTTCTATTTAATCTCCTAGGTAAACGTCTTTTCAAAGGCCACATCATGAATCGGACCTTGTATAAAATTATAAATCATGTATTATGAGTCTTCGTTTTTGTTTTTGCAACTCATTGGATGAGAATTCTAAGACTGTTAATAATTTCTAAAAGAAGGAATGGGTAGCCAAACTACTCCAAGCCATGAACGCTCCAGAACATATTGGACACCAGTAATGGAACGTTACTTTATTGATCTCATGTTGGAGCAGCTTAACAGAGGAAACAGGAGTGGGCACACTTTCAACAAGCAGGCATGGACGGACATGCTTATGATGTTTAATACAAAATTTGGGTCTCAGTATGATAAAGATGTTTTGAAGAGTCGTTATACAAATTTGTGGAAGCAATTCAATGATGTAAAGAATCTATTAAGTCATAGTGGTTTTTCCTGGGATGAAAGTCGACAAATGGTAATTGCTGATGACTATGTTTGGGACATGTACGCCAAGGTAAAATGTTTTATTTATGATGAATCAATCTGTTAAGTGTTATAATGACTTGCTGTGATTTTAAATGACGGCATAATTGGTAGGCCCATCCAGATGCACGATCCTATAAAACTAAAGCAGTGCTGAATTTTAGTGATCTATGCCTGATATATGGATATACTAATGCTGATGGAAGATACAGTCGATCAAGTCATGATATAGACTTTGAGGATGAAGTCCAAGCTGTAACTACAGGTAATAAAAGATTATGTTATGGATTTGTGTCTTAATTCTTGTGAAATACATAACATGCGTCAACTATTAATAATTTGGGACTTGCCTTCAATTTTCAGGTGATGGCATTTCTTGCCCTGCAGCTCCTGAACATCCGAAGACAGACTGGACGCCAGAAATGGACCAGTATTTCATTGAGCTTATGCTAGATCAAGTAGGAAAAGGCAATAAGACGTCTAATACATTCAATAAGCAAGCATGGACTGATATGTATGCAATGTTTAATGCTAAATTTGGTCCTCAACATGGTAAAAGGGCGTTAAGACATCGGTTTAAGAAATTATGGAAATACTGCAGTGATATTATGAAACTGCTTGAACAAAAGGGATTTTGTTGGGATGAATCCCAACAAATGGTTGTTGCTGATGATGATATTTGGGATGCTTATGTCAAGGTATCTCTTCACTAGTTGTTACATAACGTTAAATAGCATTAAAAAAAATCATTCCTATTTATTTTTCTAGTATTTTGATGGGCTTTATTGAATGCAGAAACACACATTTGCACGAAGTTATAGAATGAAAGCCTTGCCAAACTACTATGACTTGGTTCTCATCTATAGGAATGCAATTGATAATGAGAATCAGAGTCATTTGCATCTAGATAAAAACCTTCAAGACATATCAGAGGTAAAGGGTGGTGAGTCACAATTTCTTTATAAACATCTTATTATCTTTACAAAACTTTTGAGAACCAATTAAAACCTTGCAATGGTGTATACTTATAGAAAAATAACCTAACCACTGTCATTCACACTTCGCAAACTAGGCCATATAAAAATAAAACGGGAAAGGAGTTGTTTATCTTTTTGATTTGTTCATTGTACTTGGTAGATGTACATTTTAGTTTCAAAATTCTTGATGGTCGGTGCTGAAGGGGTTTTATTTTCAAGTTCTTTTTGTAAGTAGTTAAAATGATGCATGTGGATTAAATATTTTCATCCATTCGCATTAAGACATAATATAAGTATATGTACCTGCAGAAGAATCAAATGAGAATCCAATCCCAACTTCCATTGATCGTACAAGAACATATTGGACGCCCCCGATGGATCGTTATTTCATAGACTTATTACTTGAACAGGTGCATAGGGGCAATAAAATAGGTCAAATATTTGTAAGTCCTGCTTGGGCTAACATGGTTACTGCTTTCAATGCCCAATTCAGAGCTCACCATGACAAGGATGTGCTGAAAAACCGATACAAACATTTGAGACGGTTGCATAATGAAATAAAAAATCTTCTTGAACTGAAAGGATTTTCATGGGATGAAAATCGTGAAATTGTTACTGCTGACGACCATATTTGGGATGCTTATACCAAGGTTTTCACTGTTCTCACTTAAATAGTTCTGAGGTGTTATTCTTTGTGTTTACCCTTTTCCCTTTTGTGCTCCTGTATTATATGTACAGGAACACCCTGATGCTCGATCATATCGAGTTAAAACTGTACCAAGCTATCATAAGTTGTGTATTATATTTGGTGAAGGAAGTTCTGACAGAAGGTATAGCCGTTTGGCCCAAGAAGCTGATCCAAGCAATGATGTACCTCTTCTGATGATTGGTATGCATAATTTACCAATATCTTCTGAATTGCGTATGTTACTTTTAGTGCTTTATTATTATTTTTTTTTTTTTGTAGAGGAAAAGAAAAATGATGAAATCCTTGTTGGACATTTTCCCATGATTGATTGGACACCACAGATGGATCGCTCCTTAATTGATCTAATGCTCGAGCAATTGCAAGAAGGAAATACCTTTGGGCAAGCATTTAACGAGCAAGCATGGACTCGCATGATTATTTCATTCAATGGGAGGTTCAAACTTCAATGTGACCGCTACGTACTAGAAGATCGTTATTTCGGGTGGATGAAACAATACAATGATATCGACAATCTTCTTAGTCAAAGTGGGTTCATGTGGAATGAATCTCAACAAGTGATTACTGCTGAGGATGATATCTGGGAAGCTTATGGAAAGGTGACTTCATTTTCCAATATTTCAATGCAGAAGATATTTTCGTTACATTTTCACAGCAATTCCCTGAACTTTTCTTATAGATCTGCAAATTATAGTTTATTTTTTAGGGAAGAAAACTATTTTTGTTGATAAATGAAAAGATTACAATAAGGCATAAGCAGCTTACTGAAACAAGAACAAATCAAGAGACTAAGAAAGCTACGTAATGTCACAAAAGATGGTTAAAATCAAGCTATCTGTATGTAAAAAACTATATAGCCTAGAGAACAATCGTTTTCAAAAGTGGAGTCCAATGGTGTGAAAAATCAGTGGATGATCATGATAACGAGACTGGAGAAAATCATTAGGGTTGAGTGGGTGGTCAAAGAGACTTTGGAGATTTAAAAAGTTGTGTGTTCAATCCATGGAAATCACGAACTACTTATTAATTAATTTTCTACGGGTTTTCTTGAGAACCAGATGTTTTAAGATCACATGATTTGTCTCGTGAAAATTATTGAGGTATGCGTAAGTTAGCTTGGACACTCATAGGTATTCAAAAAAAAAAAAACAAAGAATGCAGAAGAAATTAATTCTTGTCAATAATAAGATGACAGCAACAACGTAGGATGATCATAAGGGGATTTTTCGAGGAACACGTAGTATGGGTGTGCCTTTCCTAATTTCTATGAAGAGATTAAAAAACTATCTGAAAGAACTGTCTAAAACATCCCCTTAGCCTATTTAGTCAAAAGCAGTCTTCATGTTCATGGAGTGGAATTCCACTCAAACCATCACGGAGGTTTAGTGTTTAAAAACGGTCGTAGAGATTTTAAAGGGGATGAGTTTAATTCATGGTGATCGTCCATCTTAGAAGTAACCTTCTACAGATTTTTTTGAGAATAATCGAGGTGCATGTAAGCTGGCTTGGACACATGGATATTAAAAGAAAAAGTAACTCGACGTCAAACCCAATCCTCTTGTAGATGTGGAGCTTGTGTTGTATTGTATTGATAGATGTATGTTGGTTTTGGAGCTTCAATGTCCATTTCGTTCATTTCTGTATAATTAGCTAAGAAAAGGTTCAACGTTTTTGCATTGAACTTGTGAACAACATTTTGCAGGAACACCCAGGTGCCCTCCTTTACAAAGGCAAATCCCTAGCCTACTACACTGATTTGTGCAAGATTTTCGGAAATGTATTAAGTCGAGAAGCCAATAGTCAGTGTACAGACGAAACCAGTAACGACAATGCGGAAATAAAGATGGATGAAAATGAATATTCACCACTAACACCAACAGATATTCAACTTTATCAACCGAGAAAGCGTCCTGCAGAGATGATATCACTGGACACAGGGCTCTCCAAGAAAGTGCATAGAACCAAGAAGGGCGTGCAGAAAGCTCTCTCCGAGATGGCCGGTGTTGTCACTCGACTGGTGAACATGAAGGAACACCATAACTACAAAGCAGTCGGAGGTGCAATCGATGCACTTCAGGCTATACCGGACATCGATGATGAACTTATGTTGGATGCTTGTGACCTTTTGGAAGATGAAAGGAAGGCAAAAACGTTTTTGGCTTTGGATGCACCCCTCCGAAAGAAGTGGTTGCTAAGAAAGCTTCGTTCACAATAGAAGCAATGACTGGTAGGTAAGTTTTAAGAATATTGTTTTTTAATTTCACATATTTTGGTCTGGATTCATTCATCTCTCCACGACAGATTGATAAACATGTGGGTATAAGTTTACTTTATACATGGAGTATAAAATTGGGAGAGGGAAAAAGAAAATCATCCCTACTCCAACATTTTTTGTTTTGTTTTTACCTCCAGGAGAATTGTCGGTAATTGGAATGTTGATTTTAGTTCAAGGAGGAGAATGTAGTCAGAGTTTGATCAATTAAGTTCTATAAATTCAAAATGTATAACATTAACCATCATTTGATAGTCACCAAATAGTTGTTGGATTTTTTTTTTTCAATTCAATGGGTATGAGTTTGAGGGTAGGCTTACATAGAGATGTGATCACATGATAGGTTTATTTGATGAAATTGATTTATAATTTAAATTATTAAATAATTTAATTTAATAAATATTTTGAATTTAATGTCAAATTTTAGATATTAATAACAAATTCTTAACGAAAACATGATCACTTTTATTTTATTTATTTATTTTTTTTTGTTTAATATTCTATTGAAATTGTCCATAAGGGATGACTCGACGATTGGGGAGTGAGGGTTTTTTTTCATGCTTTTTTCAAGCATCTCGAGTTTAAGACTTTTGAAATACTTAAATAACTATTTTAAGTATCATGAGTTTTGTCTTACCTCTCGATGTAGTGGGCCTCATATATCAACATAGGTAGTTCGACTTGTAACTCTGCTTGAATTGGGGGCTAGCTTCAAAATATTGCATCCAAATCAAAACTATAATTTATAATTATAATTTATAGTTCATTTGTAATATGGTGATTTGTTATTGATTTGTTTTTAACCAATTGCTAATATAATATTAAATATGAAAATTTAAAGTACATTACAACTAATCGTATAACTAAACGAAAAATATTACTTAGTTTAAGTTAACATTAAATAACTTCATATTATAAGTGTTTAGATAACCAACAAATCGAACTAACGCTACGAAATTTATTACTCAAATGCACGGAATCGAATGAGTTCATGGATTTACTAATACGAAAATTTGGATTAGTAAAAGAAATCTCATTAACCCATGTACATCATTACTTGTTATGTATGTCGAAAAACAAATGAAAATGATAAATACATAAAACAAGAAGATAAACAATCATAAGAGAAATATATTAAAAAAATATTTTTAACATCATTAACTAAACAACTAATATTGACATATAAAAAATAATTAATAATTTAAAAGCACAGCGATAAAAAAAAATACAATTAAATATGTTAAACATTTAAAACAATACATTTAACGTTCCTACAAACAAAATATTAACCATATAAATCCTTTATAATGAAAGAGTGATTTCTTTTTGAAACTTTTTAAAGTTTAGAGATATTTTGTTTAAACAAAAATTTTAAAGATTTCTATTTAAATTTAAAATTTGTTACTAACGAAAAAATTAAGAGAAGGAAAATTTTACAAAACAATTAAAATCTAAAAAATTAACAAATATAATATTGATATTAATGAATATTACCATATAATACTTTCTTACAATATCAGTATTAATATATAAAAAATATTATATTGATATTAATAACTATTTATATTACAATATAAAAAATATGAATATATATATATATATATAGGTACTTTGAAATTTGCTGTAAAATTTGAAAAAAGTTTGCACAATGGAATGGATCTAAGCAAATGGGTCGAGAACTGAATACCACATGGACTAGCGAAATCGAGCCCAAAGTAATTTGCAGGCCCATTTCAGAATAATTTATGGGCCTACAATAAACCGATTGGGCCGGCTCAGACATCACTATGGATTTAGCGATCAAATAATTACAGTATTTAATTGAATTTTGTTTTAGAAGTATTTAATTGAATTTATAATCTATTTTATCGCCAAACTGAGCAAAGTAATGTTTTAGACTCGATTAAAATTAGATTTTTATTTTTTATTTTTTATTTTTATTTAGTATAAATTTGTTTTATTTTAACCATCAAATTTAGAATCTAAAGTTAATCTCTATATTTTTTTAAAAAACTTAAAATCGGTTCATATAATAAACTTGAAATTAACATAATCGAAATTGATATAACAAGGTTAATAAATTTAGTATAAACAAAAAAAAAAAATGTGTTTCTAATGTTATTATAAATTTGTTTCATTTTAATTCATCGAATCATAATATTCAAATTTCAACCCTTTATATTTAAAAAAATACTTAAATTTAATTTAGGTAGTAAATTTGACATTAATATAAACAATGTTCAAACATTTAATATAAATAAAACAAATGAAGTATCTTTCTAAGATCATAAATAAATAAATACAGATTTTAAGTATCAATTTAAAATTTTGTTTTTTCTTTTAATTTGAGGGTTCAAAATCAAGCTGATAATTTATAGATTAATATTTAAAAATTAGTTCAAAGAATAAAATAGAAAAAACTCAAAATTTGAAGCATTTTATCATATAATAATAAACGAAAGATTAAAAATTAATTAAGGAATAGGAAATTTATTTATTTATTTATTTATTTATTTTCGGTGCTTAATAAAAGGAAATTGATTAATGAGAATATGGAATAACGGCAATAAGGGTTTCTTTGGAGCTCGCGTTTCTCTCATCACTCGCACCCAATTTTCTCTTCTGCAGCTGCGAAGAGAAACACAGGTAGAGACCACTCTGTCTCTATCTGTAAAATCGAACGAACAATCTCAAATAGCGCAAGGGATATCTTTTTTCGTGAGATGTGTATTTGCGTTATCTTATTGAGATGGTTGCGTGGATTTGTTTGTATAGATCTGGTTTGTATCAAACTGTGATTTTTTTATTATTTTTTTTCTGTTCTATCCGATTTGATGGTATTTTCACTTTGGGGTTTGCCTTCCTGTTTCTCACGTCGCTTATTTTTATTCATCCTGCTTTGAGCGTCTTAGTGAGCGTAGTATCGTTAAATTTGATGAATGTTTGGCCTCTGGGTTTTGAATGTTTGGCCTCTGGGTTTTGTTTTACGTTTTTATGTATTTTCAATGTTTACGATTTTAGTTGATAACACATCATAGCTTCTATAATTTGTGTTAATCATGGTTTCTTTGTTTTTATTTTTCCTATAAAACGATATTGTCTTAATTCTAGACAGACAATCGGGATTGGCGTGGTCGATCTGGACAAGCACCTACGTCAGAAGAAGGATCTTGGGAGGACAAGAATTTAACAGGACAATCTGACTCAAATAACAGGACCCAAGTTTCTGGTAACCAAGGGGTAATGATTTCTCATCAGTTTACTTAATCTATCTGAGGTTTCCTCATTCAATTCTTATGAATGCATTCTTCGTTTTCACTTCAGAAGTAGGAGAAATTTTAATTTTGTTACTATATATATGCACTTAATGTTTTAAGAATTATATCTTTTTTTATATTACATGGGAAGGGTTATTACGAGGTTCTCTATGTACCAATTCCATTCACGCATGTGTTGCATTATTCTTAATTTTTCTTGGAAATAGGTCGGTGTTGCACCTGCCCTCATCAAGGCTGAAGTTCCTTGGTCAGTTAGAAGAGGTAATATCTCAGAAAAGGAGCGTGTTTTGAAGACAGTTAAAGGGTAACTTTTATCCCCCAAATTTACTTTCTCACAGTACATTGTGGAACATTGGAAATAAAGATAGTATTTCTTTTTTTTTTTCTTTTTTTTTTTTTTGCAGAATACTCAATAAATTGACTCCAGAAAAGTTTGACTTGCTCAAGGGTCAATTGATTGACTCTGGGATTGTATCCGCTGATATTTTAAAGGTTTCTATTAGCATCTCATCTTGTGTTTTTATTTCTCTACTATGAGACATTTCGTAAAATAATAAACTAATGTGATTGAATTTTTGAATATAGGAAGTTATATCACTTATATTTGAGAAGGCCGTGTTTGAGCCCACATTTTGCCCTATGTATGCACTTTTGTGCTCTGACCTTAATGAGACGCTTCCTCCATTTCCTTCTGATGTCCCTGGAGAGAAAGATATCACTTTTAGACAAGTTCTCTTGAATCTTTGCCAAGAGACATTTGAAGGCGCTGAGCACATGAAAGCAGAAACTGGGCAGCTGATTAATCCCGAGCATGAAATGGAAAGAAGAAATAAAGAAAAAATGGTTAAGCTTCGAACTCTAGGTAACATTCGCCTGATAGGTGAGCTTCTTAAACAGAAGATGGTGACTGAAAGGATTGTTCACCATATTGTTCT